>CAUYUJ010001014.1:0-552893 GCA_963575745.1 Prorocentrum cordatum
AGAGGAGGAGGATGAGGACGAGGAGGGAAAGAGGGGGATGGAGGGAACGAGGAGGAGGGAGGGAAAGAGGAGGAGGGAGGGGAGGGGGAGGGGAGGGGAGGGGAAGGTCGCTTCTCCCTCGGGCCGACGGCGCGCCTCGCCCTCGCTCCGTCCGCGCGCGCGGGAGGGAGGACCCAGTCGCCCAGTCGTCGTGATATTGCTCTCCCTCCGTTTCCTCCTCCGTTTCCTCATTATCCTCATTATCGTTTTCAGCATCGGTTTCGGGGCTGCCGATGGTGTCGTCGTAGTCGTCGCTGTCGGTTGCAGCGTCGCTGGGGACGAACCGCGGCCCTGACCTCGGATTTCGAGCGGGGGGGCGGGCTGCGCCACTGGGACCTTAGGTGGAGCTCCCTCTACGGGGCCACGAAACGCGCGAGGGGCGTGTCAAAATGAGGCGGCGCCGCCATGCGGACTGAGCCGCTGGTACCTTAGGTTGAGCCCTTTTATGGGGCCACGAAGCGTGCGAGGGGTGTGCCACGAAACGTGTGATGGGCGCGCCAAACTGCGGCGACGGCGCCATGCGGGCTGCGCCACTGGGACCTTAGATGGAGCTCCCTATGGGGCCACGAAGCGTGTGAGGGGCGTGCCAAAATGGGGCGGCGGCGCCGTGCGGGCTGCGCCACTGGGGCCCTAGGTGGAGCCCCCTGTGGGGTCACGCAGCTATCCAAGGGCCCCCTTCGGTATACACCACCCCTGGGATATTCACCACTGTGGGGTGGGAGCTCGGGCCAGCGGCTAGACGACGGTGTGTGTGTGTGTGTGTGTGCGTGTGTGTGTGTGTGTGCGCGTGTGTGTGTGCGTGTGTGTGTATGTGCGCGTGCGTGCGTGCGTGCGTGCGTGCGTGCGTGCGTACGTGTGTGTGTGTGTGTGGGGGGGGGGGGTGGGGGCGTGTGTGTGCGCGCGCGTGCGCGTGTGTGGTGTGTGTGTTGTGTGGGTGTGTTAGTGTGTGTGTGCGTTCGTGCGTGTGCGTTGCGTGTGTGTGCGTGTGCGTGTGTGTTTGTGTGCGTGTGCGTGTGGCGTGTGCGTGTCGTGTGCGTGTGAGTGCGTGTGCGTGTGCGTGTGCGTGTGCGTGTGCGTGTGCGTGTGCGTGTGCGTGTGCTTGTGCGTGTTTAGCGTGTGCGTGTGCGCGTGCGTGTGCGTGGCGTGCGCGCGTGCGCGTGCGCGCGTGTGTGTGTGTGTGTGTGTGTGTTGTGTGTGTGTGTGGGGGGATTCGTGTTCGTGTGAGCGTTGTGCGTGTGTGTGTGTGTGCGTGTGCGCGTGCGCGTGCGTATGCGTATGTGTGTGCATGCGCGCGCGTGAGTGTGCGTGTGTGCGCGCGTGCGTGCGTGGGAGGGGGAGAGGCGCGTGCGCGTGCGAAGGTGTGCGCGCGTGCGTGTGTGTGTGTGTGTGTGAAAATGTGCGTGCGCGCGTGTGCGTGCATGCGTGCGTGCATGTGGGTGCATGTGTGTGTGTATGTGCGCGCGCGTGTGCGTGTGTGGTTGGTTGTGCGTGTTTGGTTGGTTGTCCGTGTTTGCGAGCGTGTGTGCGTGCGTGCGTGCGTGTGTGCGTGTGTGTGCGTGTGTGTGTGCGTGTGGGTGGGGTGGGGCGGGGTGGGTGGGTGGGTGGGGGGGGTGGGGCGGGGGGGGGGGGGTATGCGTGTGGGTGTGTGTGCTCGGTTGTGCATGTGTTCGTGTGTGTTGTGTGTGTTCGTTTGTGTTAGTGCGTTGGCGGGTTCGTGGGCAGGCGCGTTCGAGTGTTGGCGCGCGCGCGCGCGCGCGTGCGTGTGTGCGTGTGTGTGTGTTGCACGGGCGTGTGCGGATATAAGGGTGTGCGTGCGTCTAGTATGGGGCGGTGAGCGATTGGGCGCGGTGCGGTTCTGAGGTGGCGTGAGAGGGGGGGGGGGGCTAGACGTGTTCGGAGATCGGGTGGGCGTCGGAACTGCAACTCAACCGCTTGAACCCGCACAGGCAACGCAAGCTCGGGTCATGTCTCGGCGCAAGCTTTTCACGCGTATGTGAGTGATGGAGTGTCGGAGGACGATCGCCACCTGAGCCTGCATGTGGGCACGCATTAGCCGCGCGGGCCCGCGGCCCTTGCAATGCGCGGCCGCGACTGCATACACATAAAAACCTTGTATTGTGGGCCGCGCAATGTAACATCGCATGCGGAATCACACGCGTGTGATTTCACGTGTGATTTCAATGCGTCGAGCTTCGCACCGAAATCATGTTGCTACATTTTGCGCTCAGGTTCCAGGCGGTGGTATCTACATAGGTAATGTAGCCCACCATCTCTGGTATCTCTATCTCGGTCCCCCCCCCTCCATCGCTCTCGGGCGCGTTGCTTCTCGGGCTTGTATCTCCCGATTGTCATCCCACGTGTCCCCCCATACATCCATGTGGTTCTCTACATCGCGCCATCCGCCGAGTCACAATGGCGGTCGAGGCCTCCGCTGGCGGCCGAGGCTTTATATGGCCGGCGTGCCGAGGCGTAACGCCAGCTCCCTCAGCCAGTCGCATCGTGCCCCCCATGCGTCCCGCCCGTTCCCAGTCCATCCCACCGATCCCATCCTCCTTTTCCCGTCCCGTCACATAAGCAGCGCTCGCGTTCACGCGTGGCTGTTCGCTGAGTTCTGGCTCAGCGCACCTGGCTGCTCGCTACGATCGCGCTCCTCACCGCCTGGCTGGTCGCGAACCCGCTCCGTCTGGCTGCTCGCTGGAGTCGTGATCGGTGCGCGTGGCTGTTCGATGGCTCCGTTATCCGTGGTTGCCAGCACGCCAGGGCGCCAGCGCCTCCCTCTGATCACGGTCCCCGCATCATCATTATTGCCAACATCTGCATGGTCAGCCTCTGGGTAAAACTTTGACCACCAGAGCGACCGCTCATGGTGCCTGACGGCGGCCGCCCCTCCTCATTGATGCCGAGGCCAGGCGACTCGATGTACACATGAGAAAACGTCGTTCGGCACGTCAACATGCAGCACGTGCCCCAAGCTCAAACGTCTCAGCATGCGCCCACGCAAGGTTGCGCCCTATGAAAGTGAGGGTGCAACTCAACGAAAGCGCGAGGGGCGGCGGGGCGAGGAAACGCTTGAGGGGCTGCGGGGGGAGAGGGTGTGAGGGATAGTGTGCGGTGGAGGCAGGGATTCAAGGGAGATGCGAGTTGCGTGCCCGAGTCTACATATAAGCCGACATGGCTGCACCGAACGCGAACGCCTTGGGGGAGGACGACTGGCGGCCCTGCTGGTCTAGCGTTTGACAACGGAGGTGGGCCGTCCAACATTCTCGCCGGCCGTCCAGCGTTTCCAGGTAACCTGACTAGAAATCAGCGTTAATGCATGCCCCAAAACATGTTGGTGTAGTGAGCCAGGCCTCACCCATTCCCACGGGTCGGCGGCGGGGTATGGCCCGACCCCAGGGGATTGGAAACCATGTTCTTGTCGAAGTGAAACTCTGTTCCAGACCAGCGGTTCCCGCGGCTCATCACGGCGTGCGCGTCCGAGCGAGCATTTGCCCGCGTGAGATCAAGTGTTGTACCATTCGTTACTTGATCTGACATGCTAGCGGCGTGGTCGGGTTTGGGTTAGCTGGTTAGCCGCTGAGCCAGCAGGAGGAGAGGGGGGGTGAGTGAGGGAGGGCACCCGAGGTAGGACGAGGAGCACCATTAGGAGGGATGGTCGGGCATACGGGAGAGCAGAGTGAGCAATTGCGAGGGGGGGGGGAGGGGGAGAGAGAGAGGATGCACCGATAACGAGATGTCTCGCCCACGATAGTTTAAGCAGTGCAGCGCTCGGCGTGATTCAAGTGCAACAGACGGCCCGAACTGCCGCGCATGCTCTGTGATGTATCATCCCCACCATTCGGTATGCATGCGCACGATCACGTGTACGTGTGTCCTCGGTTTCACTGTCAATATTCCTTCCGTATATATGCGCACATGCCATCTATCTATGTGTATTCACGTGCGGCCTCGGCCCACTGCCAAGCGGTGTTGGCGCGTGAGTTGATGCAAACACTAGGCGGGCCCGTTGAACGCGCGCTCCTGACATGTTCGCGGCGCGACAGTGTTCATATCTGAGTCGCATCCCTCGCACAGAAAAAATGCTGTCGCGCCATGGAGTTCAGCATCGCCAGCACGGCGAAACAGACGGTAGCCAAGGCCCTTTACTGACGAAGTTGCGATTCCCAAGTCTTCCTTGAAGGTCCATCAATTGAAACACCCGCCGCGGGGATGTCCGACGGTGACAAAATATCGCGAGCGACTTCGGACACAAGTTCAACGATTCGTCAAGGTAGCAGCGTCAGAGACATGCTGCGCCTTGCCGTAGCATCCTCGGGGATGTGTATCTCAGTCGCATTCCTCGCCCCTCCCCACACGACGCTCCACCCCAGCGCACCAAGCTGCGTTTATCTTACAGTTCGGCCGGCCCCAAACTTACTTGCAACGTCGCTCCCGGAGCTATCGCGCCCCCTGTGGGAGGGGCTGGCGGTATATCATGCGATAGCTCTCAACCCCGAGGCGCAGCGAGTGCGTTTTTTTACCGCTGGGGGGAAGGGTTCCGGAGCCAGCCCACCAGAGTAGAGATCGCATGTGAAATCGCGCGCGGTCGGTTTTGCATGTGACTTCGCACCTCCCCCTCGTCTCCCCCGTCTACAAGCCTACGACGACGACGACGACGACGACGACGACGAGACCTAGCTAGATCCAGACACACCATATCTGCAATCCATCCGTGGCATACGAGAGAGGCTTCGCCATCCCGTCAGGCCCTGAAATCAAACGCTCCTAAGATTCAGATGACACGGTTCCTATGAGCCAAATGTCCAAGAACGTGGTTCTTCGGGGCAAATTTGATCCCAGCAGATTGCCCGAGCTTGGCGAACATCTCCAGGTGCCCTAACATGGCCCCAGCGACTAGCATGTCGGAGCCGAAGGCGTTGACCCCCTCGAACTTGAGCAGCATGTCCGTTGCAAAATTGACTAGGACGGCCGACTCGGCGGCCTTCGTGCTCATGTGTGCCCCGCGGTGTCTCCAGTTCTGTAGCGATATTTGAACTGGAAAAACTCTTCGAGCTGGAATGGCACGGCAACCGCATGAGCGGCGGGATGTACGTGGTGAGGGCGGCGATGAACGACTAGGATGAGCTTGACAGGGGGGGCGTTAGCGATTAAGGCCCACTGGGGCGCGGGGGTGAGTGGACGATGCAACAATCATATTTCATGAGTTCCCGTTTGGGAAAGCATCTAAACCATACACGCCGTCCAAATAACATTGCGCATGTTCTGGAACGCGTCTTGGCACTGGCTGGAAATCACATGCGTAACCACATGCGAGTGGACGCGCATGTGTTCGTGATTGGGTCAGTTATCTTCGCCACCTCGTGCGCCCTTTCTCATCCGAATCATCCTCGCCATCATGCCCTGTTCCTCCTCATCCGCCTCACCCCCATCATCGTCATCTCCGTCAAATCATTCCTCCTCCGCGCCCTCAGTTCCACCGTCATTCTTGCCCCCCTCCTCAGATTCCTCATCATCCTTCTCATCCTCATCATCCTTATCATCCTCGCCCCCCCTCCTCCCCTCTCCTCAAAACGAGCGCCCTGCGTAGTGCAGTCTAAGCGCTTGCCAAGCATGCCGCGCGTCAGGTTGTTGAACCGTTTGTTCATCGGGGCGCCGTTGTCGGGGTCCGTCTGCCATATGTCCAGCTCCGCTTTCAAGTACCTGGCCCCGATGTCGGCCACGCGGTCTGATGAGCCACGTATGGACCACGGACTCATCATAATAATCCTCCATAAAGATGCAGACACGTAGCGTTGTGCTGGTCCAATGAAAAGGACGTGTAGTTCGTCGATCGCGAGTGTCCTCGCAGGGCTCGAATGTAGACACCCATCGAATAGCGGACACCTCCTCGCAATTGCATCTATCACTTTGCCCGTCGAATCTTTTCTGGGTCGCCATAGAACGGTGTCCATCGGTAGACGTTGTGTCTCGAGGTGTGCGATGTTCCACAAGCCAGTTGAGGGGCCCAGACAATCTCCACGCCGCGCCCACGCATCCCCAATGCGTTGATCCCTCGGCGCGAGCCTGCCGCCTATCCGTTTCTTGGGCTTATCCCATTGTAGCACGCTGCACAACGGCCGTCTGCCAGCTTCAGTTTTGATGGTAAGCCCGAGTTCGCAGCGCTTGCAATCGCGCCCGTAGTCGCTATGGTTCCGCAGTGGCAAGATAAGCGAAGCAGCTGGGCCCAAGCCCGCGCCGCGTGAGCGAAGCTCTGCCTTGCTCACGGTACAGAACGGGCACGGGGACAACGAACTGCTCCATGGTGCAAGCCCGAGACTGTGGCAATATTCTGCCCAGTCCCCCTTGATGAACAGCTGAATCCCTGCCCAGTCCCCCTTGATGAACAGCTGGTCGCCAGGGGGGCCATTCGCGCCCGTCGCGCGTCATGGAGGGGGCCAATCCGTCCTGCATCGATCGCAGCTGCCACTGCAACGACTGCAGTATTGGCCAAAGGGTGCAACTACCTCGACACCCGCATGCGCAGGAATCGCATGACTTGACCGATGCGTAAAAGCGCCGTCGCCTGGACAATAGGTGCACAATCCATATGCCCAGCATCGATTCCGAACGGCCTGCAGCCTGCTGGATACAGGTCACGGAGTCCATGTAGACTGCCAGTGGCAGAGGACGTCGTCGACCTCCAGCTATAGCCGCCACTACTACAGGGCTCGAGCGGTCGGCATCACTGTCTAGAACGGATTCGGGCCCATCGGGACGGTCTAACTTTTTCCCAACCATCCTGTGGTGTTGGGTCCTCGTTTTGAAGAGACGGTGCCCCGCGTTCCTCTTCTCCAGCTCCTCCCCCCCCCTCCCTCTTCCCATCGTCATCATCATCATCGTCATCATCATCACCACAGATTTCGGCACACCCCTCACACGTTTCGTGGCCCCGTAGGGAGCTCCACCGAAGGCCTCAGTGGCAGGGTCCGCATGCCTCCCCACCACCCATTTCTGCACACCGCTCACACGCTTCGTGGCCCCACAGGGAGCTCCACCGAAGGCCCCAATGGCAGGGCCCGCATGCCTCCCCACCACCCATTTCGGCACACCCCTCACACGCTTCGTGGCCCCATAGGGAGCTCCACCGAAGGCCCCAATGGCAGGGCCCGCATGCCTCCCCACCACACATTTCGGCACACCGCTCACACGCTTCGTGGCCCCATAGGGAGCTCCACCAGAGGCCCCAGTGGCAGGGTCTGCATGCCTCACAAATTTCGGCACACCCCTCACACGTTTCGAGGCCCCATAGGGAGCTCCACCGAAGGCCCCAGTGGCAGGGTTCGCATGCCTCCCCAACGCTCATTTCGGCACACCCCTAACACGCTTCGTGGCCCCATAAGGAGCTCCACCGAAGGCCCCAGTGGCAGGGTCCGCATGCCCCCCCCGCCACCCATTTCGGCACACCCTTCACACGTTTCGTGGCCCCATAGGGAGCTCCACCGAAGGCCCCAGCGGCAGGGTTCGCATGCCTCCCCACCACCCATTTCGGCACACCCCTCACACGTTTCGTGGCTCATAAAGGGCTCCACCGAAGGCCCCAATGGCAGGGTCCGCATGCCTCCCCACCACCCATGTCGGCACACCCCTCACACGCTTCGTGGCCCCATAGGGAGCTCAACCGAAGGCCCCAGTGGCAGGGTTCGCATGCCTCCCCAACGCCCATTTCGGCACATCCCTCACACGTTTCGTGGCCCCATGGGGATTCCCACTGGAGGCCCCAGTGACTGGGTTCGCATGCGCCCCCACACCCATTTCGGCACACCCCTCGCACGCTTCGTGGCACCATAGAGAGAGCTCCACCGAAGGCCCCAGTGGCTGCGTTCGCACGCCGCCCCCACACCAATTTCGGCACACCTCTCACACGTTTCGTGGCCCCACAGGGAGCTCCACCGAAGGCCCCAGCGGCAACGTTCGCATGCCGCCCCCACACCCAGTTCGGCACACCCCTCAAACGCTTCGTGGCCCCATAGGGAGCTCCACCGAAGGCCCCAGCGGCAACGTTCGCATGCCGCCCCCACACCCAGTTCGGCACACCCCTCAAGCGGTTCGCGGCCCCATAGGGAGATCCACCGAAGACGGTACTCACACCAGCATTACTCGCAACTGCATATGGTTGGGTCCTTCGCCAGGCTATTTTTTTTGTTTTCTAATCGCGGCGCCTTGCTTGATCTCTTCCTCGATCGATTCGCATATTACTCTCACTGGAGCAGGCCGCGTTGTGCGAGCAGCGCCACCTTTCTTATGCACAGCCGTGTCGACATAGATAAGTCGACCACTGTCAGGGAGAACCCTGTCTAAATGATCCTGGTGACCTGATTGCCTCTCTGGGTTGACAGCGCGCGCCGCGAACGGGGCGCCCTGAACTCCAGTTGCATTGGCGAGGCGGCATAGCATCGCCAGGTCCTTCGCGGACAGTCGGGCCGACGCGTGCAGACCCAGCAATCGTTTAATAGGTCAACTCCAGCCTCGCGCTGGACATCGCTGGTGGGCGCCCGCCGCCCAGCCCCGCGCGGCGGTGACCTCGCGCGATCATGCGGCGGCGACGCGCATGCTTGAGCCGCGACTCAGTACATGGCAACAGAGCCACCCATCCACATCACCACCCCCCTCCTCGCCATCATCATATGCCCTATCATCCTCGTGCGCATCGCCCTTATCATATGCATCCTCATCGTGCGCGTCATCGCCCTCGTTCTCCTACACCCCAGGCTCGGGCGCACTGATGCGACATGCTGACCACCCCTCGATAAGGGGTTGCGGGCTCAGTGCGACCTGCCGGGGCCTACTCCGCCGCGCCGCGACCGGGGGGAGGGGGGCGCGTGACCATGGCCTCGCAGCAAGCTCGCAGCGGCGGTCTCCAACGATAACTTAATCGGGCAGCCAGCGGTGGGAACCATTACAGGTTGGAGAAAAGGGCGTAGGGAGATACCGATCGGGGCAGGGATGGAGGGGGGGAGGGAGGGGGGAAGGGAGGGGCGGGGAGGGGATGCGGGAATTGCGCTAGTGGGGGGAATGACTGACGGGAGGAATGGAGAAATAGATAGATGACGTGGCTCAGTAAGCGTGAGACACGGATGAAGGGACTCAGTGCGGCGCGGGGGAATCGAGACACTGCGACGCGTGTTGGCGAGCGGCGGAGGTAGAAGAGAGCGCAGGCGGTTGTTCCACCTCAACATGCACGGTGAAGCCTCCAGAGGGTGGCATGCGGTACATCGGGGCCCCCTGTGGGAGTGGCCGGCAGTATATCGCGGGGGGGCTCTCAACCCCGAGGCGCCGCGAGCGCGCGTGCGCTGATGGGGGATTGCGGAGCCAGCCCCCAGATTCGAGATCACATGTGAAATCACGTGCGTGTGCTTTCACATGTGATTTCGCATTTCTCATCGTGTCCCCGTGTGATTGCACGCGCGATTTCACATGTGATTTCGCGCTCCCCCCTTGTATCCCCCGTCTACGCGCCTGCGATGACGACGACTGAGCGCGCAGACGCCGCTGGGCGGCGCGCACGGAGCAGCCTTCTCGGCGAACGCCGCGCCGCAATAAGCACGGGGCGGCGGGGCGGCGGGGCGAAGAGTAGCAGCATTAGCAGCGATAGCAGCAGCATGGCATTGCGGGACGAAACGCAGATCTCGTTTCCCGACACCGAGCACACACCATCAAAGTATCGCGTGCATGTCTGCCATAGTGAACGAGCTCGCCACAGCCGTGAGCCACCGCGAACTGAAACGCCGAACTCAGCTGGAGACTCCGAAATAGCACATCATCGACCGCTGCGCGCGCAAACGGGTGCACAACCAGAAGCTTGTGCCTGAGAAACGGAAAACACGAAAGCACGCGGTAGCACAACACAAGGGAAATCGAAATCACCCGGAACTCAACTGAAACATTTGGCCAACAACGTGAAATCACCCGGGAGATCGCCCGGGCATCGAGGGAAATCACCGGGAAGTCACATGGAATGTTTCGGGTGTTCCGAGGTGCGTTCGGTGCGGTTTCAATGATTTTCTGGTGGTTCCAGTGCCCAGTTTGGCATTTCTGGTCGTTGGTGGTCCATTTGGGCGTCTGGGCGTGTTTTGGAAAATTGGAATTGGTTTGGGGCGTTTGGGGCCGCCTCCCTCCTCCTCCTCCCCCCTCCGCCTCCCACTGCCTCCGTCTCCCTCTGTCTCCCTCCTCCTCCTCCTCCTCATCATCATCATCCCCCTCCTCCTCCTCCTCCTCCTCCTCCTCCTCCTCCTCCTCCTCCTCCTCCTCTCCCTCCCTCCGCATCCCTCATCATCCTCTTCGTCGTGTCCCCCCCTCCCCTCCTCATCCTGGGCGACAGGGGCGAGGCGCTCGCGCCGCGCTTGACGCGCTTCGCCCTGGGCGTCGCGCCGTCGTCCTCGTCCGCGCCGCCGACATTGCCCGTCTTCCGCTTGCGCATCTCCTGCGGGCGGACCTGCAGCGCGTTGGTCGGCTTCAGCTCGGTGCCGAGGCCGTTGAGCAGGTCGACGGCCGTCGCGCAGTCCTGCGCGGGGCGACGACGACGACGCCGACGACGACGACGACGACGGCGCCGACGACGGCGGCGGCGACGGCGACGACGACGACGATGACGAACGACGGACGACGGACGACGGACGACGGACGACGACGACGACGACGACGACGACGCCGACGACGACGACGACGACGATGACGGCGACAGCGACGACGACGACGACGGCGACGACGGGGACGACGACGACGACGACGACGACGACGACGACGACGGCGACGACGACGACGACGACGCCGACGCCGACGCCGACGCCGACGCCGACGCCGACGCCGACGCCGACGCCGACGACGACGACGACGACAGCGACGAGGCCGACGACAGCGACGAGGCCGACGACGACGACGACGGCGTCCTCATCGCCGAGTACGCTCTTGAGCTTGCCCCACTCGGCGTTGCACGCAGCCGCCAGCACTTTGTGCCTGAGCACCTTGCTGGAGAGCTCCTCGGCGGCGGGCTTCATCTCGATGTAGTCGGAGTCCGTAGCTGCCCACTTCCAGCCGCCACAGTTGTTCTCCACGGGGAATACGATGTCCCGCCCCCTGGTCGCCACCGCCTTGTAGAGCAAGGCGTTGTCCTTGGCCACCCCGATCAGCTCCTGCTGCTTTTTCAGGGCCAGCTTGGCCTGGTCCGTCAGATCAGTCCGCTCCTTATGCTTGTCCTCGGCCTGCGGATGAGTTGGCTCCTGGGCGGGCTGTCCATCCTGGCCGCCTTTGGCCGTCTTGCGCCTCCTGGTGGACTTGACCGCCGCGTCGGTGCCAGCGCTGCCAGCGCTGCCAGTGCCCTCAATTGCGCCCGTCGCGTCAGCGGCGCCACCAGCCGGCCCTGTGCCAGCGCCAGTCGCACCGTCGCCAGAGCCGCTAGGCTTGCCAGCTGCACCCGCCGTGCCGTCGTCGGCGCCAGCCTGCACGCGCGGGTCCCCGACGCTCGTAGCATCGTCGTTCGACCACCTGGCGAGGGTGCCCCAGGCCTCCTCGAAGCACTTGTTGAATCCCTCGGTCGGTACAATCCATAATTAACATGCCCCCCACATCCTGCTCATCACGTCCGCCCCCCCCCCCCCCAGTCCTCGCCATCATCATCATCCATCCCTCCTCCTCCTCCTCCTCCTCCCCCCCCCTCCTCTTCCATCCCACGCCCCCTATCCCAGCCCCACTTCGTCGGCCGACCCCGTCGACCGACCGATTCCGATCTGTCGGCCGCGCGGCTGGGCGGACACCCGAGGCAACTAAGAAGCCCACGCGCGCGACGCACAATACTTTGAGACACTCCGTCATCGGGGCGAATATGACCCAGGGCGGCCCGAGCAACATACATGTTGAAAAATACTTCACTGCCTGGATATATGCGTTAGCATATACACACACGCTTGCGCGACGAACCTGGAATACATCGTGGGGAGGGCAACCTAATCGACATCATCATCAATAGCCCTGAGCACACCGACTGCGCGCGCGGATTAACTCGGCCCCTGAATGACTAGCTGACGGGGGGCGAGTGGGAGTTGAATGAGGAGGCCGAAAGGGGGGCGAGACGTAGTTGATGATGAAGCAAGGCCGGCCAGGAGGATGGGCAGCAACGAGGGGGCGGTTGTGGAGGCGGGCGATTGCTTACACCGCCACCCCTCCCAGCTGAGATATGAAAGGCACGGGTCCTGGATGAACCCCAGCTTGCCCCCACCTTCGAGGTGGGCAATTCTCATTAGCGGCAGAAAGACGCCGTTGCTAAAGTCCTGGGTCCTTTAGGTCGTGTTCCTGGACTTGTCGACCTGTGGGCCGCCGTCGTCGTCGTCGTCGTCGTCATCGTCGTTATCGTCGTCGTCGTCGTCGTCGTCGTCCGTCGTCCGTCGTCCGTCGTCCGTCGCCCGTCGTCCGTCGTCGTCGTCGTCGTCGTCGTCGTCGTCGCCCCTGAGTGCCTGCGCCTTCTTGAGCCCCAATCTCGCCCACTCCTGCCTGAACGTGTGCTTGCGGCTGCGGACGCTCTCGCCCGAAATCTGGTCGCATTCCTCCTTCAAGGAGGGGTCCTCCTGGCAAGCTCGTTCCCAGCGGCCTGCGACCGCGCTCAATCTCGTATCCGTGGGGGCGTTCCGACCCCTGTCGGCCGCGTCATGCCAAAATTTCGCCTCGGCGTCGACAGTCAGCTTGCCTGCTTTCCTACGCCTGGGCCCATCTTTGGAATCGTCACCTGCGGCTGGCGCAGCACCTGCGAGGACGCCGACGCCCCGCTCCTCGGGGTCTTTGAGGTGCCCGTCGGGGTCTATGTCCTTGGACAACTCAGCCATCTCACTGTTGTCGGAGAAACCTTTCTGTGTAAGCATATCGCGGAACACGGGCGATTCGAACGGCGTTGTCGAACGATCCATGGCCAGCATTTCGTTGGGCTCGGCGTTGTTGGTCGCACCGGGGAGGCACTCCTGGAGCGGAGAGGAGCGAGCGGGGCGCTCGACGGGGGGGGGCTGAGGGCTGGGGGCACGGGGATAGAGGGGTGGGCCCCGACGCGGGGGGCAGGGCTGACAGATGGTGAAAGAGTGAGGGGTGGGCGGAAAGGTAAGTGCGAGACCGATGGAGGAAGGGGGGTACCGAGGGGCGCGTTGACGAGCGGCGGGGCAGAGGAAAGCGCAGGTGGCACCGCCACCTCAACTTACACCGCAAAAACTCCAGAGTGGGGAGGGGGGGGGGCACGCGGTACATCGGCACCACCAGTGGGGGGGGGGGCTGCAGTATAGCACGCAATAGCTCAACCCGAGAGTGCCACGAGTGCATCTTTATTGGCGGGGGGGGGGGGGGGGGGCTGGAGCCAGCCCCCCAGATTCGAGATCACGTGTGAAATCGCGCGCGCGTGATTTCACATGTGATTTCGCACGCCCACTCGTTTCCCCGCCTACCAGCCTACTCCCGCATCCAGCAATCGCCCTAATTCATCTTCATCCACCCATGATCTTAACCCCCCCCCCCCCCCCCCCCCCCCCCCCCCCTCCCTTTTCATCCCGCCCTTTCCCCCTCGCGCGCCTATAATCCCTCCAATGCCCCCCCCCCTCCAGTGCTTACTGGCCCTTCGCGCGCCAATCCCTAGTGCGGGCTGGCGCGCGTCAACCGCCTGCAATCAGAAGGGGTCGTCGGGTGCCACCTCGTCGAAGAAGCTCGACTGGCCCTTCGTCGGGTCGTGCTTCAGCTCGTCGACCACGCGCTGCGACGCGGTGTCCTCGGCGAGGGCGTTCACGATCACGGCGTCGCTCTTGATCGGGGCCGTCCTCACGATGCTCGCGGTGACCTCCGTCATCTCGATGCCCTTGGACTTGGGCGTCTCAGGCGCCGCCTCCATCTCCTGCTTCGACTGCTTGGGCGGCAGCGCATCAGCATGACTCGCGGCAGCAGGTCGCTTCATGACCTCCTCGCTGGCGGCTGGCTTCTTGGCTGTCGGTCCGTCCTTCTCACCGGCGCCAGCGTCGGCGTCCTGCGACTCCTGGTCTTCAGCCTCGTCCTCGGCTTTCTCTTCTTCCTCGTCCTCCTCTTGCTCGCCCTCCTCGTTCTCGCCCCCATCTTCTTCGGGTCCGTCCGACCCCGCCTTTTTCTTGGCGTCGTCGTCATCGCCGTTGTCGTCCTCGCTGCTCTGGTCGTCATCGGCCGTTGGTTTCACCTTCGCTCGCCCCTGTGTTTTCGCCTTCGCCTTCGCTTGCCCCTTCGCCTTCGCCTTCGTTTGTGCCTTGCCCTTCGGCTGTGATGCCTTGCCCTTTGCCGCTGCCTGCGCCTTCGCTCTGCAAGGCTCGCCCCCGTGCCCCCGCAGGAACTCTCGCTTCAGCACCTCGATCGCGGGCTTGTCCTTCTTCAGGGCCGCGAGCGCGGCCGCCCGCTCGCTGATCTGCGTCTTCGCCATGTCGAGGCACTCGGGCTTGTAGTTCTTCAGCTAGATGATCTGCTTGTTCTTGAGCGTGATCGCCCACCGCTCGCCCTTCGCCCTGTGCTTCACGACGCTGACCTTGACCTCGCCTCTCTCTTCACCCCCGCGCGGCCGCTTGCCTACCGCGCCGTCTCCTGTCGCCGTCTTGCCGCGGCCCACTGGCACCTCGATGTTCGGAATGGTGTACGCGTGCCCGTCTGGCCACGTCGCCGCGAGCCTCCCGCCCGCGGCCTTGACCTTCTGGAACTCGGGCAAGGGCATGCCCTTCGCCTTGTAGCGCCACCCTGCCTGATCACGACATCGCCCGACACCCTCCCACGACCGCGACGACGACGACGACGACGACGACTACGACGACAACGACGACGACGTCGTCGTCGCCGTCGTCGTCGTCGACGTCGCCGACGTTGTCGTCGTCGTCGTGGTCATGGGAGGACGTCGGCGACGCTGTCAGCGCCTCCATTTCGGCGTCGTAGCCGAGCGTCCAGCCATCCTGCGCGGCGGGGGGCTCGAGCGCGGCAGCGCGCGGCTGCGCGCGGCGGCTCCTCCAGGGAAGGCCGTGGACAAACATGATGTTCCGACCTCGTCCTTCTTCGATTCCTCCCTTTCCTCCTCAACATCCTCATCCCGTCATCGTCCTCGCCCCCCTCCTCAGCCTCCCTGTCCGTTTCCTCCCTTTCCTCCTCAACCACCTCATCCCGTCCTCGCCCTCCCCCCCCTCCTCAGCCCCCACTGGTCAGTCCCTAGTCTCCTTGGGCGACACCGTAGCAGGCGTGCTCTCGACGCGGCGTCGCCCTCCTCGTCGCAGCCGCCCTCCTCGTCGCAGCCGACGTCGCCGACGTCGTCGCCCCCCTCGACGGACTCGACCCCGCCGTCGCCGAGCGCCTTCGCCGCCCACTTCTTGGGCCTGGGCGCCGTCGTCGTCGGAGTCGGCGTCGGCGTCGGCTTTGTCGTCGTCGCCAACCTCGCCCTCGTCCTTGTCCTCGTCCTCGTCCTCCTCCTCCCACTCCTCCCGTCCCCCCCCCATCCTCCTCCTCCTCCTCCTCCTCCTCCTTTCCCCCCCCCCCATCCTCCCCCTCCCCCTGCTCGTCGTCGTCGTCGCCATCGCCCTCGTCCTCGTCCTCGTCGTCGTCATCCTTCTCCTCCTCCCCCCCCCCTCCTCCTCCTTCTCCTCCTCCTCCTCCATATCCCCCCCTCCTCCCTCGGGCCTGTCCGGGCGAAGCGCCAGCCGAATGTGCTTCAACATCGCGCGCGCCTGCCAGGCCTGGCCCCCCACCCACTTGTCCCGCCCCGACCCCGGGCTCCACGGGCGTTCCTTCTGATCGGCCGCGGGCCCCCGCGCAGCCTTCGGTGGGCGCGCAATTTACAGGCCACAAGTGGGGGAGAAGGATGAGGATGAGGAGGTGGAGAATGAAGAGGGTAACAGCTTAAATTGCATGTGAACTCACACGCGTGTGAACACGCGTGTGATTTCACGCGGCGGCGTTCCGTGCCGACTGACCTTCGCGTTCTTGTGGGCGAGCGCCTTGGCCGCCCTCCGCGTCGCCGCGAGGAACGCCTTGTTCCTCAAAAGCAGGGCCCCGCTGAACGTCGATTTGCGCAGCTTGCCCACGCTGCGCGCTATGGGGTCTGCGCGGGCGGGCGGGGCTGAGGATAAGGGCGACGGCGAGGGCAACTACGAGCGGGACGAGCAGGATGAGACGGATGAGGACCAGGAGGATGAGGAGGAGGAGGAGGAGGAGAAGGAGGGGGAGGCGGACGGGAAGGAAGAGGAGGACGAGGTTCTACGAGGCGCGGAGGATGATGAGGAGGAGGGGGGGGAGGCCTAGGATGAGTAGCCTGGCGATGGTGATGATGAGGAGGGGGGGGGGGGGGGGGGGGGGCAGGGGGGGGGGTGGGGGGGGGGTGCGAGGAGGAGGGGAATGGGGGGGGGGGGGGGGGAGGAGGAGGAGGAGGAGGAGGAGGAGGAGGAAGAAGAGATTGCGAGCACGTCTGCACGCGCGCGCCTTGTCGACGCGAAGGCCCCACGCAGCAGCGAGCAGCTTTGCGCCCACCTCCTCGCCCCCGCCGTCGGACATCGCCGCGCTGCCCCCGCGGCGCAGCGCCCCGATGCAACCGATCCCGCTCAAACAAATTGCGCGCGGACAGGGCGGGCATGAAGATGGCGAGGGTCGAGGATGACGACGACGAGGACGAGGGCGAGGGCGAGGACGAGGAGGAAGAGGAAGTGGAGGAGGTGGAGGAGGAGGAGGGCGACGACGACGACGACGAGTGCACAAGCTCCTTGAGCTTGCCCATCTTGGCGCGCACCTCCTGCGCCGACTGGCGCGGCTGCTTGGGCGGGGTCTCGAACTCCTGGGCGAATCGGCATCCTCATCCTCATCCTCATCCTCTGCATCCTCCTCCTCCTCCGCATCCGTTTCCTCCTCCTCCCCCGTCTCCTCCTCCTCCTCCTCATCATCATCCTCCTCCTCCTCTTCCGCCTCCTCCTCATCGCCCCTCTTCCTCATCTCCCCCCTCATCTCCCCACCCCTCCCCCTGCTCATCCTTCTCATCGGTCCTCCTATTCCTCCTCATATACCTCCCACGGCAGAATGAAACCACATGTGAATTCACACGCGTGCGATTACACATGATGTCTGGTGGCTGGGTCGGTGCGTCTTACTGGCTAGTCCTCTGCGCCGATGGCAGCGCTGCGCGCGTCGAGCAAGCCCGCGTCGCGGCCGCCGCCCTGGGGATGGGGTGGCAAATTGCACGCGCAGCTACGGTGTATAGCTATACACCTATAGCTGAAACGAAAACGCGGGGCGTCGTCAACCCCCCGATTCGAGCTCCGCGCTGTCCTTAGACTGCGCGGCACTGCTTGGCTGCTGGCTCTGCGGCGTGGTCGGCGCGCTGGGCGCCCCCGCCATGACTCGCCCGCGCCCGCCAGACGCCGCCGCAGCCGGGCCCCCGTCGGCGCACATCGCAGGCGGCGCCGTAGTCTTGGACAGCTCGATCGTCTTCGACACGACGGCAGCCTCGGCGGCGACCTGCTCCTTCTCGTGCTGCCCCCGCCCCGCCTTGTCGATTGGCTGCTGCTGCTTCGATGCCTCCATGCCTGCGACCAGATCGTCGTCGCGGGGCTGCTGCGAAAGGACCTCCGAAACCTTCTTGGCTTCCTTGACCTCCTCGTCGTCGGAGGCGCTGCTCGGGGCGCCGCGGGCGGCGCCGCTCCCAGTGGGCACGCCGTCTGGGAACAAGAGCTCACCGATCTCATTCTCCGGCAACTTCGCTCGCTGCTGACTACCCTCGGCGTCTGAACGCTTCGGCGCATCGACGACTTCAGGGTCGGTGACCGTCGGCGGCGCCTGGGGCCTGACTGGGGGCTCCACCGGCGGCGTTCCTGGAACCGACTCAGCAGCAGTTGGCGCAGAGTCGGAATCTGCCCGCTTCGCGCCCTGCGCGTCCTCTCCCAAACTGCGAGGCTCATGCATCCGATTCACGTCGTCGTAGCTTGGCATGGCAGGAACTGCCGCGGCCGTGGGCTCGGGGTCCTGCGCGGGGACTGTCGGCGCTGTGGGCGGCTCCGCCTCGCCTGCGGGAACTGCCATTGCCGTTGGCTCGGGCGCCGAATCAGGAAGCGTCGCGCTGTCGGCCCTGGCTGCGCTCATCGTCTGAATCTGGCGCGACAGGGCAGCGTTCTCAGCCGCCTGCTTCTGAACCAGCTCCATGAGATGCTTCATCTGCTGCTCCTGCGACGCCATGAGGGCGCGCCCGATAGTGGTCTCAGTGTGCCACCTGGGTGGGATCTGCCCCCGCGTCGGTTTCCAATCGCGCCTTCTCATATGTTTCAGCCGAAATGGCTGCGAGGAAGAGGGGGGGGGGGGGGGGGGGGGGGGGGGGGGATGGGGGGGGGGGGGGGCGGAGGGGGGGGGGGCGAAGGAGGAGGAGGAGGGGAGTAGGATGAGGAGGAGGAGGTGGAGGGAGGGGTGGGAGGGCGACGACTCTCCCCATGTACTTTCCCTTTCGTCATCGTCCTCTCTCCCGCCCTTCCTTCATTCCCCCTTCCATTTTTCTCGTCGTCTATCCCTCCTCCCCCCCCCGCCCCCCCCCCCCCCCCCCCCCCCCCCCCCCCCCCCCCCCCCCCCCCCCCCTTCATCCCTCTCTCTCTCTCCGTCTCTCCTCTCTCTCTCTCTCTCTCTCTCTCTTCTCTCTCTCTCCTCTCTATATATGTCTCTCTCCCCCTCTCTCTTTCCTTATCCCCCCCTCAATCCCTCTCTCTTATTTCTCTCTCCCTATCCTGTCCCGCCCGCCCCCCCCCCCCCCCCCGCCCCCCCCCCCCCCCCCCCCCGCCAGCCCGCCCCCCTGCGGAGCGCGCGCGCGGTGGCAAGCAAGCACGCGCGCGGCGCTCGCCCCCCCCCCCCCCCCCCCCCCCCCCCACCCCCCCCCTCCCCCCCGTCTCCCGATCATCGTCCTGAACTTATAGTCGCGCAATCCTGTTATACCTACCTCCCCCCGCTCATTATCATCGTCGCCGATTTTTGTCGTCGCTGGTGAAAGTAGGGCACTTCGGTTGCGAGCCGGAGCGTCTGCTGACGGGCGGGCGGGCGATAAAGGCAAAACAATGCAACAACGACACAGGCAGCGCAGCAATGGTGCAATTGTGGATTTCATGTGCAATCGACAAGTTTGACATCATACCGTTTGTAACATACAAAGTGGCACGATTCATGTTTCTACAGACAAGAATGACATCCTCTGCGCGTGAATCGATACTTTGTCGCTCTTATGAGGGGGCACGACTAGATCGTGTCATGCGATCTCTGGGTAGGTGTCGTCCAAGTAGGAGTAGAGTCTCACGTCTGGGCCCAGCCGCGAGAGCTCGCCCAGCAGCTGGCAGAGCGCCGCCCTCTGGCCGACCAAGAAGGCAGCTGGCGCCAGGGGGCCCCCGTGGTCAAAACCGAGGGTGATCTCGACTTCCTCGAAGTGGCCCGCTGCGCCCCGCCAGAGGTGCTTGGTGGACCTGGAGTGCCACTTGTCAAGCGCCCGCGCGATCTCCGGCACGTGGACAGCCATGGCCTGGATGGCTGGGTCTCGCCGCAAGCGCTGGAAGGCCGCCTTGATGTCCACCTTGATGAACGCCATCCCTGGGCGAGCGTCGGACTGGGTCTGCAGCTGCTTGACTACCAGGTCGGCCCCGCACCTCCGGCCTACTCCGCACTGGTGGGGGCCCGCCGCCTGTCGGGGCCCCCCTTTTCTGGCCCCGGGCCAGCGCGCGCATCCCGGGCCTCCCCGGGCTGGCCCCCGCGAGCAGCGGGCGGACATCGCCGTTGCCCTTGTCCAGGACAGCCACCTCGCCCACCTGGAGGGCCTGGGGCACCGGAGACGGCACCCCCCCGAAAGTGAGTTTCGTGACCGCTTGGGCCAACAGAGAGAGCGCCTCCGGGTCGTCTGCAGCCGTGGCGAGGTGTTCCAGGCGGGCCCCGAGCGCGCCTGGAGCGGTCAGCCGGGGTGGCCTGCGCAAGAGTTTGCTGACCTCCTCCTGCGTCTCGCCCCAAAAGTCTGGGTCAGGGGCGGGCCCGCGAAGCCCGCCAGGCTGGGCAGGGCTTGCCTCTGCTGGGGCAGCGGGGAAGGCAGCGCGCGCCTTCTCCAGCGTGGCGCGGCTGCGCGGAGCGAGCGGGGTGCCCCGCGCGGCCGCGAGAGCTCGTCCTTCTTCGCCCGCTGTGGGCCCGGCGTGCATTTCGCTCTTGCTCGTCCGCCGGGCCCCGCTTGGCGGCCCTGCCTGGGGGCGCGGACCCTCCAGCGGCGCCCCCCCGCAGCGCGCCCCGCTGGCCCCCCCGCCACCGCGCCAGACGCTCTTCCAGAGCCTCGGCGTCGGTGGCCTGCCCGGCCGGCTGCGCCGCGAGCAGCGCGTCGATGAGGGGCGGCGCCTTCCACTCCTGTTCTGAATCCCCCCTCGCGGCCGCCGCCGCCAGCACCTCCAGCGCCTTGAGGCGGGCGGCCCCGAAAGCGCCCCGGCCGAAAGCGCCCCGGAAGCGATCCGGGGCGCCGATGCGCGCGGCCGCAGGCCGCGGGGGGCGCCCCAGCACATGGGCATTAAATTCGAACCCTGTGGCCCAAGATGCCCCCCAGACCCCCGAAAGTAATATTGATGGCGTGGCGACGGGGGGGGCGTGAGTGGGCGGAAATATTCGAACCCCAAAGCACTGCCTTTACTGAGATCAACATTGATGTCGGGGGCGCGGGGGCGATTTAGGATCTCCCTCAAATATGTGAAGGTTTGAATATATTGCCCATGCAACGGCCCCCATCCTGTCTTGCAGGTGGGGGTAGGGGGGGGGAGGGGGGGGGGGGGGGGGGGGGGGCGTGCAGATGCCACAAACGTCAGCATTGCAATCATCATCGCCATCTTCGGCGGCATCGCCACCACCGCCATCGGCATCATCATCGTCGTCAGCATCATCATCATCAGCATCATCGGCAGCAGTGCCATCACCAGCATCACCCACAACCCTCAAGGAGGAATGGGGAACAGGAGGGGGGGGGGGGGGGAGAACGAGGGGAAGGAAGAAGAGGAAGATGGAGGTTCCGCTCCTGGGGTAAGACGCTGGGGCAAGGGGTGGGACGTTTCAGGAGGAGCGCGGAGGTGTCTGGAGGAATGGGGGAGTCCCAGGGGATTGGGAGGAGCGCGCTTGGCGACCCCGGGGGGGGGGGGGGGCCTGCGCGCCTGCCTCGGGGCCTCTGGGCGGCGAAAGACAATGGAACGCGGGGGCGCGGCCAGAGGGTTCTCGTCGAGCGGTGGCCTCTCAGATGGCACCGGCGCGGGGCCGATAGTCGAGAAGATTGGGGGTGGCGACGTTGGCGTATATACGGTCGATCCGAGCGAACGCATCGCGTTCTCGAGCTTTAGTTTTATGTGTAAACGAAGGTCGTTCAGCTTCGGCAAACCTCGGAAACGCCTGATCAAAAACGGTAGCTCGTCGGGAAGGATCGCGTGGAGGCTGAAGAGGTTGGAGATAGCATGTGGCCCCCCCGTGCTCGTGGAAATTGAAGTCCCCCACCAGCGCGCCGAGGGACTCGGCCTGCGGGGCAAACTCGCGCGACCTGGTGCAAATGCCTCCTGGTCTGGTCCTCGTTCCACTCGGGGTCTAGGTGGATGCCCGCAACTTGCAGGCGGCCTCGGGGCCCTGCAAATTGACCCCGGGGACCCTGCCAGGTGCAGTCGCGAACGGTAGCGCAGTAGCGAAGTCTTTGACGAAAGAATTTTCTGGATGCCCAGGCAGTCTCGAGAGAGGGTTTCGAGGTCCCTTTCGTGGCCGTGGGTTTCCTGAACGCAAACAACGTACATCTTCCGCGCAAGCCTGGCGCGCGCTTTGAATTTCTCCCGAATGGTAAGAGTGCTGGAGTGGAGAGAATGAAAAAATCTGGACATTCCAGGCGCAGGCGCGAAGCGGTCCCTGAATTGCAAAAGGCACAGACTGCGGGGGCTCGGAAATTTCAGAAGTCGCAGAACTGCTGGAACTTCGCGATGGAGGCAAAAGAGACTCGGAAGAGAGCGGGCAGCCTTGCGTCGAAGCAATAGCTGTGATCCGAGACGGCCCTCCCGCAGATGAAGACGACGACGCCCGCGCCCCCGCGAGACATGACTCCCCATCGGGCCAATGATCACGCGCGCTGTCAAACTGCGTATCATCCGACGATGTGCACGACGTGGAGCCCTCCTAGAAGTAGAGGCCCCTGAAGTTGATGTCCTTCATGATCTCGTCGACCTCGTCCTTCTGGGTGCCGAAATGTTCGCAGGTCTTCTCGTCTACGTCGAGGGTGAAGGCAGCGTGGATAACCTCCGAGCAGGCAGTGAGTGGCCGCGCGTCTTCGCCGTCGGTCAATGGACGGTGCCCTTGTAACCGTTGATGATGGGCTTGCGCTGCAGGGGGTAGCGCTGCCCCTTGGAGAAGAGGGCGATGAGCGGATCCCAGGCTTCGCTGCGCGAGCGCTGGATCACTCTCACGTACTTGGGCAAGTCAGTTCGGGCACGCTGTGGAGTGGCTGCGTTGTTGCGCTTGTCGACGCAGGTGGCCTGGCTGGCGTTGAAGCGCCCGGCGAAGTCGCTGGCCATCGCCTCGCTCGAAAGTGCGAGGCTGTAGCTCTGACTGACGCGGTGGAACTGAGGGGCAACATTCTGCAACGTGACGTCCGTCGTCGCGTGAGTCTCGACATTCTCGAAGTGTGCTTTGCGGGCACTGGCGAGCTGTGGCCGAGGGAAGCTGCCGATCCATCTCCTGCACCGATCATGCAGGCATGAGCGGGAAGCCTCTGCCGAAGGAGAGGGGTCCGCAACTCGCGCCATCTTCGAAAGAGGGCCCAAGGAGACGCGAGATGAGCAACTAGTGGGAGGAAACGACGGGGCGGCTGAACTCGTTGAATCTATAGGCTGACTCTGGAGACTCACGATGTCGCTCTGCTGCTTCTGCACTGTGGCCTGCAGCTCTGCGACGGTGGCGGAGAGCGCTGCCTGCTGCTGGCCCATCTTGCCGTTGATCGCGGTGCCCGCGGCGGTGATCTGGCCCAAGACTGCAGTAGTGATGCTGGATGTTATGGACTGGAGCTGCGTCTGCGCGGACTGGTTGATGGCGGTTTGCACCTGTGCCATCATCTAATCCATGGAAAGCGCCATGAGGCCTTGCCGCATAACGCCCCGCACAGCATCGAGAAGTTGTCGGCGGCCAAGCCGGAGCGCCCGAGAGCTCTGACCTTCGAGGCGATGGTCCTCGGCGCGTCCGAATTAGGGACCTCTTCGTCATCGAGGTCCACGTCGTCGTCGGGCTCGCGGCTGATGCCCGGGCCCTGCGAGGCCGCCGGCACCCGCTTCCCGCGCGGCCTCTGCCAGGTAGCTGTCCAACGCAGGCTCCGCGTGCATCTCCTGGACCACGAGGACTTCTGCCCCGCTTGCGGAGAAGTGATGGACGTCTGGCTTGACCGCGCCGTTGCCTGCTCCTGCCGCGGCGACAAGACGAAACGCCACAACGCGCTTCGGAACCAGGGGTTCTTCGACGCGCAAGCAGCCGGCTACGCGAGGGCGGAGCTGGAGCGGCCGGGGCCCCTCCCGCCGCGCGCAGCCAACGAAGGGCCACCGGGCGGCGAGCAGGACGGCCCAGACCTGGACGCAGGCGACAGGCGTCCCGCGGACGTCCACCTGCCCAGGCGGCGCAACGAGGGGACTTCGCGGCCACTTCTGGCACGCGCGGCGACCTCCTCGGCGCGTCTGCCGCGCCCCCCCGCGCGGCCACGGAGCGGTGCGAGGAGCTCAAACGGCAACGCGTGGACACCGAGCGCCAGTGCGCGGCGCAGGGTTTCACCTTCATACCCATGGCGTTGGAGGCCCACGGTAGCGGGTGGGGGCGCGAAACCAAGACTGTTTTTGCGATCTTGGCCAAGCGGGTGGCGGGCGCCACCGGGGAGGAAGCTGCCGCAGTGGCAGACCTGCACGCTCAGCGACTCTCAGTCTCCCTGCATCGGGAGAATGTGTGGGCGCTGCGGCGACGGCTACAACCGTCGACGGGGGTGCCCGCTGCGCGCCTCGCAACGGCCACGGCGGCGGCCACGGCTGACGCCATCTGAGTCGCGGTCGTCGTCGGCGCCGGCTGGCCCTCTGCCCCCCCGACCCCTGACGACCCCTGACCCGCATCACCCCCGGCGACCAGCGGCGCCCCCCAGCGCAGCGAGGACTCACGACATACCCCCGCGACGACCCACGACGAATCCCGCGACGATTCTCGTTCCTTCCGCCCCCCGCCCGCCTCCGTCGCGCGCGCTTGCCCTCTGCTGCTTTTGCTGCTTCCCCTTGCCTCCTGCATGGTTGTGACTGCTCGTCGCGTTTTTCCTGTATGTATTGGCCTTCTCCCCTCTCCCCTCTCTTCCTCCTCCTCCTCCTCCTCCTCCTCCTCCTCCTCCTCCTCCTCCTCCTCCTCCTCCTCCTCTTCCTCCTCCGCCACCCGCGGGGCGAATGCTCGCGCGGGGCGCCCGCTGGCACGCTAGCGCGCATCGCGGGCATGCGATTGCTAGATCGAGCTGCGACCCCACAGGGAGGCAAGTAGAGTTGCACAGTGACGCAACCATGCTGACAGTGCAGCTGGCCGCCGTGCTCTTTTTCTCTGATCGGCCGCGATGCAATGCTGCTCCAAAACTCGGGCGCGCGCCCCTTCGCAGCGCTCTTCCACGCTGGTGGGGGACCGAGTAGATGGGGAAAGCTGCGCAGCAGAGAACGGCGGGAAGACTTCAGCCGGGATTGCGCGGGAATGGCGGGGGGGCGGGCACGCGAGCGGGCGCGCGCGTTGGCGGGCGGACGGGCAGGCACGCGCGGGTGGGCGCGCGAGCGGACGCACGTTTCGGCGGGCTATCGGGCGCGCGAGCGGGCGCGCGCGCGGCCTGACGGGCGGGCGCGCCTCGTTGTGATCGCCGTCGTCGTCGTCGTCGTCATTGCCGTCGTCGTCCTTGTCGTCGTCGTCCTTGTCGTCGTCGTCGCTGTCGTCGTCGTCATCGTCGTCGTCATCGTCGTCGTCGTCGTCGTAGGTCGTCGTCCGTCGTCGTCATCGTAGTCCGTCGTTGTCGTCGACGTCGTCGATGTCGTCGTCGTCGTTCATCGTCGTTTTCGTCGTTGTCGTTGTCCACGTTTGAGTCGCGTGCCGAATAGGTTTTGGCGTACGCCTACGCGGCGTTGCCACGTCGAATGCAATTGAGTAGTTCTTTTTCGAAATCTGGTATGGCCACGTGGCGCGCAAAGTTGTGCTGCGTCTTGCTCGACGCGAAGCGCCCGAGAGGGCGCTCGCGTTGGCGGGCGGGTTAGCCTGCGGGCGGGCGGGCAAGAACGAGGGCTGGTGCGCGTGGGAGGGTCATTGTCGTCGTCGTTGTCGTCGTCGATGTCGTCGCCATCGTCGTCGTCATTGTCACCGTCGTCCTTCCTCGTCATCGTTGTCCAGCGTCGTCGTCGTCCGTCGTCGTCGTCGTCGCCGCCGTCGTCGTCGTTGTCGTCGTCGCTCGTGTCGTCGTGGTGTTTGTCCGCGGTAGGGACACGTGCGAGGTAGATATTGGTGTTCGCATTCGCGGCGTTGCCACGTCGAATGCAATCAACTAGTTGTTGTTCGTTGTGCCGCCTTGCCACTTGGCGCGCGAATCGCTACTGTACTATGTTCGCTGGCCTGTCGTTGCCCGTTGCGAATGGATTGGCGCGGTATGTGCTCCCAACCCGCGGAGTCGGCACGTGGCGAATATGATGGGCTATTTATTTTTGCCCTCCAGGCGTTGCCACGTGGCGAACAAAATGATATTGAATACGTTCGGCCCGCGCAGCAATGCCACTTAATGACGAAGTTGGAACTATACCTCTCGTTCGCCCCCAATGTCCTTGCCACGTGGCGAGTGCATAGGCCTTGTCTCGTGGCATTGCCAGGTTGCGAGGACAGTGGGGTAGCATTTGTTCCCGCCCCGCGTCGTTGCCACGTGCTGAGCAAAAGCAGAATAATCCGACTTCGCCCGGCAAGCGCTGCCATGTAGCGAGTATAATACTTCCGAGCGTTGCCACGGGGCGAGTGGATCAGTATTTGTTTCGCCCCCCAGCGTTGCCACATGTCGAGTAGAGTGAACATGTATTTGTTCCGCCCCGCAGCCGTTACCACGTGGGGAGTCGTGTCCGCTCCCATCATCGCGTCCATCTGGCAATTCGAAGAAAATAACATTGTGATTTCGCGGCTTCCTCTTCCGCGTCGCTTCGTGCCCAACAGGGATACAGTCAAGGCGCTGAAAGAAGGACTGCTTGGGGGTTCGGGGGTGGCTCCGGTTTTCGGGCCGTTCCTTAGTTTACTGTCGTTGCGGCTGTTTCCTTGGGCCGCTGTGGTCAGAAAAAAAACACGGTTACTTATTGCACGTTCCGTCTGGTAACAAAGGAATGTATGTACCGAGAGCTCCACCGGATGCGTCCGCATGGCGTCCTTGCCCTCATGCTGGCGCATCGCTTGCAACTTCGCTTCGTGGTGCAATACGGACCTCCTCAAGAGCCACCGCGCTCTTTTCGGGACATCCAATTTTGATGCACTCGTATATATTTCGTCCGCTTTTGCTTCATTCGCTTGGGTTTCGCCAATTTTGCATCGAACGCAGAAAAAAACTAAATGATTTTCACCCGGGCGAATTCGAACTGGATGAATCGAAACTGGGCGTTTTCAAATCAGATAAATCTAAACCGGGCGAGTTGCAACATGATGAATTCACACCAGGCGAATTGTAACATGGTAGATTTCAACCGGGCGACTTAAAACCAGATGCGTCGTCGTCGTCAGCGTCTGTCGAGATTGTCGTCGTCGTCGTCGTCCGCGTCATCGTGGTCGCCGTCGTCATTGTCGTCGTCATTGTCGTTGTCACTATCGTAGTCGTCGTCGTCGGCGTCGATGTCGTCGTCATCATCATCGTCGTCGTTTCGTCGTTCGTCGTCGTTGTCGTCGTCGATATGGTCGTGGTCGTGGTCGCGGTCGTCATTGTTATCGTCGTCGTCGTCAATCGTTGTCGCCGTCGTCGTCGTCGTCGTCGTCGTCCGTATCGTCGTCGTCGTCGTCGTCGTCATCGTAGTCATCGTCTGATTTGGAATCACGTGCCGAAAACATGATTGCCTTCGCCTCCGCGGCGTTACTACGTCGAATGCAATAGAATAGTTGTTGTTTGTTGTGCGGTGTTGCCACGTGACGCGCAACATTGTTTTGCACTTTGTTTGCCGGTCTGTCGTTGCACCGCTGTGAATGGAGTGGCGTTGTAATTGTTCCCGCTCCGCGGCGTTGCCACATGGCGAATCGAATGGAATATGTGTTTGTTCGTCCCACCAGGTGTCCAACCAGTGTTTATGTTTCGCTCCCCAGCCGCTGCCACGTGGCAATTCCAATGTAAAATTATTGGGTTCCACCCCGCAAGCGTTGCCACGTCGCGAGGAGAATTGGAGTAACATACTGTCGCCTCCCAGGCATGTGCCAGGTGGCAAACATGGAATCGTTTTAACATCCGCCCCGTAGGCGGCGCCGCGTGCCGAGTAGAGGGACGAGGGACGAGGGAGGAGGAGGGGGGAGCGAGGATTGCGCTCTGATTCGCCGAAGAGACGGTCAGCTTAGTGCGGCACTCACTAGCTGCTGCAACAGTGCGTACATGCAGCAGGGGCGCCAAGGTTTGGTGAATCTCCCCGCCCCCGTCTTGTCCCCCCCCCCCTCGTCGTCTGAAGGCGCTCAGGGCGCGCCACGACGCCGCAGGAGGAGGGAGGGGGCAAGAGGATACATATCAAAGGGGGGAACAAGTCAGATGGCTTGCGAAGGGCCGAAAGCCAGCTTAGTGGGCTGGCGCAAGGCAGGGGCTTGCGGGAGTGCACGATACTCGCGCGCTCGACCTCCGGTCCGTGCCTGCACCAACGCCGCAGTGCAACCCTCGCCCCCACCAACAGACCTCAACCCACCCTCAGTCCCATCCCGTCAGCGCCACCCCGAATCACTCCTCTCTCAAATCAAAATGGCCGGCATCGGGTCGAACCAAGAAACGACGACCGCGTCGTGGCTCTTGGCCACTCGGGAGGGGGAGGGGAAGGAGGAAGGGAGGGAAACCAAATAATGAGAAAGCCGAAAAGGAAGGAAGAGTGGGACTGGTACGCGCATCTCAAATCTCCAGCCTCGGAAGGATGGCAGTAACAAGCGGAAAGGAAAAGGCTGGGACGCATACCGATCACCTCCGGAACGCTGTGTCCCTTGTAACTACTGGCTGTGCAATTTCAGGTAGACAGGCAAAGAGGGGGCGATGGTATATGAAACCGATCAGAATGGGTGAGATTGGGACGCGTATCCTAAATCTCCAATCTCGGAGGAGCAGAAAACGAACGGGGTCAAGGCTGGGGCACATCTGACTGGCAGCCGCCATCTTCTGCGCGTGGCAGCCAAAGAGTGGCGACTACGTATCCAGGAATTCCAACACCATTCCCAAACCGATCCTCCCATTGACACCCTCCAATCCCTCCGCCCATCTATCATGGACGTGCGTGACAGCACTGCACGTCGACCACGCGAGACACTCGCTGATCAGGACGGGGAAGGAGTGGGCAACGCGACGTCTGGGACACACATGCTGCATGCTCACGACTACATCCTGCAAGGCTAGGAAGGAGGAAAGGCTAGGGCCACATCTCCTAGGCAGTACAGTGGGGGAACAAGGGCAGTTATCTTCGCACCCGCGCGAGGCACCGACGCGATTGTCTTCGCGCTATGCCGAGGGGGGGAAACGTGGCAAGGCCATCTGCTGAGCAGTCGAGCCTCCTTCTCTTAGGGAGGGGGCTCCGGACAGACCAGCTTTGCCATTCTCGGGAGGCCGCGACACTCGCAGCCAGAACCGCATCACGATCGGCCGGAGTGCGCGTGGGCGGCGGGGGAGTGGGCAGAGGCCCCGGCTGCGGCCGCCTACGCACGCGCCGAGCAAACATATCATCATTCACTGTGGCAGCAATGCGAGCTGCTGATGATATGAGCTCGCAGCGAACAGTAGGAGTAGGAACTACTGGGATTCGCTGCACACGGAACCATTTCCACTGCAAGCCGGATCTTTGAACGGGCGGGCGGCTGGAGTGTAACAAAATCATGCGCTCACGGCAAACTACATCGCTCTGGGCGCCAGCCGTCTGCTCCGGGCTCGGCGGCTCACGAGCGCGACAAGCCGCCGCCGCAGCAAGCTCCAGAGTTCCAGCAGCAGCAGCAGCAGAAAGCTCCCGCGCGCCCAGCGGGCCCGCAGCCCCCAGCGGGTCGGCCTGGGCCGCTGCGTGCGGTAGGGCTGGCTCGCCGGGATGTGCCAGCTGCGCCATGTAGGTCCCGTCGCTGTCCTTGTGCACCCTGAACTGGGCCCACTTGCCTAGGAAGGCTGCAACGTCCGTCTCGCCCTCATCCACGCGCGAGGGTCAAGGCGAATCCGCCACATGGCCGTGAACTCGCCGGGAAGGCGAGCCACGGGAACAGGCCCTCGGCCGCGCAAGACTTCGGCCATGCCACCGCCAGCAACGGGGCCGCAGCCAGCGCCCAGGGCGGGGCAGCCACCGCCTCCGCCAGCGCCGGTGGCGAGGCAGCACGTTCCAGAGCCTCCGGAGACGCAGCGCCATCGGGGCGCGCAGGCGGTCCCGCACGAGGCAGAACGCGCTCATCCTCCCGCAGGTCACCCTCTTCCATGGAAGCTTCGGGGCTTGCGCCCTGGCGCTGGGCCAGTTGAAGCGCTCCCCCGGCTTCGGGGTCTGCGCCCTGGCGCTCGGCCAGTTGTGGCACTCCCCCAGGACGGTCCTCCAAGGACGGCCCCGCGCGCTGTGGTATCCGTGCTCCGATCGACCGAGGATGCGCGAATTCTGTGGAATCGACCGTGCTGTCGGACTCATCAGACGAGTCGTCAAGGCCGTCCTCAGCGTCGTCATCCGCTGGCGGCGGCGCCAGGCTGCGCTCCACAAAAAACGGTGGGGCGCGCGCCGGCGGCGGCCCGACCAACGGCATATCGGCGGCACTCAGCGTCGTCAGCCGCGGCGGTGGCGGCGAGGGCCACCAGATCGGCGCGCTGGGCGCCGGGGGCGGCAGCGCTCCGTGCAGCCAGCACCATGCGGCCTCGGCCACCTTGGCACCCACAATATCACCATCTGCATGTACAGGACCGGCATCATGGTCACGAAGTATCACGCGTTGATGGTCGTCCGGTGGCGGCACGTCAGACTGCCGCACTGTCAGAACGGGACGGCGAACCAGCGCGGCGACCAGCGCTGCGACGTCCTGCATGTGCGGGCGGCGGCCGACGCGGGCCGCGAAACCGAGTCTCCGCGCAGGGGCGCGGAGGTCTGGCCTCGGTTGGCTGCAGCAGCGCCGGCTGGAGAAGCCTCGTCGCGCGCGGCTAGCCCTCCATTCGCTTGGGCAGGGCGAGGCGAGGCGGCCGGCGCGAATGGCAGCCAGCCCCGCGCGAGGTGCGCTGCTCCTGGAGCAGTTCCAAACACCTCGGTCCGGGGCGGCGGCTGAGGAGCGAGGAGGGAGGGGAAAACGGAGGAGGCACGAGGGAGAAGGAAGGAGGGAGCAGGAGGAGGAGGAGGAGGGAGGAGGACAGATGAGGGAGGAAGCAGGAGGGAGGAGAAGGGAGGGGAGGCAGGAGGCAGGAGGAAGATGGAGGAGAGAGAAGGGAGGAGGGAGGAGAGGAGGGCAGGAAGCGTGGGAGACAAACAAGGAGGTGGAGGAGGAGGAGGAGGAGGAGGAGGAGGAGGAGGGAGGAGAGGGGAGGAAGGAACATCGGAAGGAGGACGAGGAGGATGTGCAGGAACGAAGAGGAGAGGTGGAGGACGAACGAGGGGGGGAAGGAGGGGGGCGGAAGGAAAAAGAGGAACGGAACTCAACGCAATGCAACTCATTGTGAGATTGCGTCAAAGGGAAAGAATTGATGCTGGGTTCTGGGGTGCACATCCTCAAGGGGAAGGGGGAAAGAGAACGGGGAACAGGAGGAGGAGGCGGATGTCGGTTTTCAGGGCTCCGCAGGGAGAGGAAATCGTCGGCACAGTGGTGGAAAGGGGGGGAAGGACATCGTCGGCTCAGTGGAGGAGGTGGCAGGTGATGGGGAAAGCATTTTCCTGTCGCGCGTCTGATCGCCGGGGCATGGTCTGGTGGCTGCCTCCGGGGAGCGAGGGTCAAAGTGACTGGTGGGGAACGGGCGCGCGGGCGGGCAAGCGGGCAATCGGGCGGGCCATCGAGCGCGCGAGCGGCCGGGCGGGCGGGCTCATGGAGGGGCGGGCGGGCACGCAAGCGGGCGCGCGCAATGGCGGGCGGGCGGGCGGGTGCGCGCGGGCGGGCACGCGGGCGGACGCGCGTTTCGGCGGGCTGTCGGGCGCGCGAGCGGGCGCGCGCGCGCGGCCTGACGGGGGGCGCGCGCGCGGGTGGGCGTCATTGTCGTCGTCGTCGTTCTTGTCGTCGTCATTGTCGTTGTCGTTGTCGTGGTCGTTGTCATCGTCGTCGTCGATGTCGTCGTCTTCGCCATCGTCGTCCGTCGTCGCTGTCGTCGTCGTCGTCGTCGTCGTCGTCGTCTTCGATGTCGTCGTCGTCGTCGCCGTCGTTGTCGTTGTCGTCATCGTCGTCGTCGTCGTTGTCCGCGTTGGGGTCGCGGGCCGACTAGGTTTTGGCGTTCGCCTTCGAAGCGTTGCCACGTCGAATGCAATAGGGTACTTCTGGTTCGTTCCCTGGCTTTGCCATGTGGCGTGCAACGTTGTACTGCGTATTGTTCGACACGAGGCGCGCGGGAGGGCGCGCGCGTTGGCGAGATGGCTAGCCTGCGGGCGGGCGGGCAAAAACGCGGGCGGGTGCACGCGGGCTGGTCATTGTCGTCGTCGATGTCGTCGTTATCGTCGTCGTCGTGGTCACCGTCGTCCGTCCTAGTCATCGTCGTCTGTCGTCGTCGTCCGTCGTCGTCGTCACCGTCGTCGTTGTCGTCGTCGTCGTTGTCGTCGTCGTCGTAGTCGTCGTCGTCGTCGTCGCCGTCGTCGGCGTCGTCGCCGTCGTCGTAGGCGTCGCTCGCGTTGTCGTCGTCGTCGTTGTCGTCGTCTTTGTCTGCGATAGGGACACGTGTGGAGTAGATGTTGGCGTTCGCATCCGTGGCGTTGCCACGTCGAATGCAATATAATAGTTGTTGTTCGTTGTGCTGGCGCGCGAAATGATACTGCGCTATGTTCGCTGGCCTGTCGCTGCCCGTTGCGAACGGATTGGCGCGGAATTTGTTCCCGCCCCGCGGCGTTGGCACGTGGAATATAGGATGGAACGTGTGTTTTCGCCTTCCAGGCGTTGCCACGTGGCGAATAGAGTGAGATTGTATACGCTGGGCCCGCGCGGCAGTGCCTCGCGATGAATACGTTGGGATATTTTTTGAAGGGGAACGATGCGGACAGCATACGCAACCACTCGCAGCGCCATCCAAAACTGGGCAGCATGCGTTGTGTGTGAACCCCCCCATTTGGCGCCCAAACGCACACTAAAGACACGCAGTGGCAACCGACCGCAATGCCGCGCGCAACGGAGGTGACAAAAAGCATGAAGCATGATCGCCCCGGACTCGGGCAAGGAAGAAGGAAGAAGAAGAAGAAGAAGAAGAAAAAAGAAGAACGGAAACCGCACAAACGGAGCCAACACGCACGATGAACACGTTGGGATTATACTTCTTGTTCGCCCCCCATGTCATTGCCACGTGGCGAGTGGAGTGGGAAAACAACTTTGTTTGCATCTCAGGCCTTGCCACTTGGCGTTGTCATGCGACGAGCACAGTGGAGTAGCATTTGTTCCCGCTCCGCGTCGTTGCCACGTGCTGAATACGAGCGGAATAATTAGGCTTTGCCCAGCAAGCGCTGGCACGTGGCGAGCATCGTGGAGTTGCGTTGGTTCCCCCTTCCGAGCGTTGCCACAGGGCGGGGAGAGTGGATCAATATTTATTTCGCTCCCTCGGCGTTGCCACGTGTCGAGTAGAGTGAATGTATATTTGTTCCGCCCCGCAGGCGTTGCCACGTGGGGAATCGCGGAGTCGATTAATGGTTGTTTCGCCCCCATCGTCGCTCCCGCCTGGTAGTTCGAAGAGAATAATACTGTGATTTCGTGGCTTCCTCCTCCGCGTCGCTTCGGTGCCCCACAGGGGTGCAGTCAAGGTGCTGAAAGAAAGACTGCTTGGGGGTTCGGGGGGGCTCGGGTTTGCGGGCCGTTCCTTAGCTTATTGTCGTTGCGGCTGTTGTAGCTTTGGGCAGCTGTGGCCAGAAAAGAACCATTGTTCCTCATTGCACGTCCCGTCTGGTGGCAAAAGAAATGTATCTACTGAAGGCTCCAGCGGATGCGTCCGCATGGCGTCCTTGCACTCATGCTGGCGCATCGCTTGCAACTTTGCTTCGTGGTGCCATAGGGGGTTCCGCAGAAGGCCTAGATGTGTGGCTTCGCATGGAACCACCGCGCTCTCGTCGGGACATCCGATTTTGATGCGCTCGCATGTATATCGCCCGCTTTTGTTTCATTCGCTTTGGTTTCGCCCGCCCCTGCATCGACCGAAGAAACGCTAGATGATTTCCAGCCAGGTTCATTCGAACCGGGTGAATCGGAACTGGGCAATTTCAAGCTGGATGAATCGGGCGGATTGTAATCAGATAAACTTAAGCCGGGCGAATTAAAACTTGATGAATTTAAACTGGGCGGATTAAGACCAACCGGGCGAATTCAAACCGGAGAGACTTAGACAGGTGAAATTAAACAGACGAAATAAAAAAAGAGAAAGTAAACGGATGACATGAGACGGATGAAAGTACATTCGGGTGAAACAGAGGTGATGGGCTGTCAATTCTACTCATCCCACGTGGGGTCCTAGCTGATCGGGTCGGAGAATCGCGCCGCATCGCCGACACATTGACGATGCGGCCTGATGTGAAGCTCCACTTTCTGCAAGCCGACGTCCTACATGGGGTTCGAATGGGCGGGGTGCGAGGTTTGCGCCGAATCGCTGATGCATCGAACGCGTTTCTTTATGTTCGGCGATGACGGGCGTCGGGGGTGGGGGAGCGGGGCGGTATGACTTAACGACCCCCCCCCCGCCGCGTGGCTCCGGCACCACAGCCGCGCCCGCGCGCACGGCGACGACGAGCGACGAGCGACGAGCGACGAGCGACGAGCGACGAGCGACGACGACGACAACGACGACGACAACTACGCGAGCATCATGTAAGTAACGATCTGCCCCACAGCGCATGTACACCACAATGCTCGCTTGCACCACATCGCGTGTGTACACCACAGAGCCCGCGTTCACCGCAACAGCCGTGTGCAACCGCAGCGCCTGTGCACACTACTCTGCCCGTCTACACCAGAGCATCCGCGTGCAACGCATCGCTGGTGTACACCACAGCGCCTGCGTGCATAGGACAAGTAGAAGGAGTATGTAAGTGAGGATCTGCTGCAGACAGCTAAAAGTCACGCCAAGAAAGTTTTGATTATATACTGCGACGCATTTCCCTCCTTCCTCCTCTTCTACTTCCACCTCCTCCTCCTCCTCCTCCTCTTACTCCTCCTCCCTCACCCTTCCCCCCTGTCGTGTGGGTCGGCGCTACAGCGGACGTGCGCATCTCAGCGTGCACCGTAGACTTGTGTAGTGCATAAATCCACTTGGTCTTCGAACAACCAATTTGGCTGGAGAGTCCTGGGCGCAAATGGGAGGAATTAGGATGATGCCGGCGGACTCGGGAGGACTCGTAGATTCCAGCAGCGTTCCTTCTTCCATAAGGATTCCTTTCCAATCCAATGCAAAACACTTGTTTCTGTGGAGTCCACAAGCGCTCCGTTTTGTCAGAAGGACTCCATCCAACATTCTATATACAACAGTGGCGCTCTGTTACACACAATTGCTCTGGTGCGCACAGGCGCCGTGTTGCACGCAAGCGCTGTGTTGCACATGGTTGTTGCGGTGTACACATTCGCTGTGGTGTACACCGGCGCTGTAGTGCACGCAGGCATTGTGGTGTACACTGGTGCTGTGTTGCACACGGCTGATGTGGTGTACGCAGGCGCTGTGGTGTACAAAAGCGCTGTGGTGCCCGCAGGCACTATGGTACGCACTGGCGCTATGTTGCACGCGGCCGCTGTGGTGCAATTACATAGGCGGTGTGGTGTACACAAGCGCTGTGGTGTACACAAGCGTTGTGGTGCAGATCGCCACCGACATGCTGCTGCTACCCGTTCTCGGTCATTCCCATGCACGCCCAAACGCCGCCGGCGCGAGCGCGATGACATCGGCCCCCATCCACCCGCCCCCAAGAAGATTGCCGTCATCAGCCCAGAATCAAAGACAGGCTCCAGCCGCGTCCGCGCGCACGACGACGACGATGAGCAACGAGCGACGAGCGACGAGCGACAACGACGACGACGACGACGACAACGACGACGACGACGACGGCGGCGACGACGACGACGACGACGACTGCGGACCAGACTCCTATGCGAATTCTTATGCAGACAAGTAGTCGGATCCCGATGCGCACGGCGGCAGTGCCCGGAGCGCACTGGGGGGGGATCGTTGCGTCATAGGGGGGGGCGGGGGCCATGACGCCCGTCATGCCTCAAACAACGAAGAAACGTGCTCATCGGCGACGCGGCTCCATGTGGAGCTTGGCTCTCTTCGAGCCGGCGGCGGCGGCGGCGGCGCATCACTAGCGTCGCCAGCGCATCGCCGATGCACGCGCGATGCATACGCGATGCAGAGGCGACGCTGCGCGATCCTCGGACCTCGCGCATTCGGAACCATGTAGGGGGCGTCCATGTGATACCTGGTTGTTGGCGGTGTATGAGGTTTTGTTGCGCACGTTGCGACGCGTGCCTTCTGCGTTCCCGGCGAGCATCGCTGAGTTCGGGGCATCGGGGCGCCCAGGAGCTCGCAGGCCTCTCCAGCGGATGCGCGGGTGCGCCATCGCTTGCAGCAGCGCTGTGTCATAGAGAGTTTCGCCGAAGGCATGAATCACAGATTTCGCATGGTGCTGCCGCAGTCTTTCTGGCATCTATGGTTTTTGATGCGCTCGCACTGGTTCCGACCGTTTTGATTTCATCCGCTTTGATTTCGCCTCGGTGAATCTCAAGTGGGCGAATTCGCAACGGATGAATTCACGTGAATTTAGACAAGACGCCGAAACAACGGAACATCTGAACATCTGAACAAAACGAATAGAAGCCGGGTGACATTGAACTGGGCGAGCTAAAACCGGATGAGGTCAAACTGGGCGAATTAAAACAACACGAATTTAAACGGGGCGAAATGGAACGCGACGAATGAGAACCACACGAATTCACGCCGGGTGAATTTAAACGCGACATTTCAGAATCGGATGATCTTAAGAGGGCGAATTAGAACCGGATGAATATAAATCGGGGGAATATAAAAAACACATGAACTTAAACTGACGAACTAAACCGGACGAGTATCAATCGGGCAAATTTAAACCGGACGAATTGAAAGTTCGGGACAAGGACGGGGCAAGCGGAACACGAGCACATTTGAAAACTGCTGAATAAACCGAGCGATCTAAAACTGGGCGAATTTAAGCCGGCGGAAATGACACTGCATGGACCCAACCGTTGCAAATGTAAACCGGATGGCCTTAAACCCGGGCGAACACAAACCATATGCAATTAAGCGGGCGAAGGAAGTCAGGCGGTCGAGATTAAGCGGGCACGGGCAAAACTGAACTGATGGCATTCAACTCGGATGAAACATACATGAGTCACCCCCCGCGCTCCCCAGCAAACAGACACGTGCTCGTGAATCGCGCAAGTGGTCGCAGCAGCTCGCCTGGCCATCGCTGCTGGATGGGATGACGGGGGCGCGCGAAGCGTCGACTGCCGCGGATCCGCGGCGGCGCCTCCAGAAGCGGCCAGGTCGCGGCCATTCTGAAGCAAGGGGTGGTGGTGGCGGTGGCGGTGGGCGGACGCGCTGGCGGGGCTGGCGGGCGGGCAGGCGGGCGCGGGGCGGGGCGGGGCGGGGGGCGGGCGGGCGGGGGGGGGCGCGGTGAACCTGCAACTTCTTGACGAGAGCGATTAACCATGGCCCCCCCGTGGCTAACCGCGCGATCGGATTCCCGCGGCAGAGATGACGGCCGCGGCGCGGACATCGACGGGGCGCGGAAGTGGGGCCAATTTCCGCCGCCTCTTGACAGGGCGTCGGCGCCCGCGTTGCACCTGGCGCAACTTTCAACTGCGAGGGCGCCTCCCGCACGTCGCGCCTCATGGCGGTGGAGGCGGCGACGGCGCAGACGTCGACGACGATTGTGGCGTCGATCAGATGCGCGGCTCGTCGCCGCGCCGAATACCCCCCTCGCGGCGTAGCTCGCGGCCCCTCGATGCGCGGCCCATCCACGGCAGTGGGCCGTGGTGTTTTCTGCAGGCGGCAGGTTTGCGAGCGAGCGTCGCGCGGCCGCTGGCGCGACGCGGGGCGACCGCCGCGCGCTCGGATTTCACGCGAGGGCGATCCACGAAGGCCCGCTCAAGAATGCGAGCGCGCCATTGCCATGGGGCCAGGGGGGGCTGACTCCAGCGGGCGCTTGTCGACCGCGATGACACCTGGCACTCTCCAGAGCCAGACCCCGCGCGAACGCATCTCGGTCTTGCCCTCGCCGAGGGCGCGCGCGCGCGTCGCCGTCCGCTTTGAGCGGCGCCTGGCATGGGGCGCAATTTCCTTATTGTTCGCGTTGCCAAACGCGATGTAATCATGAGTGGCCGAGTCGCGCCCGCTCACATTGGGCGACTGCGCGCTCTTCGCCGCTTTGGCAACGAGCGCCCTGCCCAGCGGGCGCGCCGGCGCGCTCGTGCCTGCGCGCAAGGCCCCCGTCAGCACCGCGAGTTCCTAGCAGGGCAATCAACTCTGGCACTGATTGCGCCGCGGGGCCACGGTGGCCACGACGTCTGCGCGGCGGAATGCGTTTTGCAAGGAGGCAAGCTCCCTCGTTGCCTCTGCGCGCCACTGCTGCAGCGCCTTCGACCGCTCGCTGGCTTGGGGCGTCCCCGCCGCCTTGGCGCACCCTGCCCGCACTTGGGCTGCGCGCTCCAGATACGCGCCATAGGGCAGCTGATGAAATCTCCACATATCGTCGATCCAGGCACCTCCTGGCCAGGTCATCGTCGGCCCCGTCCGCTGCCCGCTGCGCCCCCGCCTGCGGGGCGGGCCCGCTTGCGCCCTGAGCTCGGGGCGCTGGAGGGGACGGAACGGAGCGGCAGTTGGGCCGCGCGTCCTCGGCGCGACGTCGCTGGTTTTGCGTGGAGCAGGCAGCAGCCACCAGGGCGCGGAAAGCATCGATATCCGCACTAAATCGATCTTGCGACGGTTCACCAGCATTCCCACCTCACCTGCCCAATCGCGGAGCCCGGACAAAGCGCCCCGCATTGTCTTCAGCTGGGAGAAAGTCGGTATCGGAATGTGGAAGCCAGGACTGCGCCAGAATGTCTACACAGATGGCGTTGCCGCGGGTGCGAAAATTACGGCGACGGCGGTGACGGCGATGGCCACGAGGCAACCTTTGCGGCCGCGATCACGATCATCTGCGTTGCACCCTGTCGAGCGGATCGGCTCCCAGTAGGGTGCCCCTGCTTCGTCTAGGCAAGAAGATGAAACGGGTAAACGCCAGTCGAACCTCTTGGGGGCCGTTTGGGGTCATCTTGTGGTCGTCTTAAGGGGCTGTTCTGCTCTTTGGGAGGCCTATTGGGTCTTTGTTTCGGTGTTCTGGGAACCTCCCGTGTCTTCCGTAGGTTCACCGGCATGGCGATCGGGGAGAATGCCGAGGGCGAAACATGTGCCGAGGCGTATGTGTGCTTCATATGCTTCTGGCACTCGGGTTAAGCTTGCAATCCTGTCGGTTGAATGAAACTCTCCTGTGCCATATTGACGGCATCGCGGGGTCACCTTTGGTTCCTGGGGCTGTCAAGAAGGCCTCTTGGCGCGTCTCTGGGACCGTTATGGGATCTTCGTCCGTCGCGTGGCGGCGGCCAGTTATCGGGGGGTCCTCCCTCATGCCCCCCAGTGGAACACACAACGGGACGCCCCCACAAGGTAGGGGGAACAGGCACGGTCGAATCTCAATATATTGGCTGCGGCTCGGTTTCGGTACGTGTGTCTCTGTCGCGTGGGTCGGAGGTCATGCAAGCAGGGGGGAAGGTATGGAGATAAGGGGGGAGAGGACACCTCGGCCCGTGCAAATGTCAAATGCTGACGGAGGCAGCACCAGCTCGAGGAGTCCCCAGGTCCACCGGAGAGGCCTCGAACGTTCAAGTCCAACCGGCCCTGGCAAGTCCCTCCGCCTTCTCCTCATCCTCTTCATCGATCCTCTCGGGAGACCCCACAACAGCAGTGTGTCTCAGATGCATCGCACCAGAATGCTTCTGCCGACGCCAGAAAGAAAAAAAAAAAAAAAAACAGAGAACACCGCAAAGCAGGCTCCCACTGCAAAGAGACCCAAGCCGTGCGCATCATCCCCATCAGCTCAGCACGCGCAAGGATAGTGCTTCTTCGTTCGGTCATCGCCTCGTGCGACCTTGGAAGCATCAGCCCCGCCCGACTACCTGCCAGCCTTGAGCAACCCTCTACCCAGCCTCCCCTCGGCCCAGCTGGGTCCCACCAGACGTCCTGCCTTGGGCGGGTTTGCGCAGAATCAGAAATCTTCGCCTGCGCCTGTTACCCGATCCCCCCCTCGCATGCAGGAAAGGCGAGGTGACGGGGAGACAAGCGGGCTGCGGGCAGGGATGCAGCCCGTGCCACAGATCATGGCTCGCAGGAGAAGAGCTAGGGATCCATCTTGGATCCAACGCAGATCCCCTCAGGTGCTCCCAAACGTGCAACTTAAGACACTCCCCGGGTGCACATGCCTGGGAGGGCGGTTATCCATTCGCGGCACCACCTGACATTGTCTTTCTGCCTTGGACTCTTGTCGAAACCGGGGCCTGCAGTGGGGTCTTGTCGTCCGCGTTCAGCGCCTCGGGGTTCGCCCTTCTCTGCAGCAGCAGGGTGCAGACCTCGAGGTGCGCCTCCTCTTGATGACACATTTTGGTTGCTTGTTTTGTCTTTCTGCCATTTGCTCCAAACTTCCAAAACAACACCCTGAAACTAATCCGGGACGTCACGGACGGCCGGGTCTCTCCATTGAAATCTGGCAGGGCTTCGACCGCAACCTGGCAAACTGCGCTCGCTTGCCGATTAGCCTTGCAGCCTCGCCAAGTGCTTACGAATGCACTCGTGGCGAGCTTGTGCTCATCAGGGACGGCTCTGCCTAATCATGGGTCTGGGGGGGGAGGGGGGCCACGGCCCATAAAAGCGACTGCGGGTCCTTGGCTGCGAAATGTAGCGGCGTCCAGCCGTCCTCCTCCACGGCCGTGACTTCTGCGCCCGCCCAAAGCAGCCGCCTAATGCAGTCCGCGCTGCCGGCCTGCGCCGCGAACATCAGCGCGGTCATTCCCACGTCGCCAGTCTCGCCGCGCCCGCCGCCCTCCTCCCGGGGCATCGTGGGGGGTCGGACCATCGCCAGGAGGAGGAGGAGGAGGAGGAGGAGGAGGAGGAGGAGGAGGAGGAGGAGGAGGAGGAGGAGGAGGAGAGGGGAGGGAGGAGGGGGGCGAGGGAGAGGGAGAAGCAGGATCAGGAGGATGGGCAGGAGGGGAAGCATGAGGAGGTGAACCCATCGCAAAAGAGCAGGAAGACAAGCAACTGTCTAGGTCAATTTCTGCGTGAATGCAGACAGCCTGCAGTTTCTATGTTGCTGGTGGCGGCTCGAGGTGGTTGGGACTGCACAAAATAGGTCATCAGTCCGCGCGCATCCTTATCCATGCGCCCCCGCAGAGCACCGCAAAGCAACACATAATGAAGAAACCTGCGGAAACGCAACATGCACGCGCGCACGACGACTCACCCGCTGCCCCCTAATTAGGTGCTATCGGGCTCGCGCTCGAATGGCTCTCTAGGATCTGGGGTGATATGCCCTGCTCTTCAAAACGCTGCTTGGGCTCTGGGGAAGCCTCCAGAAGGACATAGCACGCCCAGAAGTCAGAGGATCTGACATGGGAGCCTCTCAGAGCGAAGGCAACCTATAAGTTCTAAAGCTGACGCAATATTCCCCAACCTGACAGAGCCGTACTACGAGAACATGCGGCCTGTGGGCAACACACAAAAATGCGCTTTGCGCAGCAAACATATACTAGTAGCCAGCATGCGCACTGCGGGACAAACGCACATCACAATTTAAGCGAGACGTACATCGATGAAAAATTATTGAAGACGCCTACGGCGAATCACCGCCGCTCCCTGCCTTTTTAGAAGCGCCTATATGGCCGAACGTTGAGGCCAGACCTGCCAAGCTATCGGACCATGTGTTCCCCGAATCGGTCTAGAAAGCCTTCGGGGAACACGCGGGCATCTTGAAGGTCATCTTGGCCGTCTGGAGGCCATTTTGACCCTTTCGGGCCTTCTTGGAGGACGTCTTGGAGGGCTCTTGGGCCGTCTTGGAGGCCATCTTGAGCGTCTTGGAGCGTTTCTTGGGCCTCTTGGGCGATCTTTGGGGGCACTTGGGCCGTCTCGGGCCGTCGGAAGGCAGGAAAAAAACAAATGCCACAATCCTTCAAAAACCAATGGGAAATCAATGATTTTGGCCTTTTCGGCCCTTCCTGGAGGGCCTCTTGGAGGCCTCTTGGACAGTCTTGGGCCACTTTAGGGCCATGTTCGGCCGTCTTGGTGGGCTCCTGGTCCGTCTGACGCCGTCGGAAGCCGTTTAGGGGGCCTCCATGGGCCGACTTGGGGCCCTCTTGGGCCGTTCTGGAGCCATCTTGAAGGCCTCTTGGGCGATCTGTCGGCGATCTTTGGGGGCTCTTGGGCCGTCTCGGGCCGTCGGAAGGCCGAAAAGAAGCAAATGTCAAAATCCGTCAAAAACCTTAGGCAAATCAGTGTTTTGGCCTCTTCTGGCCTTCCTGGAGGCCCTCTTGGGGGCCTCTTGGGCCGTCTTGGGCCAGCTTCGAGCCAACTTCGGCCATCTTGGTGGGTTCCTGGCACGTCTGACGCCGTCGGGAGCCGTCTTGGGGGCCTTTCTGGGCCGACTTGGGGCCCTCTTGGGGCGCTTCGGGGCCGTCTTGGAGGCCATCTTGAGCGTCTTGGAGGCCATCTTGGGCGTGTTGGAGGCCTCTTGGCCCTCGTGGGGCCGTCTTGGGCTGTCATGGGGCCCTCTTGGAGGCCTCTTGGGCGATCTAGGGGGCCCCTTGGGCTGTCTTGAGCCGTCGAAATGCCGAGAATAAGCAAATTCCCAAATCCTTCAAAAACCTTAGGATAATCAATGATTTTGGCCTCTTCGGGCCCTCCTGGAGGACCTCTTGGAAGCCTCTTGGGCCGTCTTGGAGGCCTCTGGGGGGCCTCTTGGGCCGTCTTGGGCCGTCTTGGACTCTCTTGGGCCGTCTTGGAGGCCGTCTTGGACCATACTGGGCGGACTTGGAGGCCATCTTGGACCATCTTGGAGGCCATCTTGGGCCAACGTGGCCAGCTTGGAGGCCATCTTGAACCATATTGGAAGATTTTTTCCCGGATTGAGCTCCTTGAGATCCTTTCCGGGTGGCCGGCGGGACGGGCCGAAGCCGCAGGGGGAGTTCTTTTGGAAAAAACCAAAACCAAAAGCCATATAATCTGGCACGCCAGGCACCCCTTTGATAAATCAAAAGGGGGCGGCGGCGGATCTTTTGGCGTTCGGCCCATCCCGCCACTGTGCACGGGTTGTGGGTTAGAGGCTCCTGGATGTTCGTTTGGATATCGCGGGAGGCCTCTCTGAGGTCTCTTGGCAGCAATTTTGAAGCCTTTTGGAAGCCGTTTGGGGACCTCTTGGAGCCTCTCTTTGGGGATCTCGGAGGCCTCGTGGGGCCTCTGGGGGGCCTCTTGGGCTCTCTTGGGGGCCTTTTTGCCTCCTTGAAACCTCTTGAGGCGGACGGCTCGAATTGTCGGTTCACGTTCCCCCTCTTGGGCCCCTCTTGGGGCCGTCTTGGAACCTTTTTGGACGATCTTGGGCGCCTCTTGGGCCGTTTTGGAGGTCCTCTTGGACCGTCTTGGAGCCCTCTTGGGAACCTCTGGGTCCGTGCTGGGGCGGTCTTGGGGGCCTCCGGGGCCATCTTGGGACGTCGGATGCCCGAAAACGCGAGGACGCGAAATACATCGAAAACACACAAGAACATCAATGATGTTTGCCTCTTTGGGCCCTCTTGGGGGTCCTCTCGGAGCGCTCTTGGGCCTCTTGGCCTGCCTTGGAGCCATCTTGGGCACCTTGGAGCGCTCTTGGGTTGTCTAGGAGGCTTCTTGGGCCCTCTTGGGCACGTTCTGGGGCCCTCTTGGCCCGTCTTCGGGCTCTCTGGCCTCTGGGAAGTCACGCGGGGAAACCAGGGAACGCGCGGGAACGCCCGGAAAATTTGAGACTTTGGGGCCCCAGCCCTTCGAATTTTACAATCCCATTGTCCTGAGTGCAGAGAACAGAGGACACATGAGGACCTGGGGAAAACTCCAGGTCGCGCCTCGCGGCACGGTGGCGGGTATTGCCATATGGATACAATTGGACGGATACCTTGACACACATACACAACATATATGTATATATATATATAGATATGTGTATCGGCACATTTACACATATGCACGTGTAAAGCAGAGAGGTGTGCACATCGACGCGAATGTCTGTATATATGTATATACATACATGCGAATTTGTGTATATATCTATGTATACACACATATGTATGTATGTATGTATGTCTGTCTGTCTGTATGTATGTATGTATGTATGTATGTATGCATGCATGCATGTATGTGTGTGTATGTATGTATGCATGTATGTATGTATGTATGCATGCATGTATGTATGTATGTATATATGTATGTGTGTCTATGTATGTATGTATGTATGTATGTATGTATGCATGCATGCATGCATGCATGCATGCATGTATGTATGTATGTATGTATGTGTATATGTATGTATCCATGCATCTATGTACCTTAGGTATGTATGTATGTACATACACATATACACACATATATATGTATATACACATATATGCGTATGCAAAAATGCATGTATGTTTGAACTTTATGTGAGCTGGAACCTCCCGATGTCCCTTAGAGTTCTATTTGTTGAGCTCAACAACTATTTTAAGGTGCCCACAACCCAGAATTCCGGGCGCTCTCGGGCGCTCCGTCGGAAACCCGCGTGACCTCTCGAGAGGCAAATAACGCATTGCTCGAGACTTGCATGTCCAACATGGTTTCATATGGCCCCATGGACCTTCTTGAGGCCGCGGCCCTCTTGTTTGAAAAGCGAGGGTCAGGGGCTCCATGAGGTAGTAACCTGAGGCCCTGCTTCTTACGATCACGTCGTATACGTATTGAAGTATCACACAGCTTCCCCCTCGACGGCAAGCAGGACGTGAGGTGGGAGATAAGACACGGGATGAGGTGGTGAACCATCGGTGGATGTGGCTTTTATCCGACACTCAGGCTCGATGGTGCCTCACAGGCGTAGGGAAAACCAATAGGGTGGCGCTACCGTAAGCAAAGGTAGCGCCAGACATGTAGCATGACGTTCGTAATGCAATCCCCCATGAGCTCCCGCTCACAGCCGGGGGGGCGGAGGGGCCAGACGTCAGGCCCAGTCCCGAATTACAATAATCAGGCCGCCCCCACAATGCAAAGCGTCAATGTGAATAAGTCGCAACGCAAAGCACTAGGGCCTGTCACGGGTGAGACCTCGTGACGAACCGTATTTAATTATAGGTAATCACGGGCGAGACCTTGCGATGACCCGCATATTCGTTATGCGAAGGCGCCGCCAGATATCAAGAAGGGTGGCCCGCGCCCGGGCTGATGCGTATATGCGGCTCGTGTCCGAGCACATGTTGGCTGTGATATAGCCGGCCATGCATCGCATCCGCTAGCCCTGAGTAGGGCGTCCCTGTGTTGGTGCTGCTTGGTTGCCTTGATCGGCATGTACTTCTTGACATCGTATTTGCAGGACGGATTACTTTCCATTCCTTGCTCTCTTTTTTTGCTCGCACATGCCCTGGAAGGCAGATCTGGCCGCCCGAGGGAGGGCATCGGCCACTGCGCCAGGACGAGCCGAAGGCCAGAGTAGATTGCGCCGCGTCGACTGCGACACACGCATACCACAACATGCATTGCACGTGCTGCGCAGCAGCCTCAGGGTCGCGCTCTGGGCAGCGTGGCGCTCCGCGGCGCGCCGGGCGGGCGTCTCGCCGCTGTCTCGCCCGGGCACCGCGGGCCCCTGGGCGCAACAAATCGGCGCCGCGCATCCCTGGGCGAAGGAGAGGCCGGGGGATTGTGGAGTCCCTGTGGGTTCCAAACGATTATTTACGATAGTTCACGTTGCTCCTCATCATTATTCTAATATTTTCTCTCTCGTTTTCTCTCTCTCTCTCTCTCAATCTCTCCCACTCCCATTTCCATTCCATTCCCATTCACATTCCCAATATCATTACCATTTCCATTCCCATCCCCATTCCCATTCCCATACCCATTCACATTACCATTACCATGACCTTTACCTTTTATATTTACCTCTACCATTACCATTGAAATTACCATGGCCATTCGAATTGCCATTGTCATTGCCATTGCCATTCCCATTGCCATTGCCATTACTAGTGCCGTTGCCATTGCCATTGTATTGCCATTTCCAGTCGCCAGCCCGTTACCATTACCATTACTTCTACCGTTACCATTACCATTACCATTACCATTACCATTACCATTACCATTACCATTCATTACCATTAGCCACTACCATTACTGCCATTACCATTAGCATTACCAACACCATTGCCATTACCATTACCATTACCATTACCATTACCATTACCATTACCGCTGCCATCACCATTCCAATTCCCATTCCCATCACCATTGCCATTACCGTTACCAGTACCATTTCCATTACCATTACCACTGCCATTCTCATTACCACTACCATTTCCATTCCCGTTCCCGTTCCAATAACCACTACGATTCCCATCCCCATCCCCATCCCCATCCCCATCACCATTACCATGACCATGACCATGATCATGACCATGACCATGACCATTACCATTGCCATGGCCATTGCTATTGCCATTGTCATTGCCGTGGCCATTCCCATTGCCATTGACATTGCCATTGCAATTACCATTACCATTACCATCGCCGTTGCCATTGCCATTGCCAATCGCTACCCCGTTACCATTGCCATAACCATAACCATTACCGTTACCGTCACCTTTACCATTCCCAGTACCATTACCATTACCACTGTCATTGCCATTACCATTACCATTGCCATTGCCATTGCCACTCGCCACTACCATTACCATTGCCATTCGCCACTACCATTACCATTATCATTGCCATTGCCATTCGCCATTACCATTAACATTGCCAGTGCCATTACCATTCCGATTCACATTCCCATTTCCAATACCATTACAATTACCATTACCATTACAACAGCCATTGCCATTACCAGTACCATTACCATTACCTTTACCTCTACCTTTACCTTTACCCTTACCATTCCCATTTCCGTTATCACTACCACTGCCATTCCCATTCCCGTTTCCATTCCCATTCCCATTCATATTCCCGTTCCTGTTCCCATTCACATTACCATTACCATTACCATTGCCATTGCCATTGCCATGGCCATTGCCATTGCCATTCCCGTTGCCGTTGCCATTGCCATTGCCATTACCATTACCGTTGCCATTGTCATTGTCATTGCCAGTCGCTACCCCGTTACCACTATCATTGCCGTTACCATCACCAGTACCATTCCCATTACCTCTGTCATTACCATTACCATTCGCATTGCCATTGCCATTGCCATTAGCCACTACCATTACCATTGCCAGTACCATTTCCATTGCCATTCCCATTCCCATGACCATTACCATTGCCATTCTCACATCCATTACCATTGCCATTACCTTCACCTCTACCTTTACCCTTACCCTTATCATTCCCATTTCCGGACCCCGCCCCCGCAGTACGGCGCCGGCGAAAGCGCGGCCTGCTGCAAGGCCGCGGGGCGTGCCAGCCGCGAAGTGGTCAGAAGCGGGCCCTCAGGAGACGATGATGATGATGCCTGCCCGGCACTCCTTTTGCTGCTGCGCTGGCCGCGCGCTCCCGCCGGCGCTCTCGGCGCCAGGCGGACCCCTCCTTCCGCCGCGCGAAGCGGGCCTCGCCGCGGTGCCTGTAGACACCGAGGCAATGCCCAGGGTGGGTGGGCAAAAGAGGGCCCGTTGGGGCCCTGGGAGGGCTTTGAGCCCCGAAGGCTTGAGCGGGGGAGAGGGAGAGAGAGGAGCAAGCAGAGGCAAGGGCAGGGAGAAAGAGGAAACCCAAGCCGACTGGGGAGGGCGGGGTCCAACCGTCTAGGACAAACAACTAAGACCCCGCCCCCACAGTACGGCGCTAGCGAAAGCGCGGCCTGCTGTAAGGCCGCGGGGCGCGCCAGCCGCGAAGCGGTCAGAAGCGGGCCCTCAGGAGACGATGATGATGATGCCTGCGCGGCATTATTTTTGCTGCTGCGCTGGCCGCACGCTCCCGCCGGCGCTCTCGGCGCCAGGCGGACCCCTCCTTCCGCCGCGCGAAGCGGGCCTCGCCGCCTATGTTGCAGCGGTGCTGGCGTACGCTGCCAGTGACGCTGCACGCTGGTCTGGCGGGCCTTGCACGTTGGCATTGCTGTGCGGGCGCCGCGATCGGCGCCATCAAAATTGGGTGCCAGGCTCTGCGCAGCCGGCACCATCTAGCCTCTGGGTTGCGCACAGCTGGGCGCAGGCGCCTTCGCGCGCATGGGGCCCAACTGGCCCTCCTGCTGGCCGCTCGACGCCAGGCAGCTGATGCCGGCGTGCACGGCTGTCCTCCGTGAGGTTAGGCCGGGGCTCACGCTGATTGCCGGCGGAGCCCGACCTCGGGCCATGGCCCGAACTCGCCGCGGGTGGTGCCTGGCTGATGCCAGCGCCACGGTGCCCGCCGTGCGCGCTGCGGCCTCGCAGTTCTCCCGGCTCCCCGCCCCCCCCCAAGGTGTCCGGGGCGGGCAGGGTCCGGCCCCTGACAGAGGGGGTTCCCTGGGCCGGCGCTGGTGGGCGGGCCCGTCCCCGCGCTTGAATTCTGGTGCCGCGGGCTACGCTGGGCTGTCAGGCCGTCAGCTGCCGCGACTTGCGCTGGCGGCAGTGCGCCTAGCACGGCCAGGCTCGACGAGAGGAGCCGGCGCGCCAGGCGGGCCCAGCAGGGCCCCAGTTCGGCAATTGCAGAGGGCGCCCACAGTATCCCAAGCACTAGTGGAGCCCGAAGCGGGCAAGCCCGCGCGCGCCTGACAGCGCGAGAGCATTGGCCAATGCTGGAAGCACGGGCGGGGGATGTCCTGCGGACGCGCGGCTGGCGCGCCGGCGGCGCGGGTGTTGAGTTGCAGCCTCCAAGCGCGCGCGGCGGTTAGGCTGGCGGCTTGGGCTGGGCGCGCGCCACGTGTACCTGCACCGGCGGCGCCCGCCGCGGCCCCTCGTCATGGGCTCTCACGCCTGGCGCCCTCGGCGCCGGCGGCGGCCCTGGCGGGGGTGCTGTCCTTCGCCGGGTTGGTCAGCGAGGAGGTGCCCCTGGCCATCTTGCTGGAGACGCCATTCATCGGCTCGTGCGACTCCCACAGGTAGCCGTGGAACGCGTCTGACTGCCAGCGCCCGAACCGGCGCACCCGGGAGAGGTCTTCGGCCACGTGGTACATCGCGGTCGCTCCGCCGATCCTCAAGGAGCGGCGGCCGATCTCCTCCCTGGAGAGCCCGGCGGCCAGCCCCGCGACCGTCAGGAAGTGCTGCACCTCGGCCCTGCGAATTGGGGTACCTGACGCCCAGCGGAAAACGTGCCGGCGCGGTAGTGGTTCCTCACCGTCCCGACGTTGAGCTGGTCCGTCTTGCTGCCCTTGATGTAGATCACCATCTCGTCGGCGTCCTGGAAGCTGGGCACGCGTTTGCCGGCCTTTCTGGGCTCTACGTCCTCCCCGTGCAGCACGCGCTCGAAGGACCGCGACCGCCCGTCCTGGAGGATATACTCTGAGGCCCGCAGGAGGAAGAAGAACGCCGTCACGATCGCCGCCCAGATGACCACTGTGTCCTCCTCGGGGAGCTTGGCCTCCTGCTGGAGGAAGCCGCGGAGCCACTCGATCATGGCTGGGGTGACGGGCTTCTTCCGCTTGGTCCCGGGTCCTTGCCAGCGTTTGAGCCCCGCCAGGGTGCTCCAGAGGCGACCTCTGTGGAGTAGGGGGTCCGAGTAGCCAGCTACCAGGTGAGCGTAGCGCACTGCAAGGAGCTTCTGCTTGATGGCCCCTTATCCCGACGACCCGCGCGAGGAGGGCGGCGAAGTTGATGAGCGCCTCCTCATCGGCCAGGCGCTCCTCGCGGTCGCGCCCTGGGAGCCAAGGGCTAAGCCCCTGCGCTTGGCGCACGGCTACCCAGAGCCGCCATCCCCCCTCGTAGCCCGCTCTCGTGCCTTCGCTGAGTTTTTGCAGCATGGCCTCCATCTTCTGCTGCGCGAACCAGCTGGCGTAGCCGGCTCCGCCTGGCTCAGCACGGCCGGCGGGGGCGAGCTCTTTCCCGGGGTTGTTGCTCTTCCTCGCGATGCCCAGCGCCTGCGGCTTCACCAGGTTGACCGCTGGCATCTCCTTGGCTCGTCGGGGGCTCTTCTTGCGTGGGCTCTTCGAGCGGGTCACTCGCTTGTCCAGCTTGACCGCCTCTGCGGCTGGGGCCTCGCGAGGTCCGATGATCGCGTCCTCGTCGATCTCCCGGAAGCGGATCGCCTGGGCACGCCGGCGATTCTTGTGCATCTCGTCGGTGAGTGCGCCGCCTGCTCTTGCCTCGTCCTCCGCCGCCAGCGCGAGCGTGGGTCGATCCGGCGCTTGCGCCCAGGCGCGAAACCAGCGCTTGGTGGCCTCCCACGCGGCGTGCTCCTCGGAGTCATGGCATACTCCAGCGCGCTGCGTGCTGGTGCTGCTGAGAGCCTCCGCCACTGCGCCCAGCACTGCCTCTGCGGTCCTCGGTGGGAGGGCTCTGGCTGCGCCCTTCAGGAGCTCATCTTCCGTGGGGCCCTGGGCCTGCAGGCTGGCCCACTCGTCGTCGGTCCCTCCCTGCACCCGCCAAACCTCTTGGGGTGTCAAGGCTCGGACCGTGCCTTCGCCTCCCCCGGTGACCCAGAGGAGCGTGGCGCCTGGTCCTTGGGGTCCTGTCCCGGGCCAGCGAATGGTGCCCACGGGCCCCTCTTCGCTGTAGATCAAGTGCTTCGCCCCGTCCTTCTTGAGGTGGCCGACCGGCTTGAGGAGGAGGGGGTCGCTGGTGGACTGGATGCGGGGGTCCCACGACACCTCGCCATGCTGGTCGAGCCAAAGGTGGTCCCTCCCCTGTCCAAAAGTGGCTTGATGCCGGCAGCCCGTGAGCAGGCCGGCGGCATGTTAATGCTCGCCAGGCCTGCCCCCGTCTTCCGACGTCCGCCTGTGAGCACCTGCCTGGTCCGCGTAGTGGTATCCCCGTGGTGCGTGCAGATTACCTCGAACTTCACGACCACGTAGCCCAGCTGCTTGAGCGCCTTCTCGAGCCTGGCCGTGTCCACACCGTTCGGGGCGTCCACGATTCCCACTTCGGGGCTCCCGCTGGTCGCTGCGACGAGGAACGCCTCCATCTCTCGGCCCTTGGGGTCCAGGGACAGCGACGCCATGAGCCAGTCTGCCTTCTGGTTTTCCTCAGGTTCTGACCCACCAAAGCGTTTGAGGGCCTTCACGTAGGGGTTGAGGAGGCTCCCCACCTCTCTGCCCAGCTTCCCTTGGAGCGGGAGGGGTCTCGGCGGCCCATGCCTCCTCTGGAGTGCTCGGTGTCGCAGGGCGGCTTCGGCCACTGGGCCCGTCTCCCCGGGGAGACGGAGGAGGCGTTCCTTGGCGTCCTCCAGGATCTGGCCCCAAGCTGCAGGGTGCTCGAGGCGCTCCCACCCTTCGGTAGCCAGCGTGTCGTGAACCTTCTCGACCTCCTCGCGGGTGAGCCAGTCGGCCACCTCGTTGTGGTAGGTCCGAACAAAGAAGGAGGTGATGCGGCATCCGTGCATGGCTCCGATCCTCTCCACTAGGCGAATCAGGTGGCGTGCGAGGGTGTTCTTGGGGCTCCTCTTAGCGAGCCACGCTTTCACGTTCTGATTGTCTATGACGTAGAAGACCAGCTCACCCTCCCACTTTGGGCCCTGCTTCGTGGCCAGCGCGACCACTGCCAACAGCTCGACCACTGCGATGATCCAATCCTCCTCGCTGCTCTCCCCCCCGACCGCCTGGCTCAGGGCCTCGAGCAGGGGCTTGGCGTCCACGGCCATGTACTCCGGCGTGGGTGGGGCTCCTTAAGTTGCACGACCCCAGTCGATGGCGCCGATTGATGAGGTGGTGGCGTCGCCGCCGGCCCACCTCGTAGCGCGTGCTGTTCCCGGCAACGCGAGGCGCTCACGTACGGAGAGTGCCTGCGTGAAACTCGCCTGGAAGGTCGTGCTCCAAGCCTCGGGGACGTCAAAGAGCATCCTCAGGAAACTCACGGAGGCGTCCCACTCTTCCCAGGCGAGCTCAACCTCCTCGGGGGTACCTTTTGGCTCTGCCCAGCTCGTCCCGCTGCTCAAGAGCCGGTCCAGGGCTGGTAGTTCAGGGCGGAAGGCAAGCTGCGCTGATGCCCAGAACTGAGCACAGCCTCGTAGCTCTTGGGCGACTTTTAACGGTACCCGCCGTGATCCTCTGAGCTCTGGGAGGGCGAGCAGGTACTGGGCCTTGATGCACTTGGGCTCTGGGAGCCTGACTACCTTCGTGTTGAAGCTCATGTGGAGGCCCCAGATCAGCTGCTCGGCGGCGAACTCCCCCTCGACGTCCAGCTTTTCCTCGTTGACCGCGTCCGGGCCCCAGACCCGCTCCATGGCCCCGTCGAGCTCCTCGGCCGAGAGCCAGGGCCTGAGGCCCACCAGTGGTTCGAGGACGACACCGTCGTCCATCAACCACTTGGAAGCATACTTGACGGTGTCGTTGATCTTGGGCGCCGGCGGCTTCCCCCTCTCACGCTCGCTCTTGGCTGCCCAGGCGAACGTCATGTTTTCGCCTGGGCTACCGGCCCAGCCGAAGACCAGCACGCCGTGGATGAGGATCACTCGCCCTGGCACCCCGACCTCTTTGCCTGGGAGCGTCGTCCCGAACTCGGGTACTGCTGCCGGCTCCGGGTGGTGCCACTTGAAGGCCCTGGCCACGTCCCTCTTCGCGACCACCTGTTGAACGCCTGGGTGCCTTGCTTCCCACCAGAGGCTGAGTCGAGCAAGCCCTCTGTGGAGGGGCTGCTTGGCTGGTGGGTGCCGTTCCTTCGGGGAGAAGGCGTTGGCCGCGCGCATGTCGTGGATCGGCCGGCCCTCCTTCGAGATGGTCCGGTCCGGCAGCATCTTGGGGGCCCTCCCGCTGGGCGACTCGACCAGGGCCGAGGCGGCGAGCACATCTTCGACCTCGTCTGAGGCCCAGAGGACCACGCCGTAGCGACTGTCCTTCCAGGCCTTCTCGAACATCTCCAGGGCGTGGTCCACCGCTGAAGTGCGACTTGGCCTGCGTGCGTACCCGCTCCTCCGTGCGCCGCACGGGGACTCCTCTGGTGGCCATCGCTCGGAGGTAGGCGGCGCGGTGTGGGTCCAATGACTTCTGCACGTCCTCCTCGAGCACGCCGCCCAGCGGGTTGCCGTGGATCTCCTCTCGCGCGTGCTTCAGCAGCTCGGCAGCCCTCTCCACGCTGCCGGCGAGGCGGGGGAGAGAGTTACCTCGTCGCACCACCTCGGGGACCCTCTCGGGCTGGAAGTCCGGGTGGTCGGCGCACCACTTGACATGGGCTCGCGCCTCCTCTTGCTCCTTCCCTCTGCCAGCGGCTGCCGGTGTCTCCTCCAGCGGGGGGGCCCCGCAGCGACCTCCTCCACGCGGGGGGGCTGGCCATGGTGGTGGCATCATTGGCGGCGTGCCCGGCGGCCGGCAAATCTGGCCGGGGAAGAGCGGGCGCCATCCTCTCGGCCTCAGCAGCGGCTGGACTGTGCGGGGCTGGGGCACGGGCGGCCCCGCAGGCTCATCCTGGCGAGGCTTGGGCTGCGGGGGGCGCCCTTTGGAGGTGGCTCGCAATTGGGCGCCCAGCGATCTTGGCCTGGGCCTAGGCGTGGGCGCCCCCTCAGGTGTTTCCGCGCTGCCGGCGTCTGCCCTCACAGTGGGCGGGCCTCCGCCGGAGGTCACCGACCTGCCCGCGGCCCGCCTGGCTGCTTCCACGACTGTCTCCGCTGAGCGACTCCGCCTCGTGGGTGCTGCCTTCTGGTGGATCGCTTTGGCGGGTCTGCTCTGCGGGAGACTGGTCGGGTTGGGGGAGGCTTCGAGAGCCTCTGGTGGTGGCGGCGCGTCGGGCGGGGGCCCTGGGTCGGCCGCCGGGGCTGGGCCTCCGCTGCCGCTCGCGCCAGGCGAGCTCTGGAAAGGTTTCTCCTTCCCCCGCCCGGCAGCGTCTGCGCGGCCCGGCCAGAGGCTCAGGGGGTCTGAGTCCTTCGGGATGGGTGGGGCTGGTCCTGTCCGCGCCCTCGCGTACGGCTCCTCCACTGCCTCGCTCCCCGAGCTCTCGACGAGGGCCGCGTCGTCGCTCGGGGGGCCTCCTCTGCCTTCTCGTACACGGTTCTCTGGCGCTTCTTCGCAGGGGTGTCGTCCAGCTCTCCCGCTCTCACCATCTTGCGGGTCAGCTTCTCAAGGATGTCGACGTACTCGCCCGCGATCTCTCCCTGCTCCTCATAGGGGGTGCCAGTCCAGCTCCGCGGCAGGTCCTCAAACATGGAGCGGATGCCCTCGAACAGGAGCTCGCGGGCCTTCCTCCTCCGCTCCGGCCCCGTGGGATCGCTGGCCGGGACCCCGAGCAGGTTGTTCAGGATGCACTCCGCCTCGTGGCACTTGTTCTCCCCATCCAAGATGGCCGATGGCAGGGGGGTCTCGTCCTCCCAGGCTGGGTCGAGCGGGGTGGCCACGTTCTGTCCGCTGGGAGGTTCGGAGCTGGCACGGCGGGGATGCCTGGCTGGCGTCTGCCCCTCATCACGCTCGCCGGCATCCCTCGCTCGACGAGCTCGCCGGCGCTCCTTCGCCTCCGCCAGCTGTATCTGCAGCTCCCTGATGCGCTTCTCCTCCTCCTCCAGGACGCCCAGCTCGGCTGCTTTGGCGGCCTCAAGCTTCCTCCTTATGCTTTCCAGCTTCATGCTGTCTGCTGAGCTGCCGCCGCCGCTGGATCCTCCGGCGGGGGCCTCACGGCTCTGCTTCTGGAGGGCCTGAGCAGCGGCTAGCTGGAAACGCTTCCCCCCAGGAGGGGCGGAGGAGCCCGCCTGTTCCAGGCGACGGCGTGCTCTGGGCTGCCGAAGCCCTGGGAGCTGGCTCGGTCTGCGATCCTCGGTGTGACGCTGCGGTGGGAGGCAGGGGCAGCCTCGTCCTGGCGCCGCGGCGCCTCCTCGCGCTCCTCGCCCCCAGATCTCTTGGCCCAGCGCGGCGCCCAGCTCGCCCAATTCTCGATCTCCTCGCGCCCGATCCAAAGGACGAGGCGCTCCCCAGGTTCGATTTGATCTTCATCTTCCAGCGGGGGTCCTTCTGCTCCTGCGGTGCCCCCCTCGTCGGTGCAAGCGAACAAGTGGAGCTCCTCGGGGCTGAGGACGTCGTCGCGCAGCCACCTGCAGGTCTGGAGGACGCCCTGGAGCTCGTGGGTGTACATGGGGGCCCCGGGGGCCTGCATCCACCGGTCCCCTCGCTGCGGGAGGAGCACTTTGACTGGCTCGTCCGCCTGCTGCTCGGCTTGCCTGGACTTCTTGATCCTCCTGGGTGGCTCTTTCTCCTCCTCTTCCTCCTCTTCTTCTCCTTCGTCTCCCCCAGGCTCGTCGCCTCCACCGTCTCCTCCAGGGCCTGGTGGGGGTGCTCCTCGGTCGGGATCTCTCTTCCTCGTTTTGTTGCGCTTCCACCCTCCTCCTCTTGCCCCTGTTCGCGCGCTGCCATCCTTTGAGCCCTGCTGGGTGGTCCTCCTCCGCCTCTTTCTCCATGGCTGGCACGGCCTGGAGGCGAAAAAGAAGGGGGGGTCCGCCAGGTGACCACTGTCACCGGCCTCCGCCGCCATCTTGTCCCCAGCCCGCGTCGTGACGATGGGCTCAAGCTTCTTCAGGAGCTTCGCGGGGGGGGGTCCCGCCCCCGCGGCCTTGATGACTTCCGCCCAGGCAGCGCACAGCTTCGTCGGGCACTGGCCGGCGTAGCGTGTGCGTCGAAGACCGCGTTGACCGACCTGGAAACCGAGGGCGCTCAACTCCTCTCGGAGGTCCTTTACCAAGGAAGGGGCCCCGCTGGGGACCCGTCCTCCCCCCCGCAGGTGCGGGGGGGATCGGTGCGAGATCTTGGCCACGAAGTTGTTGGCCTGGTCGTGCCCGTAGTAGAAAGCCACTGCGCCCTCTGGGAGGTCCCCGAAGGCCTTCCCGGCGCGCGGCTCAACACGGCTCCAATGGAAGTTCGCGGGCCCCAGCTTGCCAACAAGGTCGTTCAGAGGGCGCAGCAGCTCGGGCCCGAGCTGCGGGGCCTCCAGGGCCTTGGCGTCCGCGGCGAGACCTTGGGCATGCACGCCCGCTAGGGCCAGCCGATTGGTCAGGTTCAGGATGTCCTTCTGCTCGGAAGGGCTGAGGGTGGGCTCGGAGGTGTTGTAGTGGTCGATCTGGGTCTGGGTCAGGTCGTAGGGGAGAGGCCCCTCGAGGGCGACATGCTCGCGCTGGTTGGTGCAACGCCTCGCCAAAGAGAGCGCCCAGGGGTAGAGACCTTCTGAGACCATCCAAGACGTGAGCTTGCGGTGTCGCTTCGCGGGCCCCTCTGGGGGCCCGAGGCCCCATTCGCACATTGCGACGGATATGATTATGGCTCCTGTGCGCTTCTGCAGCTGCTTAATCCTGGCCCGGTCCCAGATCTTCGGGCAGCGCCCGCCCCTGGCCGTGTTTTCGAGCATCCACTCCCGATCGTTGGCGTCGAGGCGCTCGCAGAGGTCGGCGGCGAAGTCTGTCATGATGTTGCTCTCGATCTCCGCCTGGATGGTCCCGTCGCCGTCCGGGTGCTCGAAAGTGCGAGTCCCACCGTTCTTGATGCACCAGGCCGAGTGGGTCGTGCACGGTGGAGCTAACTGGTAAATGTTTGCTTCATCGGGCCCTGGTGCGGCTCCTGCATCGAGAAGGAGCCGTTCTCGCACTTGTGGGTCCAGGATGTTGCGCTCGTCCTGTGGCTCGGCCTGGGCCAGGGGGTCCTTGAAGTACTCGACGGACGGGGCTGTCTGGAGTCCAGCGTCTCGCATGGCCTTCATCCAGTTCTCGGTGCCCGCGAAGATCTCGCGGGTGCGAATGCCCCAGGCGAAGGCCGGCCTGCGCAAGAGGGGCGCGAGGCTGGAGAAGTCCTCCTCCTCGGGCTCCTGGTTCCCGACTGCGCCTTCGCGTGTCGGGAGCTGCGCCTGCTGCATGCGCTTACAGTGCATGCAGGGGGGTGGCCGGCTGGGTATCACGGGTCCCGCAACCTCCTCTGCCTCTAGGTACAGCTCCCAGCCCACCGTGAGTAGCTCCCTGACGGGCTTCCCGGCGAGCGTCCAGGTCTTAAGGATCTCTCCAAAGGCCCGGCTCCGCAGGTTGGCTCCCTGGCTGGTGGCGGTCGGCGGCCGGATGACCCTCATGTGGCCGCGGCGGATCATGACGTGGACCTCTTTCTCGCTGGTCTGCGTCGGCAGGACAGAGTCTATCTCGAGCTGGTTCCAGTGGTTGATCCTCCACACCCTGACGGTGGTCTTGCTGAGGGCCCTCAGCGGGAAGACCGCGATGCACCTGAAGTCCTTGTCGTGGTGGGGGTGCTGGACGTCGTGGCAGTGCATCCCGAGCTCGGCCTCGCGTGAGGAGACGAAAGGTGGCGCGTCCCCCAGCGCGGCGGAAGCGGCGGTAGCGCCGTCCCAGAGCTCTCGACGGAGCTGAGCAGCCAAGGCCTTCACGGCCGGCGCATCAGTCCCCTTGTCCTCCCACAGCAGCGCCGCCGCGATGTGGAGGACTAGGCATTGCCTGAGCTCTGCGTCCTCCTCCTCGAGGCCGAGTCGGGTGCGCATCTCCTCGTCGGGGTGGAGCTCGTCCTGGAAGTCGAGGTAGTCCCACTCCTGGTCTTGCACTGTGAGCTTCCCACGCCCCACCCCGGCCTCTTCGTCCCAGGTGGCGCTGCCGATGCTGAGGTCCTGCGTGCTGCTCCGCCCGGCCTTTGACCCGATCTTGTCGAGGGCTCGTCCTGCTTCCTCGGCGAGGGTTGGCCCCCCGTCACGGGTTGCCTCCAACAGGATCTGCTCCAGGCTCAGGGGGCTGTTCTCGAAGCGGGCGGGCGTGAGCCTGGCCAGGACGTGGGAGTGCAAGTAGTCGCTGATGTCCCCCAAGGCCGGGAGGGCCCCGTCCTCTAGGATCCTCTCGATGACGTCCCGCCTCGCGATGGCGGCTGGGTGCATCGTCTCGCCGGCGCCCTCCACCGCCGGCCCCTGGGCATGGGCGTCTAGCAGCCAGTCCTCCTCAGGGCCCTGAACCGCCTGTCTGAGCTCCTCCTCGAGGGCAGTGATCTGGATGTCGTTGAAGGCGGCGGGGGGGGCCCAGGCGGCCGGCGGGCCTCCCGCCCGGCTGCCTCCTGAGGCTGCCCCAGGCGTCTCTCCGGCGCTCCCGCAAGCCCTCTTGCTGCCCGCCTCGGCCTTGGCCTGGGCTCGGAGCTGGGCCACCCGCCCGTCGACCGAGGTGGGGTCGACCTTCGCCCCAGACCTTAGGCCGCCGCGCCTGATGAGCTGCGCCTGCACCGTGCAGTCAAGGCTGCCGAGCCCTTCGATGGCCTCATGGGAGTGGGCGCAGGTTCCCGCAGCCTTGGGGCAGCCGGCCCAAGTACAAGCGTCCCAGCAGATGACCTTCCCATTCTTGTCGCGGGGGGCGTGCTTGACGGAGCGCCCGATCTCGCTGGAGGTCAGCGCCTTGCCCGCTGGGTAGGCTCGAGCGGCAGGCCGCTTCTTGGCCGCAGCCTTCTTGACGGCGGCCCCTGCCTTCCCAGTACCCAGTCCAGACCCCGTGGGTACCTCCTGGTCGGCTGAGACGTGCTCGTCGGCTTTCCGGGCCTTGGGGGTCTTCGGTGGTCCAGCGTGCAGGTTCTGGTGCAGAAACCTCTGGAGCCGCCGGGCCTGGCGAGGGACACGCGCCACCTGGTAGTAGCCGTCCGGCGCGTCGAGGTCGTACACATTCGGAAATGTTAACCAAGCACTCCCTGTCGGCCCCGTCGGGGCGAGGGCGATGGTCTTGATGTCCTCCCTGCGCGGGCTGGTGAGGCCCAGGATGCGACATACCTCCCTCCGCTTCTCCCGAAGCTGTTCGCACCAGGTCGCGGCGAGCTCCTCCCAGAGGCTGTGCAAGTAGTCCGCGGGGAAGGCCACGTCGTCCTCTTCGCAAGCAAGACACAAGGTCTCCAAGGCCCGGCGCCTCCCCAGTTCGTGCATACGCCCGTAGACCAGCCCGAAGACGGCGATGGCGTTCTCGGCCTGCCTCACCCACTGGGAGAAGACGACTGGGCGCCGAGGGCGCGGCTCGAGCCTGCGCGAAGTGGGCATGGTGTAAGCGTCGAACACCTCCGCCTTGCAGTGGGGGAAGTCCGCCACGGAAACCGACCATTCGGCCAGGTCTTTGTGGTCCCGACCTCCCCAGCAAAAGGCGGCGATGCCGTATGCCATCCTGTTCGTCACCGTGGTGGGCCAGCTCACCGCCTGCATCGCGTGCTTGGCATGCTCGTAGGCGCGCTTGAGACCGTGGAACAGCCCCCGCCCGGTCAGCGCGCCGCAGACCTCCACGTCAAGGGTGTCGCAACCTCGGGCCAGGTATACGTCCAGCTCCTCGGCTCGCCCGATGGCGCCGAGGGTTCCCCGCTGTGCCACCTTCTCCTCCTCGCCAGACCTGCGTAGGCTGTCCACCGCTGGCAGCAGCCGCATGTTGTCCAAGCGTTGCTGCTCTTGGCCATTCTGGAGAACTTGCGCGTAGGTGGTGACGGGCTGCCCTGGGGGCTTGACCAGCCCCCCCCTGCCCGTTGGCACCTCGGCTGGTGAACATCTGCCCGAGGTTTGGGACAGGGCCGGGCATCAGGCCCGGAGGGGTAAGGCGCGAGGCCCCCGGTACTCGCACGCCTTGCGGGGTGGCCGGCGGCGGTAGGGGCGGGGCACTCGCTGCTGGGTCTAGCCCAGGGGGGGCCACGGGCTGGCTGGGCTCCTGGCTGGTGTCGGGGCGGCGCTCGGCGTCGAGCTTCAGGAGGCCGCTGGCAAGCGGCGGGCTCACGCTCTCGTCCCTCTCGGCCCGAACGCGCTCCAGCATTCTTTCCCATCGGTCAACATGTGTCTGATACTTGGCTTGCTCATCGGCTCCGCTGTTGCGCATGAGGCGCTGCGTGCACTTGATAAGATGCTCCGGGACGACGGTGCTGTCCTCGTCGTGCCCGGCCGCCACGCTCTGCAGCGCGGAGGCGTCATCTGACCCTCCTGCATGAGCTGCGAGATACATCCCCAGCATGGCCCCCCCGGTGTTCTCCTCTTCGGGGGCCTTCCCGGGGCTGCGGGGGGAGCGGCGGGGGGCGGAGGGGGCCCGATCGCGTTCCTCCCAAGCCCCGCCCAACGCCAAAGGGTGGCTTGGGGGAGCTGCTGCGGTCGAGCCTCGCCCAGAGCTTCTTGAGCTGCGCGTCCATCCCGTGAGAGATGGGCTGCGGTGCGCCACTGGCGTCGCCCGAGGCGCCGGCTGGATGCTGGTGCACAAGTAGGTCGCCTCGAGCTCGGAGTTGGGCCCACTGGGGGCGGCTGATCCTCTCGGCCTTCCCGCCCACGGGGGCTCCGTTCCAGGGGCGCAGCTTCTCCCGCGCGAATTTGCTCACGACGACGCCGTGCACGCTGATCCCCAGCTCCTCCGCCCCGAGCGGCGGGCGGTGCAAGAGCTCCTCGAGGTAGCCGGTGGGGAGTTTGCCCTGGTCGCTGGTGGCGGGGGCGCGCTCGATCCCCGCAGTCTTCAGGGTGAAGCAGATTTGCTCGAGGTCTCCCGGGGAGCGGTCCTTACTGCGCAGCTCCTCGACGTCTACCGCGGTCACGCTGCCGTCCCCCAGCGGTCCTTCCCCGGGCCTTGACTTGCCCAAGAACACGATCCACTGCGGGCCGGCTGCCCACTGCACTCGAACTCGTAGCACCAGGTGATCGCTCTGGTCGACCTCCTCGCTCGGGGCGGGGCTGGCACTCCGCGGCAGGGGCGCCCTCGGTGAAAGTGATGCCTCAAACTGAACGCTGGCAGGCGGGCTCCGTGGTGTAGACGGCGGGTCGCGAGGGGGCGGGCCTGGCGCTGCCTGCCCACGGTGGCTCTCAAGTCCTCGAACTCCGTCTGCTGGGGGGGCTGCTGCTGCGGGGGCCCCCGGCTCGCGCGCCCGAGGGCTGCGGCTGCGGACCGCCCGGCGCCTCAAGCCTGAGATAAGCCCGCGGTTCGGGGTCGTAGCAGTGGCCTGCGCTGCTCTGCCCGCCTCTCCGCCCAGATGAAGGAGACAAAGTGGTGCGCCCTCAGCGTTGCCGACCGGCTGGCGGTAGCAGGTCACCTGGGAGCACTTGTCAAGATACCGTGAGGCCCGGTAGACCTGCGAATGATGAGCGCAAAGATGGGCGAAAGGATTCCTCCCGTCGCTGGGTGGCGGGAGATCCGAGGCTTGTCCGTCTTCCATGAGCAAGGTGGTTGGCTCGGCCTCTGCGGCGCCACGGCAGCCGTCCGGGGCCAAGGGGCGGGCGCCTCCGCGAAGTACAATGCCCACCCGTACTGCCTCACAGGGCTCGTCCTCGGCCTCCACCTCTGACTCAGATTCCTGATCGAGGACTTCTGCGACGCTCCCTGCAACGCCTGGCTCCGCAGCGCCTGTCTTGCGACGGTGGCGTCGCCGGCAGCAGAAAGAGCAACCGCAGGACAAGATGCAATACGTGAACACAATGGTCCTCCATGTGCCACGCCCAAGATCGGTGAAGGCTCGCCAGAGTAGGAAGATGCCACGGCAGGAGGTGAACTTGGCATGGGAGCCGATGTCCACGATCGCCTCGGAGTCCAGCGCGGCGTATTCTTTGCAGCGGATTTCCCTAGGCCGATCCCGACAGGTCATGTTGCGGCACAGGTGGATCGAGCGGCCCTCGAGCATCTCCAGCTTCAGGCGGAGTGCACGTGAACTGGCCCCTTTCACGCCCAGGTAATCCACCCAGAGGCCCGTCCGGTCGAGCCGCTTGGGCTCCGCAAGGTCGATCCTCGCGCGGGCGACATGGTCGTCAATCTTGACCAACGCGTCGTTGGGCCTCCTCCCGGTCCCACGACCCTTCACCTTCTTGCTGTAGTATTCGGTGGTCGTGGCAGGTCCGGTCTCTGGCCCCATCCAGTGGATCTGGGCAAGGGCAGGCGGAGCCGGCGGCAGGTACCTTTCGGCAGCTGCATCGCCAGGCTCTCGCCGGCGGCGCTTGAAGCACCGCGCCAGAAGACCGATCAGCCAGAGAGCGGCGGCGCACGGGGCCAACGATGTCCGACAAATGTGGGTGAGGAAAGCGAGCACCGCGAGGAAGGCCAGGAAGATGAACGTCCACGCCACGACGGGCCAGGCGGCCCCGGAGACCGTCAAGCCAAACTTCTCGAGGGCGTAGAAGAACCGGCCGCCGTCCTTGGTCAGCCAGCCCGTCTCGGCGCGGGTCGAGAAGGCGCTCCCGAGGCTGTCCAGCTTCTCGCATACGCGCCCCCGCCCATGCCGCTCAGGCGCCAGGCCCAGGCGCCTTCGCCCAGAGGCCTCCATCCCAGCGCCCAGACGCCCCAGCCGCCAATCCATGACCCCCCGTCATGGAGGCCGCCGGCGGCGTTGCTGCTGTTGTCGACTCCTCCGGCGGCTCGGGTGGGCGGCGGGGGAGGCGCACCCGGCGGCCCGCTGTCGGGCGGCGCCTGGGTGCTGCCTGCAGCCTCACCTCCCTCCTCGAGCTCGTCGGTCTCCACGCCGTACTCGGAGTCATCGTAGTGCGGCACGGTGCGCCCAGGCAGGCCTCGCGGGCCTCGGCTGGGCTGGCCCACCCGGCACGGGCCGCAGCGGCGCTGAGTGGCCCGCGCCAGTCGTAGGCGGTCGCGCCGGCAGCCGGCGCGACCAGCCCGCGCGTGGGGCCCGCCGGCACCAGGCGCCAGGCGGCCATCGCACGCGCGCTTCCGGGCGCCCGAGGGGCGCCCAGACCTCCTGAGGTCGGCTCCAGGGCTTCGAGCCCCGAAAGCTTGAGCGGGAGAGAGGGAGAGAGAGGAGCAAGCAGAGGCAAGGGCAAGGATAATCAGGAAACCCAAGCCGACTGGGGAGGGCGGGGCCCAACCGTTTAGGACAAACAACTAATTACCACTACCGCTACCATTTCCATTCCCGTTCTCGTTCCCATTTCCATTCACATTCCCATTCCCATTCCCGTTCCCATTCCCACTACCATTGCCATTACCATTCCACTTACCATTGCCGTTGCCACTGCCATGGCCATTATCATTGTCATTGCCATTGCCAATCACATTGCCATTGCCATGACCATTGCCATTGTCATTGCCGTTGCCATTGCCAATCGCTACCCCGTTACCATTACCGTTACCATTACCAGTACCATTACCTCTGTCATTACCATTACCATTACCATTACCATTGTCATTGCCATTGCCATTCGCCACCACCATTACCATTGCCAGTACCATTTCAATTTCGATTCCCATTCCCATTTCCATTACCATTACCGCTGCCAATACCATTAAAATGCCCATTCTAATTCCCAATACAATTACCATTTCCAGTAAAATTTCCCTTACCAGTGCCATTACCATTAGCATTACCACTACCACAATCATTTCCATTCCCGTTCCCGTTCCCATCCCCACTCCCATTCCCATTCCCATTCCCATTACCACTGCCATTGCCATTACCATTGCCATTGTCATTGCCTCGCTACCCCGTTACCACTATCATTGCCGTAACCATTACCAGTGCCATTACCATTGCCACTGTCATTACCATGGCCATTGTCATTGCCATTGCCATTCGAGGATTTCAATAGGAATCATTCAGTGGAGGGTTTCCATAGGAATCCACATGTGGAGGATTTCAATAGGAATCATTCAGCGGAGGGTTCCGATAGGAACCCTTCTGTCGAGGATTTCAATGTAAATCCTTCTCATGGAGCGTTTAATAGGAATCCTTCTAGGGGGGGGGGGGGGCAGACGCGGCCACGTCGCATTCCCCCCCCCTGGCGCCCCCCCCCCCCCCCCAGAAGAAGAAAACAATCTGGGGGGGGGGGGGCGGGATTGACTCGCATTTTTTTGAGGGGGGCGACAGGAGAAAACAAAACAACACGCAGAGAGTCAGGGCGGCGAAGGGGGGGGGGAGGGGGGGGGGGGGGGCGGAGGAGGCGGGGGAGGAGGAAGGCGACACAGAGCAGAGTTTGCACAGAAACAATCGCGAGATCAGCTTGAAAGCCTCGCGCGCGCGCTTTGGAACCACAGGGACTCCGCAATCCCCCGTTCTCGCGAAGGAGGGGGGGGGGGAGGGGGCGAGGACGAGGAGGAGGAGGAGGGGGAGGAGGGGGAACACCCTCGCTGGGCGCCGCGGCCGGCCGGCGTGCCAAGCGGGCGTTTCGCCGCAATCTAGCCCTGGCACCGCGGGCCCCTGAGCGCAACCATTCGGCACCGCGCGACCCTGGGCGAGAAACGGGCGAGGGGCGAAGACGAAGAGGAAGGGGGGCGCCCTCGCTAGATCGGGCCACCCCCTAGACCTGGGCACGAACCCAAAATCGGCCGACAGATATCCCGGGCGGCCTTTGAACGCCAGAAAGTACCCCACCAAATCGCGCCGCGAGAAGATCTCCAAACGAATATCACAGAAAATGCCCAGACAAATCTCGCCCGCGCAAAATCTCCCTGATAATACTCCGAACACTTTCCGAGGAACTTTCCGAGGAATCTTGCCGCCGCTAAATCCCGAACGAAATCTCGCGCGAAATCGCGCTGCTGCCAAATCCCCGACAACGTCTCGCATGAAATCTCGCCTCTTGTAAATCCCCGACAAAATCTCCAGCGAAATCTCGGGCGACCAAAATCTCAAACAAAATCTCCCAGGAACCTGCCGGCCCAGGTTCGCGCCGCGCGCGGCGCGGCGGCGAAGCGCAACTTCGCGGCGGCCAAACCCTTTGACATCGGGGCCGTGCTGATCGGAGCTTTGAGCGCCTTTTGAATGAGTGCCAACTGTGGCGCGGATGGGCGCCCCCCTACCCTCGATCGATCGAGCGACCGCCTCGGCCGCGACGCCGGGCGGCGCGCGCGTAGGAGAGGGGGGCCGATGGACCGACCCCCCTCGCGCGATCCGTCGATACAAACAAGACGCTGGCAGTGAGATGAGGATGCGATGATCTCGAACTCACAGTCGCATGTATCTCACGAGCGTCAACATCGCTTGGGCCGAACGGAGCAGCAGGTAAAATAGGTGAGATTGGAAGAAGATTCGCGCATAATTCAATCGCGGCGAACCTGGAGATCGGCGCCACGACGCCCGCCGACAGCTTTAAAATTCGACCAGCGAGCTGGCGCCCTCGGCGGCCCCGCGACGCGACCGCGGGCGGCAGCGCGGCGAAATCTCGCGAGACCCGCCCGGCGCACGAGGCGCCCGCGAGGCGGCCGCGGGCGGCAACGTGGGAAATAAAAGAAGAAGCACATTAAAAAAAAACAATGGAAAATCTATAAAGACAATGCAAAACACTGCGAAATCTGGCATGACCCACCGGGCGAACGACGCGGCCACGAGGCGGCCGCGGGCGACAACTGGGAGGGGGCGGCCACTGGGCCGAAACACTGCAGAGACCGCGGGAGGGGGTCGCAGAGAACTAGAGGGAGCATGCCCACACTTGCCTCCCCCAGACAAGCTCCACCTCCACGACGCATTCTTCTATATCTCAATCTTACATATACACATGCGGCTCGGTCGCCAGATAGATGTAGAAACTTGCGCGTGCGCGTGCTGGCGCATGCGCGGGTCGATCGATAGGGCGACGCTTGCCAACGTGGACCCCGCCCAGTAATATGTTGCACCGTGGATGCGCGAGCTAGCTATGTGCTGTGGTTATTGGGTGTGATCTATGGGGTGTGGGCTGCGAGGTGTCCGCTATATTGCGCAGTGCACTTGGTGCAGTATATGTTGCGGTGGCTCAATCGCGTGCGTTTCGTGGTTCAACATATGCGGTATCAGCTACGTGGTCTAAGATACGGAGTGCGATATATGCGGCGCGAGCAATGCGGCGCAAGCCACGTGGTGCAAGCTACGCAAAACGTGCATATACGCGGCGTAAGCTTTGCGGTGTAAGTTGCGCGGTGCAATAAATACGGTGCGAGCTATGGTATGCGCATGTGAGTTACGCCGTGCAAGTTTTCAGGGGCGCTCTATTTGGACTCAGCTAACTCGGCTAAACCTGCGCCCCAGAGAATAATCCCCGGTGGATAATAAAGTCCGGGGGTCTGGCAGGGATTATCAACGATTTTCCCGGCGAAGGTGATGTCATGGGCACGATGGCAATCATGATGGTGATCCTGGGCGCTCGCGTAGACTGACCCTGTAGATCTTGGCACAAGACTGGCTCGAGAGATCTCGAGGCTCGTGGCTACCACTTGCACGCGTAAGAGAGGTCCTTGGCGCCCCCGGCCAAGAATCCTCTCTTTCGCGCGACCTCAAATCATTCACCCACCCAGGTTCGGCGCCCGTTGGAGCCGTCCTTGCGCGGGAGGCGCTCGGCGCAGGCCTGGGCGGCAGCGCTTGGACTTGGCCATGCTCTCGGCCTTGGCCTTGGCCTTTACCTTGGCCGAGTCGTTGTCGCTGGCCTCCTCGAGCATATGAATCCACTCGTTGCCTCGGGCGCGCATCGCGCTGATGCTCGCGGGCGCTCGGCCGCCCTCGCCTCGGATCTCGCGCGAGGCGCGCTCGATCCAGCGACTCGCCCGCGGGCCGCAGTGCCGGGCGTCGGCCTGGAACATCTCGCTGCTCCTCGCAGGGCAGGTCTTGCCAGGGCCAGTGGCGCCGAGCTCGCGGAGGATCCTCGCGGCGGCCTTGGGAGGCCACGCGCGACACCTCCCCGCGATTTCTGAAGAGGAGGGTGGCGTTCACTTCGTTCGGCAGCTCCCGAGCAAAGCGAACCCTACCTCCCCCCTCAGAAATTGCGGGCTGTAGGCGTGAGTTCGCACGTGGCCCTTTTAGGCATCCTTGGCGTTCTCGGGCGGCTGCTTGAGGGCGTCGCGGAACTCCGCCGCGACGCCCCCGCCGATCCTCGAGACCTTGGCGGGCTGCCCGGGGCGCCTCCAGGATCCGCCCCAAAACGGAACGAAAAACTGGTGGCACCTTGGGGCGGGGGCAACTGTAGCAACCGCCGACCTCGAGGTAGGCGAAGTGCGCGGGCGCCTCGGAGTGCACGCAGATCAGGACGTGCTCGGCCTCGTGGACTCTCTCGGCCCAGCGCTTCTGCTCCTCGGGCTGCCGGGCGGCGGGTTCGCCCTCGCCCTGGCCCTCTCGAGCCCGGGCGACGACCGCCGCGGGCTCGACCGCTGGAGCGGCCCCGGGGAGCGCCGACGCGCTCATCGATCTTGCCCAGCAGCGCGCGCACTGCGCCCAGCTCGAGGGCGTCGCCCTCGACGATTTGCACGCGGTTCATGATCGCGTGCTCTTTGGCGAGCTCGGTCCGGCGAGCCAGTCTGGTCTGGCGCCAGTCGAGCTCGCGCGGCTTGGAGAACTTGTAGTCCTGCTCGATCGTGACCTGTGGCGCGCGGGGTCACAAATACTCGTTAGTTTCCGCCTGCTTCCGCTTCGTGGCTTCAAGCGCCGTCGCTCCCGCCGCCAGCGCCCCGCCGACTTCCGCCGTCGCTTCCGCCGTTCCCACTGGCTTCCGCTTGCTTCCGCCGCCTCGGGCGGAAGCGGACGGAAGCTAGCGAGTACCTGTGAGCCTCCGAGCCTCGCTGCTGTCGATCTGGAAGATCGCCGCGGTCTCCACCTCGTGGATGCGCAGGCGGCGCGCGCCCTCGGCACCCAAGACTCGCCAGACGTCCTGCACTCTGCCGGGCCCGCCCCCGTGGATTCCCCCTCGGCGACGCGAACCACCTTGCCGTGCCGGGGGGCGTCCTCGCAAGCCTCGAGGCCTGTTTCTTGGCATTGCTTTAAGCATTTGCGCTCGTTTGCGCTGTTTCGGTCTTTAGACCAGTTGGCCTCACCTTCGGGCGTCGCGGGGGCCGCGCGAGGGCCGTGTTTTTGTTTGTTTTGTTTTGTGTTGTTTGGTTGTGAGTGTGTTGTTATTGACACAACTTATGGATTATCATGGCCATGTCTATTGATTCCTATGGGGGGCCGCGCGGATTCCTATGAGGACCCCTATGGATTTCCAAAGATTCCTACGGATTCCTATGAGGATTCCTATGGATTCCTATCGGGATTCCTGTGGATTCCCATCGGGATTTCTATGGGTTCCTATGCCGGGTTCTACTGATTCCTATGGGGATTCCTATCGGATTCCTATGGTTTCCACCTGATTGTTGTAGGGGTGCCCATGGATTCCTATGGGGGATCCTACGGGTTCCCATGAGGATTCCTATGGTTTCCTTTGGGGATTCCCATGGATCCCTATGGATTCCTGCGGGGATCCGATGCGGATTCCTATGGATTCATTGTGGTTGGCTATTGGGGTTTCGTGGAGCTTTTTGTGCTTATTTGCAAACTGGCTGGCTGGTTGGCTGCTAGTTGGCTGCTCGGTTGATTGGCTGGTTGGCCGGCTAGTCGGCTGGCCAGCCGGCTAGCTGGCTTGTCTGTTGGTTGGCTGATTTGCTGGCCGGCTGGCCAGTTGGCTGGGAGGAGGAGGAGGAATATGATTCGGATAATGAGGATGGAGAGGTGGGGGAGGAGGAGGAGGAGGAGGAGGAGGAGGAGGAGGAGGAGGAGGAGGAGGAGGAGAGGAGGGGGAGGGGGAGGGGGAGGGGGAAGAGGATCATGCGCCTCCTCCTACCTCCTCCGACCGATTCACACCTCATTCGACCTAGGTAAGAGGAGGTATGAGGAGGTAGAAAGAGGCAGGGGAAAGTAGGAGGAGGTGGGAGGAGGCAGGACGAGGCACGACGAGGAGGGAGGAGGAGAAAGGAGAAGGAAGGAAGAGGTCGGAGGAGGTAGGAGGAAGCAGCATGAGGTAGAAGGAGGTAGGAGGACGTAAGAGGAAGTAGGAGGAGGTAGGAGAAGGCATGAGGAGGGGGGAGGAGGTAGGAACGAACAGGAGGAGGCGGAGGAGGGGGAGGAAGGAGACAGAAGGTAAATGGAGTTAGGCGGAGGTGGTAGGAGGTAGGAGGCAGGATGAGCTTGAGGGGGGGGGTAAGAGGAAGCAGGACGAGGTGAGTATGACATTCAAGTTGCGCGTCAGTAGAGCGAAAGCATCGCGAGTTCGCAACTCCCAGCACCCGCCCTCAAGAATGACGCCCAAAACAAGTTGGCCTGCCGGTTGCGCACGTATTCGAACGCATCGCGGGTCCGGAGACCCAGCTACCCTCCCAAACTACAATAAAGCCATTCTGACGGCGTCTGGGACTCGCAAACAGCTGATGTCGTTCAAGCGCCAACCGTTCGCGCTGGGACAAATCCTGCCACGACCGCCCACTTGCATTTCGAATAACGTTTCTTTCAAACCGCCCGCGAGCGAAATCACGCAAGCCATGTTCACTGGACGCGAAAATGCTGCGGCATTTCGTTCAGTATGTTTTGAGGGGCCCCGCTTAAAACTTGAAGCAAAAATGCGCTGTATGTCAGGTCATCTTTTTGCTACCAAAAAATGCGTTGAAATACCACTGTTTGCTTGGCATACGTTGCACGTGGTTTCTGTGAGTCGTTAGCGAGCAACTTGAACCAAAAGACGCCATATAAACTAAATATGACTCCTCATGCATTGGTGGCTCTTAGGGGCTTGTACGTGCGGGGGGGCTCGGAGTTGCTGGACCAGCGCTGCTCGTGTCTTTGCGCCCCAGTGGCGCGCCAAGTTAACTTGAATGTCGTAACGGGGGGGGCCCTTCGGAGTTGCCGGGCCAGCGCTGCTCGTGTCCTTGCGCCCTATAGACGCGCCAAGTTAGCTTGATTGTCGTAACGGCTAACAGATTCCTGATTCGCTTCTTATTTTCGCTTTCACATCCCATGTGGATAAAAAAAGACACCACTGTATTTCAAGCCACCTTTTCGCCCCCAAAAGGTCGCTTGAAATGCCAGCCGTTTTTGGCCGATCCGCGGGCGAGAAATCAATGGACGCAGGTGGGAGGCAGAGGAACAGAGGCGATGACCGAGGGCAGTTGAGGAGTCAAGTTGGAGGGGGGAAGGGGGAGCAGGAGAATGGGGTCGCTGATAAAAGGGTTCTGCAGAGACGGGATAGGACAGAGGTCACAGACACGACGTTGCCAAAGCTCCTCCCTCCTGTACCTACCCTCCCCCGCTCCCACCCCTGCCTCAAGACAGGGGCAATCACAGGCAGGGGAGGGGACCTGGGGGACAAAGGCGAACGGAACAGGGAGGACGCTGCTGATGCCTTTGCGCTGGTTCAAAGACGGAGGTGACGAGTGTCAATGAGGGGGGGGGTGAATGCCACCCCCCTCATTAACACCTCAAGTTGACTTGAGGTGTCGTTCACCCCCCCTTGGCACATGCCCAAGCCAGGCGCAGGTGCCCAAGGCAGTGCGAAAGACATTGCGTGTTGGTGCCCAGGGGGGGGTGAGTGACACTCCAAGTCGACTTGAGGTGTCACTGAGGGGGGGGGGCATTCACCCCCCCAGTAACGACGCGTCTTCATGCGCTCCTCCATGTGTGCCAATTACTTCAGAAATTTGCGTAAAACCAGCGCGCCTAAGCCTGCACTCCGATGGGCGTTTCCTCCATTGCATCCTGACCCGACCCCCAAAGAAACGGTCGCACTGCCCCCCCCCGTTACGACACTCAAGTTAACTTGGCGCGTCACTAGGGCGCAAAACCAAAGGCAATGATGGTCTGGCAACTCCGAGCCCCCCCCCGTTACGGCGCTCAAGGTAACTTGGCGCGTCACTAGGGCGCAAAGACCAAAGGCAATGCTGATTTGGCAACTCCCAGGCCCCCCCCGTTACGACACTCAAGTTAACTTGGCGCGTCACTAGGGCGCAAAGACTTAAGGCAATGCTGGTCTGGCAACTCCGAGCCCCCCGCCCGTTACGGCGCTCAAGTTAACTTGGCGCGTCACTAGGGCGCAGAGACCAAAGGCAATGCTGGTCTGGCAACTCCGAGCCCCCCCGCCACGACACTCAAGTTAACTTGGGGCGTCACTAGGGCGCAAAGACACGAGCAGCGCTGGTCCGGCAACTCCGAAGGCCCCCCCCCCCGTCACGACACTCAAGTTAACTTGGCGCGTCACTAGGGCGCAAAGACACGAGCAGCGCTGGTCGGGCAACTCCGAAGGCCCCCCCCGTTACGGCAATCAAGCTAGCTTGGCGCGTCACTAGGGCGCAAAGACACGAGCAGCGCTGGTCCGGCAACTCCGAAGGCCCCCCCCCCGTTACGACACTCAAGTTGACTTGGCGCGCCACTGGGGCGCAAAGACACGAGCGGCGCTAGTCCTGCAATTCCCTGCATCTCCCCCCCGCACGCACAAGCCCCTAAGAGCAAGCAATGCATGAGGAGTAATACTTAGTTTATATGGCGTCTTTTGGATCAAGTTGCTCGCTAACGAATCACAGAAACCACGCGCAACGCACGCCAAGCAAACAATGGTATTTCAAGGCACCTTTTGATAGCAAAAAGGTGGCGTGAAATACAGCGCATTTGTGCTTCAAGTTTTAAGCGGGGCCCCTCAAAACAGATTGAAAGAAATGCCGCAGCCTTTTCGCGTCCAGTGAACATGGCTTGCGTGATTTCGCTCGCGAGCGGTTTGAAAGAAACGTTTTTCGAAATGCAAGTGGGCCTTCGTGGCAGGTTTTTTTTCCCAGCGCGAATGGTTGTGGCACTTGAACGACATCAGCTGTTTGCGAGCCCCAGACGTCGTCAGAATGGCTTGAGTGTAGTTTGGGGGGTAGCTGGGGTCTCATGACCCGCGATGCGTTCGAATGCGCGCTCAACCAGTAGGCCAAGTTGACTTGGGAGTCATTCTTGAGGGCGGGTGCTGGGAGTTGCGAATTCGCGATGCTTTCGCTCTACTGACGCGCAAGCTTGATTGTCAGACTTACCTCGTCCTTCTTCCTTCTGCCTCCCCCTAACTCTTCCTGCCTCCTACCTCCTAACACCTCCGCCTTCCTCCCCTTACCTTCACACTTCCTCCCATCTCCTCTCTTTCTGTCTCCTTCCTCCCCTCCTCCTCCGCCTTCTCGTGCTCGTTCCTACCTCGTCCCACCTCCTCGTACCGTCTCCTACCTCCTCCTCCTTCCTCTTACGTCCTCCTACCTCCTTCCACTGCCTCCTGCCTCCTCCTACCTCCTACCTCCTCCTCTCTTCTCCTGTCTCCTCCTCCCTTCTCCTCATCGTACCTCGTCCTGCCTCCTCCCACCTCCTCCTACTTTTCCCTACCTCGGTCTACCTCCTCATATCTCCTCTTGTCTAGGTAGAATGGGGTGTGAATCGGTCGGAGGTAGGAGGAGGTTCATGGTCCTCCTCCTCCCCCTCCTCCTCCCCGCCCCCCTTATCCTCATCGTCTTCCTTCTCCTCCTCCACCTCCTCCTTCTCCTCCTCCTCCTCCTCCTCCTCCTCCCAGCCAACTCGCCAGCCGACCTGCCAGCCGGCCGGCAAGCCAGCCAGCCTACCTGCCAACCAGCTGGCCAGCAAATCAACCAGCATACCAGCCAGCCAGCCGGCTGGCCAGCCGACTAGCCAGCCAACCAGCCAAGTAACGGAGCAGCCAACCAGCAGCCCAAACATCCTGGGACCGTTCGGCCAACCAACCAACTGGCCAGCCGGCCAACAACCCGCCACCCCAGCCAGCCAGCCCGACGGCCAACCAGCCAGCCATCTTGCTACTAAGCACAAAAAGCCCCACGAAGCCCCAATAATCAACTACAAGGAATCCGTAGGCATCCGCATAAGACCCCCACAGGAATCCATAGGAATCCATGGGAAGTCCCATAGGAAACCAGAGGAATCCTCATATAATCCGTAGGATCTCCATACGAAACCATAGGCATCTGACAAATAATCCATCCGAGTCCATCAGAATCTCGATAAGAATCCCCATGGGAATCCCCATAGGTATCCGTAGAACCCCGCATGGGAACCCATTGAAATTCCCATCGGAATACATAGGAATCCCAATCGGAACCCATATGGATCCTCATAGGAATCCGTAGGACCCCAATAGGAGGCCATAGGAATCCTCATCGGAATCCGTACGGCCTCCCATAGATATCCACGGCATCCCCATAATAACACATACGTTGTATCAATAACTGCACACAACACAAAAAAAAACGACCCTCGCGAGGCCCCCGCGACGCCCGAAGGCGAGGCCAACTTGTCCAAAGACCGAAGCAGCGCAAACGAGCGCAATGCGTAAATCAATGCCAAGGTTTTCGCCTCGGTGTCCGCTTTCTTCTTGGCGTTCTTCTCCGCTCGCGACTTGGCCTTGAAGTTCTGGGAGAAGCTCGTCTTGGCCTTCGGCGGCCTGCCTGCGAATTTTGCGTTGGCAGCGCCTCGGCTCGGGTGCTCGAGCGAGGCCTCGCCGCCAGATTCGGCCTTCGCGCGCTGCCACTTGCGCTGCGGCTTGCCCAGGAACTGGCCCGAGAACATGGACGCCCACCTGCTCTTGCGAGCAGCTGTTCGCGCCCGCTTAATTCGGCCCTCGAAGGCGCGAGGGAGCTGGATTTCCTTGATCCGTTCTTCGGGCTTTCTGAGCATGTCCTCCTGCTCGTCGGCGAGCTCGAGGTCCAGTTCTCGGAGCTCCAGGAGGCAGTTCTCGCCCTGCTCGGAGTCCCTGGGCAAGTCGTCCCGGTGGAAGCAGTTCCCGTCGAGGACGCTCCACTCAGGCACGGGCGGCGCGCCCTCGGGCCACATCTGCACGCCCCCCGGGCGCTCGCTCGCCAGGCTCTGCTCGACGCCGCGGCCGGGCACGATGGAGTAGTTCCACGGCCCCATGCCCGCGACGACCTGGAGCTCGCCCTGCTCTGTCGGCCGGACCGCGAGCATTTGGTTCGCCCGCGGCCCTTGGAGCGGCGCCGCGCCCTCGTTCTTCTCGCGGAAGCGAGCGCAGGCCTCGGATACGCAGTAGAGGCACTCGTAGGGCCCCCACTGGGTCGAGGACTTGCGCTGCTTCTCGGGCTCGGCCTTGGCCACCTGGGCCCAGCCCTGCTCCATTGCCCAGTGAATCTCGGCCTTGACCTATCGGATCACGGCCATAAGCTGGCCGTGCTCGCGGGTGTCCGGCCCCTGTAGGAAGCTCGCGACGTCGGGGGCCATGGGCGCGTGGACCACATTCTGGAGCCACGCTCGGAGCGCCGCTGCCTCGGTCCACTGGCTCGAGAGGCCGTCTGCGAACGCGAGGCTCTGGCCGCGCTGCTGCTCGATGAAGTCGATGGTCCAGGAAGCGACGAGCTTGTCCGTCCAGGCCCTGGGCTGCCCCCACTCGTCGACGGCCTCGAAGACTCTCGCACGTTTCTCCTCGGAGAACTCGAGAAGAGCGTTGCTCCAGCCCTTGAGCAATGCTCATAGGAGCTCGCCTGCTCGGATGCGCTCCGCCCCGCCGTCGCCCCGCTCGCAGGTGGCGTCGCGCCGCCAGGTGCCCTCCTCGAAGTTTACGTCGCCCACTCGGCAGTGCCTTGCGCGGGGGGCGAGGAGCACGCTGCGCTTCTTGGCGGACTTGGGCTACCTGCCCAGGTCGAACCAGCCCTCGACTGCGGAGATGCTGGCGACGGTGATCATGCACTTGTCCCCTGCGCTCGAGTAGGCTTGGTCCACTTGCTCCGTTTTGTTGGGGTGCTCTGCCAAGTGCATGGCCGACTCGGTCTCGAAAGCTGCCTTGCCCTCCTCGGCCTGCGTCTCGCGGTACTTGCGGCGGAAGTTCTGACTTCGTCTCTTGACACCTGCGGCGAAGATCTCGTTCTCGCGGGCGCGCGCTTTCTCCTCGCCCGGAGCTTGAGCCAGAGCGCGGCGGCGCCCGCGACGACCGCGCTCGAGCTGGCCCTCTGCTGGGCGAAGGTCTCGGGCCCCCCGGCGAATAAGCCGAGGTCATCGGAGCCGCCCCTCGCCACTTGGTTCACGAACCTACTGGAAGTAAAGCAGTCGTAGTAGTAATAAGAATAGCAGTCGTACTATTAGTTGTAGTGGTGGAGGTAGTAGTAGTAGTAGTAGTAGTAGTAGTAGTCGTCGTCGTCGTCGTCGTCGTCGTCGTCGTCGTCGTCGTCGTCGTCGTCGTAGTAGTAGTAGTTAGTAGTAGTAGTAGTAGTAGTAGTAGTAGTAGTAGTAGTAGTAGTAGTAGTAGTAGTAGTAGTAGTAGTAGTACTAGTAGTAGTAGTATAGTAGTAGTAGTAGTAGTAGTAGTAGTAGCAGTAGTAGTAGTAGTAGTAGTAGTAGTAGTAGTAGTAACAGTAGTAATAGTAGTAGTAGTAGTAGTAGTAGTAGTAGTAGTGGTAGTAGTGGTAGTAGTAGTAGCCGTGGTAGTAGTAGTAGTAGTAGTAGTGATAGTAGTAGTAGTAGTAGTAGTAGTAGTAGTAGTAGTAGTAGTCATAGCTATCTCTGGCTCGAAGTAGTAGTTACTAGTAGTAGTATAGTAGTAGTAGTAGTCGTAGTCGTAGTCGTAGTAGTAGTAGTAGTAGTAGTTGTTGTTGTAGTAGGAGTAGTAGTAGTAGTAGTAGTAGTAGTATAGTCGTAGTAGTAGTAGTACTAGTAATAGTAGTAGTAGTAGTAGGAGGAGGAGGAGGAGGAGTTACTACTAGTAGTAGCTAGTAGCATCAGTAATAGGAAAGGGTAATCATAGTAGTAGTAGAAGTCGTAGTAGTGGTAGTAGTAGTAGTAGTACTAGTAGTAGTAGTAGTAGTAGTAGTACTGGTGGTAGTAGTAGTAGTAGTAGTAGTAGTAGTAGTAGTAATAGTAGTAGTACTGGTAACTAACAGCCACAATTTCTACTAGTGGTAATAGCAACTAATAGCTACTGGTAGTACTAGTAGTTCTACGTGGTAGGTGGTAATACTAATAGTAATGGTAATAACAAGTTGGTAGTAGTGCGAGTAGTATTTGCAGGAGTAATCGTTTGAAACCGTAGTTCTTCCAATTTCTGCATCTACTACGACTGCTGCTACTACTACTACTACTACGAATAACTACTACTACTACTACTACTACTACTACTACTACTACTACTACTACTACTACCACTGCTAGTACAACCTGTCGGCCGTGGCCCAGGTCAGCCTGGCCTTCTCTTTGCTGAGCGTCTCAAGCCTTTGGTCGGAGAGGCGCCGGCCCTTGCGCCCGCTCGCGCGCGGCCTCGGGGTGGCGAACTCGTCCACCCACTTCAAGTGCTTCTTGTACGTCTGGTTGATCTGGAAGGTCTTCAGGCGCTTGGTCACCCTCTTGTTGACCTCGGCTGTAGCTCGTGTGGCCGACCTTCTGCAGGTGGAGCTGCTTGTCCTGCTCGATGGCCAGCTTGTAGCGCATCCGTCTCAGGGTGGCCCTCTTCCTGCTCTCGTGGCCGTGCTCGCGCCCCCGCTTGAACCGGCGCTCCGGGCGGTGCAGGGCGCCCTCGAGCGGGCGCTTGGCGGCGACCATGCCGGGGATGTCGCGGGACATTCTGGCGCCCTGGCTCGCGCGCCTGCCGCGGCCCGGGCGGGCGAGCCCGCGGGCTTGGAGGCCGTTCTTGCCGAGCCTCCCCGAGGCAACCTTCTTCTCGAGAGCCGCTCGAAGCCCGTGCCATCTCGCGACCGTCTCGCGGCCCCAGCGCCACTTGTTCTGCGGCTTGGCCTTCGCGGCGCCGGGCAGGCGGGCGAACTTCCTGACGCCGCGCCCCTCCGCGCGACTGCTGCAGCCGAAGGGGATCTGGAGCTTGGACTGCGCCGCAGGGCCTCGTCGCAGCGCGGGCGCGGCTCGGGGCCCGCGCGCCCCCTTGCACTCCGCCAGCGTGCCCTGGGGTCTGCTGCCCAGGCCGAAGCCTCGTTCCGGGGCGAGGGCCTGGCCCTCGGCGATCGCAAGCTCTCGGCGCGCGGCCTCGACTCGCTCGCGAAGGAGGGGGGGGGGGGGCGGAGCCGGCAGGAGCGCAGTCGACAGGGAGCGCAGTCGACCGGTGCAACGAGGATGCGCAGCGCGGATGCAAGGGCCTTGGAAGGACCGCGTCGACGCTTTTCAAACGGGGCTGGCCAGCGAAAGTTGGAATGATGGGGCGAAGGGGCAAGGGTGCAGAGGTGGCCCAGGGAAGGTTGTTCACCCTTACTGCGCGGGTTGTCTGCGGCAGTCGCAGTAGCAGGAAAACCAAAAGGAAGGGGGGCAGAAGAAGGGCGGGGAGGGAAGAGAGCGGGGGATGGCCCAGAATTGATTTTCAGGAAAAAATGGATTCGGGGACTGAGGTTTCTAATGTGTGAAACCGATTCTGTTGAATCGCCGCCAATCTCGCGCGTGGGGGCGGGCGCCCATGGCGGGGCCCAGCGGGGGTGACAACGGCCCGGGGGCGGGCAAGTTCGGGGCCCCGGGGGGGGGGGGGGGGGAGGGGGGGGAGTGGGAAAAGGGGGGGGGGGGGGGGGGGGGGGGGGGGGGGGGGAATGCGAGGAGAGACCCCTGTCTGCTTTCTCAGCCCCCAGCCTCTTGGCATCGAGTTCCTCGAAAAACGCCGGCAGAAAACTCTGTGCTCTCGCGGGGGCGGGGGGGGGGGGCATCTCAGCTTCTCGCGAGAGCTCGGGGCCTCGGAAGGCGAGCTCGCAAGACCCCAGAGGCTCGACAAGCCCGCCTGATTTGTCGGCGCGGCCATCGGAGTCTCGCTGCAAAAGCTGCGATGGCTCGAAGCACAAATCCTCGCGCCAACGTGGCTGCGGAAAGTTGTGAGCTTCTGGCTGTTGCTGGCTTGTTTCTGTTCGCTGGTTGTTGTTGCCTTCCTGTTGTCAGTTTTTTTTGTGGTTAGCTTGTCGTTGGTAACTTCTTGTTGCTCGCTTGCTACTGTTGTTGTTGCTTGTCCTGTTGCTGTTGTGGCTTGCTGTTGCGCTGGTTGCTGGTGCTGCTGTTGTGCTTGCTGTTGCTTGTGCTGTTGTTGGTGGTGCTGTTGTTTTGCTGGTCGATGTTGCGGTCGTTTGTGTTGTTACTGATGTTGCTAGCGCGTGTTGTGCTGATTGCGTGTGTTTGTGCTATTGCTGTCGTCGGTTATGTTGCTCAGGTCCCTGCGTCTTGTTTTTTCCTCCGGCGTCCTCGAGGCTGGCGGCCGCCTCGCTCGAAGCCCCCAGCGCCTCGTTCTCACTCTGCCCGAAGACGCCTCGCTCAAAGCTCCCAGCGGCTCGCGAGGCGCCTCAAGGATGAGTCGGGACTTGGGGCCGAGGCAGGAGGCGAGGCAGAGCTCGGCACCGAGTGCAAGGCATCGCGCTGCCTCGTCGCTGCTGACTTGCAACGGCGGCCGCGCATCTTCTCGGGCTCGACCTTGCAGGAGTCCTGATTGAGCCCCTCGTCCTCGGGCTTCGTGTCGTCGAAGATCTTGTCCTCGAGCTTGCTGGAGCCCCCCAGCGCCTTGTCCGAAAGCCTTTTCTCGAAGTGCGCGTTGTCCTCGAGCTTGCTGTTGTTCAGAAGCTTCGTGTCCTCGAGATTGCAGGAGCCCAGCTTGACCTTCTCGTCCTCGAGCTTCTCGTCGTCGAGGCCCGTGTCCTCGGGCTTGCTGGCGTCCTCCTCCTGCGCGGTTGGTTGCGTCTCCTCGCGCTGCCCGACGCCGTCCTCGGTCTTCACCTCCTCGAACTTATCGGTCTGCGCGCCGCCTGGCGCCCGCTCGTCGCCCTGCGTTTGCTCGACGAAGAACATCGGCGAGACGACGGTCTCGTCGCTTCCGACTCGGCCACCCTCGTTGCAGGAGCGGAAAGGAAACTTGGACTGCTTGATCCTAAACGGGCCACGGAAAGCGTTGCGTCCTCAGCGGGACTGACCCGAACAGCGCATGCACCACAGAACTTGCGCACATTGCACCACGTAGTTTGCGCCGCCTCGGCGGTGCATCGGCGGGCCTCGGCGATGCGTCGGCGACGCGGTGGGCTTGGCCTGTGCTATTGTGGCAGCTGTTGTTCGTGCCGTTGTGGTTTGCCTCGTTGCTGTTGTGGCCTGCTGTCGCGCTGGTTGCTGGTGCTGTTGTTGTGATTGCTGTTGCTTGTGTTGTTGTTGGTGTTGTATTTGCTGGTTGCTGTTGCTGTTGTGGCTGCTGTTATGTGTTCGTTAGTTGTTGTTGTTGTTGTTGTGCGTGTGTGTGTGAGTGTGTAAATGTGTGTGTGAGTGTGCGAGTGTGTGTGATCGTGCGTGTGTTAGTCTTTGTGTGTGCGCGCGCGTTTGCGCGCGTGCGCGTGACCGCTTGGTGTCGATGCTCGATCCTCGATCCTCGGATCGAGGACCCATGGCATATGCTCAAGACCAAGCTCTCGGATCCTCGATCCGAGGATGAAAGGATCGATCCTGCTTGATGACAGTCTGGGCCCGAGGACGGCGACGAAGGAGATCGACGATCGCCGGGGCTCGATCCTCGATCTTCGGATCGCGAACCAGAGATCTTCGAGACCCAGCGCGGCGGCCCGCGGATCCAGGAGCCAAGCCGCTCATAGATGCTTGGAACCGAGATCTCGGATCCTCGATCCGAGGATCGAGGATCGAGCCTCCCTGATGGCGGTCTGGCCCCGAGGACGACGGCGGGGGCGATCGACGATCGCCGGGGCTCGATGTTCGATCCTCGGATCGCAAGCCCGTGATCTTCGAGTCCAAGCGCGGCGTTCTCCGAATTCGAAGTCCAAGGCTCTCGAAGATGCCGGGGGCCAAGATCTCGGATCCTCGTTCCCAGGATCGAGCCTGCTTGATGGCAGTCTGGGCCCGAAGACGGCAACGAGGGATATCGACGATCGCCGAAGCTCGATCCTCGATTCTCGGATCGCGAACCCGAGATCTTCGTGTCCAAGCGTGACGGCCCTCGGATCTAGGATCCAAAGCGTCAAAGCTGCTCGGAACCGAGATCTCGGATCCTCGATCCGAGGATCGAGCCTCCTCGATGGCGGCCGGGGCCTGACGACGGCGACGGGGGCAATCGACAATCGCCGAGGCTCGACCCTCGACCCTCGGATCGCCAACCCGAGATCTTCGAATCCACGCACGGCGATCCTCGGATCTAGGACCCAAGGTGCTCGAAGATGCTCGGGCCCAAAATCTCGGCTCCTCGATCCGAGGATGGAGGGTCGAGCCCGCTCGATTGCTCGATGCCTGAACGAGGATGAGTCGGCGAGAGGGGGGGGGGAGGGGCAGCGCCCCGCAGCTTGGAACGCCGCTCGCGCGTGCTCGAACGCTTGCTTGGAGTTCGAAAGCAGATGGGGCTCGAGCGCGTGCCTCGAGGCGCTCGCGCGGCGCCCTCGCAGCGAAAAGCACGGGGGCGCCCGGGTCGGGGCCCTCGTGCGCCAGGCGCTCGCCGCTCGCCGCCGCTCGGCTCTCGGGCGCCCTTCGGCGTCGACTTGTCGGCCTCTGGCTCGGCTTCGCGCCGGCCTGGCTCTTGTCGGGCTCGCGCTGGCCGAGCATCTTGTCGTTGTCGTCGCGTGGATCCTGGCGAACTCTTCGAAATTCATCTTGGCGTGCCGGTCGGGGGCCATTGTCTCGCAGCGGAGCTGCCCGTCGGCGCTTGCGTAGTCATGTTCGGAGCGCCTGCCCATGTAGTTCTCGTGCTGGAGCTCGTGGGCCATGTCGGCAGTGCGCCTGGGGTTCCAGCGCCACTAGACGACCGCTTGCGCGGTGGCTCGCGCGCGGCCAATTCCCTGCGCCGCGCCGTCGTCGCGGCGCCAGTTGACGAATTGCTTGGCCTTGTGGGGGTCATCTCGAAGAGCTGCTCGCTTGGCGCGCCGGCAGAAAACTCCTCGGCCATCCTCTCGACGGTCTCGAAGCTCTCGTTGATCGGCAGCACGAGGTCGTGGAGGTTGAGGAGCTCGGAGGGGGCATCGGGGAGGGCCTTGCCGACGCGCTCAGCGTAGGAACCGAAGCTGGGGCGCCGGGCGCTCTCGGCGCCGAGCTCGATGACCTTCTTCTTGGCAAGATCGAGCATCTTCGACTTGAAGCTCGGCATGGGCCAGAGGAGGCTCTGGGGCGGCTCTCCGTGATTCTCGGAGATGTCGCGGAGGCGGGCGTCTTTCTCGCAGTAGGTCTTGTAGAGCAACGCCACCGCCAGCTCGGCGCGCCTCTTGTCCTTCTCGCTGCAGATGCGCCCGCGCTCGATGCCGTTGAGAGAACCGCCGTCGCAGACCATCTCGATGGCGGCCTGCTGGGCGCTCGCGGACCACGAGGCGCTGTCCGCTTTGAAGAAGCAATCCTTCATTCTTGCTGCGTCAGCGCCTTGCGCTCTCGATTGGCATTAGCGCGCGTCGGCAATAACGATCTTGTCCGCGATGAAAGACAACTTGTCACAGATCTTCTCGTTCTGCTTGGCCATGCGCTCGAGAATCTCGTTCGAACTCGGGCTCGCGCTCTGGGTCGCGACCCCCTGCGCGGCCGCGACCTGCCGGGTCGCCGCCTGGGCGCGCTCGGCGGCCTGGGACATGGCTGAGGCTCGCGACGCACTCAAGGGCAACGACGTGGGGGGATACGCATTGAGGGGGGGACATCGCTTTGGAATCGGCGATACATCGCCGATGCATCAGCGATGGGCGCCCGATCGTGAATCCGCACATTCCTGGGCAGGTTCGGGCTATCGAACCACTCTCTGCGATCAATGGGCGATTGGGGATCGATGCATCCCCTTATGCCTAATCCCCCCCCTATCGTTGCCCATGGGGGAGGCGCAGCTCGGTGCCTCGACGAGGCTCGAAGGCTTGGAGTCTCGATTCGGGGAAGCTCGGGCCTGGGCAATTGCGGGGGGGAGGAGGAGGAGGAGGAGGAGAAGGAGGAAGAGGAGGAAGAGGAGGGGCCACGAACCGTGTGATGGATGTGCTAAACAAGTAACTCCAATGCTCTGCCTGCTCGAAAAAACGCATGTAACTTCAAAATCCAATCGGTCCCCATGGCCCTGCCACACGTCCCTGACTCGGGAACGGCTGAGAAAGTGAGAATCCCATGGCCCTGCCGCGCGTTCGTGACTTGGGAAAACTGAAGTGGGGAGAATCCCAGAACCCTGCCACACGCTCGTGATTGCGGAAGCTGGAATGGTGAGACCACCATTGCCATGTTCAGCGTTTCTAATGCTGTTGCTAGTCAATATGAGACGATAGCAATTTCGATTCGCAACTTCCCCCGGGGATTATCAAATTCGGCCTCCGCGCCCTTCTCCACAATTAAATCCGATTGACACGGGATACATAAAATTACAAAGGGGGTTAGAGGGGGTATGCTTTATAATCTGGGGCACGGGTTAAGAAGTGCAAACTATGTTTAAACTATGTAGCGGACGGGCGGGGCGCCCACGAGGCGGCCACGGGCGGCAACGTGGCGAAATCTCGCCAGACCAACCAAAAACACAGGGCGCCCACGCGGCGATCACGTGCAGCAACATGGCAAAACCTCGCCGGACCCACCCAACGCACGAGGCGCCCACGAGGAGGCCGCGGGCGGCAACGTGGCAAAACCTCGCCGGACCTACCAAAAGCACAGAGCGCCCACAAGGCGACCACGGGCGGCAACGCGGCGAAATCTCGCAAGACCCGCCCAGCGCACGAGGCGCCCACGAGGCGGCCACGGGCGGCAACGTGGCGAAATCTCGCAAGACCCACCCGGCGCACGGGGCGGCCACGGGCGACAACGTGGCGAAACCTCGCCAGACCCGCCCAATTCCTTAGTCAGACAAGGAAGATCCTCTGCATGCAAATTGTGTTTGGGGAACAAGTAGGAGCCGCTGAGTGCAAGCACTGTCTGTGGAAATGTGAATCAAGCTTGATGTCCCGAGGTGCATCCACTCGTGAGTTGACTTGTGCGCCCAATGCAAATTAACGATGGCGTCGACCCCCCAAGCCTCCTCAGTAGCACCCGAAGGGTGTATGAACCAAGAACATAAATAGAAACGCAAACAAGACGCCCCTATACTGGTTCCCGTGCTGTCCGTTGCCCTCTTCAGGCATTATCGGGTCCCTCTTGAGATGCTCAGGATGGAGGGGAGGACAAGCATCGATACAACCAGGAAGGAGGAAGGATGGATGAGGGTTGAAACAGGAGTCGGGATGATGAGACATGAGGATGGCGGGAGAAAAGGAGGAGGGGCTGACGAAAGATCAAGGGGAGAGACGGACGGAGAAGACCAGAAACGATACAAGGATGAGACAGGGCAAGATGGACGGGGCTGGGAGAGATAAGGGCGGAGAAGAGAAGCAAGGGAGGAGAGATCAAACATGATGAGAAGAGAGAACAAGAACATGCGAAGGGAGAAGACGCTGGAATTGAATACACCCCAAACCGACACAAATTTGACAGAACGTTGACACAACTTGCTCTTCCTCATCGTAGGGTATCCCAGGGCGGTTCTTGGGGGCTCTGAGATCCCTCTTAAGATCGTCTTGTGGGACTATTGTGCTCTCCAAGGTGGCTTCCTGGGGCCTTGATTTATCATTCCGGGGGTCTTCGGGGCCTTCTGGGGGTTCACCGAGAGCGTGGCTTTGTTGGGAACCATGTTCAACGAACAAAGGATGAGTACAACCATATTGCGTTTCATGCATCTTCAGTTCTCTAGGGAGCAGCTTGCAACTACTTTTAGATACTTGATGGTGCCCTCCAGGGACATCTACAGGACATCGTGGTGTCACCTTCGGCCGATGCAAGGGTCCTGTTGACGCGAATTGGTGCCCTCTTGGAGGCCTCGTGCCTCGTGCCGATCCTGGAGGCACGATAAGACCAAGTGACCAGATGGGCCCTCTTCGGTCCTGTGGCAAGATTTTCGGTGACTTCTGCCCGTGTTCTTCTGGCGTCGAATTTCGGGAGAAGAGGGGGTGCAGACACCCCCAAGGGCACACTAGATGGGAACGCCTCCACAAAGTCGGGGAATCTGATAAAGCCACGAACCCCGACGGTGGAACACAAAAGAACATTCAACCTCCTCTTTTCTGCGCTGGTACGGTGGCACGGTGGCGGGGTTTGCCGCAAGCAACTGATATTCCAAGCTTTCCGTCAACTGTGCGCAGGCGCTGCAGAAACCCCCGACATTTTGAAGTGAGCCCTGGGCTCCTTCCCTGGGTCTGGCTTCTGCGGCTTCATTACCAGCGGTCGTCGTGTCTCCGTCCACGCGCCTTTGTCAAGTGCAGCAGAAAGGCCCTTCGCGTTGCCCTGCTTCGCGTGTTGCAGCAACTCGTGGTTTAGTAACACCTGGGATGGGCGCGCCCGTGATCGAAGCGAAACTCCCGAGAGCGTGGCAACAAACAAAGGGTGCGTTGGTTGCCGCGCTCTCCCGATGATCTCGAAACTCCCACACCCAACTGTCCTGATACGCAACACGCAACCCAGAGCGTGTTGGCACGTGGCTCAACACGTCGGTTCCAAGCGGAGATCTAGTTCGCCAAGTCGTAGGACAACACTGAGAAACCCACGTTTCACACGCAACATGTGGACATTTGCGCCAAAAGCCTAACACGGACACCCTCCCCGGGCGCAAGTAGCACCTCCCTGGGCGAACATATAGCCTCCCCATGCCCATAGAACACATCCCTGTGCGCATATCCGCCACCGTGCCTTCAGTACGTGGTGGAGCGCACCTGGGCTCATATGTATGTGAATATGAAGGCCCGGGGCACCAATGTACTGGAAGTCCTGGGCGCTCCTGGGCGCTTCTGGCGCTAACTGCGTGGGCCGCTTGGAAACCATACCCACCCAAACCAACTCCAACGTCCCTCCAGACAGATCCAGAAAACTACTGGAAAGGTTTTAAAAGTACTCAGTGGCCCGAAGAGACCACCCTGTGGTTCCCTTGGACCCTGCGCCATCTTGGAGGCCCTGGGGGCCAACCCATGAGAATGCGAGCCGATCCGCCCTACGATGTTCAAAGGTGCCCGCCTCGCTCGTCGTTTTGTGTCCGCGCGCCGTTGCAGATGCAACTGGCGGCACCGTCTGTCGTTGCTACCTGAAACCGACTTGGCCGAGGATGCTATACAGAGGAGGGGTAAACTGAGCGGGGGAAGGAAAAGTAAGAGGGGATAGGCCACGAGGGCGCGACACAAACTGGAAGGAAGAGCGTCGCGTGAAGGACATATCGCCAAAAGCACAACCTGCGTGGTCCCAGGGTTGCTGCAATACTCTGGATCTCCACGCACCGTCATCCATTCGGAGCTCAATTTGCATGAACCTCGCCGCGCACACGCACGGCAAATCATGGAGGAACGAGATTTCTGGGCCTTGGCTTCCGAAAGGTGGCTGGGGGGGATGGCAGGCCGTAGAGGGCCATGGAAAAACGTGGTCCCACCTTGGCCCGGGGGTTCCCGGGGGTGGTTGGGAACGGCGACGCGCTATTATATGTATGTATATATATATATATATATATATATATATACACATACATACATATATTTGCATACATATATATATACACACACACCGTCGTAACGCGAATGCGGGTTGCACTTGAAAGCCGTTTTCTTCCTCACCGAGCGTGTGGGAAAGGACGCACACACAGTGCCGAGAGAGAGGAGGAGGAGGAGGAGGAGGAGGAGGAGGAGGAGGAGGAGGAGGAGGAGGAGGAGGAGAAGGAGGAGGAGGAGGAGGAGGAGGAGGAGGATGGGGGAGGAGGAGGAGGAGGAGGAGGAGGAGGAGGAGGAGGAGGAGGAGGAGGAGGAGGAGGAGGGGGAGGGGACAAGTGAAGCCAAATGGCGAAGGGTACGACTTAACCCTAAAACGTATCATCACCTGGCCTGCCAAGCTGATGTAGAAAAGACCCGTATTGAACGGCTTCGACGGCCAAACACTACAAACACCATGGCTGGAGACAGGAGGGAGGACGAGCAGAAGAGAACTCCAAAATACCTGGAGCAACGCTCAGGCCAACCTGTCGTAGGCGAGCCTGTGCGCACATCAAGGGACTTGCGAAGCTGACACTGCTGGGCACCTCGGCCACCCACGCGATAAGAATACGTACTGCGTATCTGGATTTACGAATGCGCAAAGAAATCGATCGGCTCCCAAGCCGAGCGACAGCATACCTGCCGAGAGTGCAAATGAGGCGAAGCGTAACGTGAAACAATAGGGCTGACCAGGCCCTGTAGAGGAGAGGGAGAAAGAAAGAGGAGGAGGAGGAGGAGGAGGAGGAGGAGGAGGAGGAGGAGGAACGGCAGAGAACACGACACAAAAGAGCAACGCAAAAATGGAAGAGGAAGGAAACTCAGCCCCTCGTTGCCCGCGTGCGCGCCGGAGGGGCTCTCATAGCTCGTCCCATCGCCTGTTGGTTGAAGGCATTCGCCACCAGCTCCGTCGATCTCGGGTGTCGCTGGGTGGCCTCCCGGAGGAAACCGCGGAAGGCGTTGGCGGACTCAGCAACGTTCGGGCCATACCGCACCTTAGCTTGCGTCGCGTGTAGCGCGTAAACGGAGATTGCCCTCAAAGCGCTCCTCTCTGGCCCTGTCAGAGATGGATTGCCCCAGTAAACCGACGAGGGCCGGCCGATGCCGATGAAATTTTCCAGCGCGTGCTCCAAGGGTGACCGCTGCAGTCCAAGGCGCCGAGAACAGCAGGCGTAGTAGGAGTGGCAGCACGCATAATGCTCGATCGCGTCCTCCCCGGAGCAGCCCATTATGCGCGAGGAGCGACCCTAGAATCGCCGTGCGGTCGCCCAGCCATTGAGCGCCGTCCGGATGACCGCTGCCAAGACCCGCGGCGCGACGAGGTGCGAGATGCTCTGGACGAAGCCGATCCACAGGGAGACCCTATGGCCTGTTTTTTTCCTGTGGCCGTACGCCCTGCTTGGGCCACGCGAAAAAAAAAAAAACGAACTGCGCGCCCGCGTCCTTCACCCGGGCCCGCGTCCGTAGACGAGCCGCAAGGCCCGGGCGCGGTCTCCCAGGCTCCGGGGCACGCCAGTAGCGGCCACCGCTGCTGCGGCCGCCTGGGCCGCGCCCCTGGCGCCGTCTTCGTCGGCCAGCGCTGCGTCGCCAGCAGGGCCACCCCCGGCGACCGGCGCAGCGTCGCCCCTAGCGCCCCCATCGGGGCGGCTCTCCAGGTGCACCTCGGCAAGCTCCCCCGCTCCGGGCGCCGCAGCGGCGGCGCCGAGGCCAGCCGCGCCGGCGCCTGCGTCCGGGTCTGCTTCGGCCGCGCCGACCCGCGCCTCGAGGGCCACCGCTGATGCCCAGACCGCCAGGGAAGCGGCCGCGCCGCCCGCGCCGCCGGGCCCGCTCTCCGCCTCTTCTGGGGCTGCTGCAGCGGCGCCAAAGGCCAGGCCCGCAGCGGGCTCCGCTTCTGGGGCTGCGGCCGCGCCGTCGGCGCCGCCAAGGCTCGCCGCGCCGGCGCGCGCCGCGTCGCCAGCAGAGCCGACCGCGGCGATCGCGCCAGCCGCGCCGCCGCCCTCCGTCACCGTCACGGGGGCAAGCCCAGCCAGTCCGTCCAAACCCCCCGCGGAGCCGGCTTGCGCCGCGTCACCGGCAGGGCCGGTCGCGGCGGCAACCGCGCCCCCCCCGCCCAGCGCTGACGCGCCACCCGCGCCGCCGCCCTCGCCCGCGGAGGCGAGCCCAGCCAGCCCGTCCAGCCCCTCCGCGGCGGCCGCGCCGGCCGCGTCCCCGCCCGCCGGGGGCGCCGCCGTAGCGCCGCCGAGCGCGCCTGAGAGCGCGGCCTGTTCCTCGCCCTCGGCCGCGCGCGTGCACGGCGCAGGCGGGGCGTCGGGGGCGCCCGCGTCTCCCGGCGGCTCCTCGGGCAAGCAGCGGCGGAGCTGGCCCCCCAAGCGCCGCTGGAGCTCCACCGAGATGGCGGCGCGCGTGCGCTGTAGCAGCGGCCGCCAGTCCGGGGTGCCGCGCCGCCGCGCTGCCGCTCTGGCCAAGCCCTGCAGCGTGTCCGCGGCCTCGACGCGGGCCCTCCCGTAGCTGCTCCAGACCATGGGCTGGCACCGCACGCCCCGGCGCCGCAACTCGTCGAAGTGCGGCGCGTACGCCTGCTGCTTGCGGTGGACCATTGCGGCGCAGCAGTCCAGCCCCCCGCCAGCAGCCTCCGGCGAGCACGCCCCAACGTCCAGCTGGTCCTTCTAGGCAGCCAGGGAAGCGGTCCTCAGCCTTGCATTCGAACCGTATGTTGCGGATTCCGTTCTTGAGCTCGGTGGAGTTCCTGAGGAACCATCTGTGGCTACTGTCTTCGTCGTACAGAAGGCAGAGCAGGTGGGTCTGGTAGCTGCATGGGAGGATCGTGAGGAGGTCTCCTTGTAGGGCCCTGGTCTGTGTCCAGGTGGGGATCCTGCCGCCAGGTCTCAACGCCTATCTGGGCTCCCACGGGCTGGGGAGCCGGGGATAGGAGATGGTGTCGGTTGGGGGCGGGAAGTTCCCGAACCACAGCCTCTCTCTTGGGCTGGCGACCGAATCTGCCGCTTTCACCCTAACCGCCCAGTCCAGGTTCAGGTCTCCGGTAGCGGCGCAGATGGCCTTCCTGTGGGCTGCCGGCATGGAGGCTACGTTTTCCACAAGGACCAGTATCTTCAGGTCTGGTCGTCGCTTGCTTGCCAAGTACCAAGCGGTGGGCACTGCGAAGAAGCAGCACGATTTCGCGCCAGCCAGGCCGTCGTATCCTCCAAATTGTCCTGCTGCAGACAGGTTGCTGCATGGGGGGCCTGCTACGATGAGCAGCGTGCTGCCTTGTTCCAGGGAATCCAGGTGTGCCTCCCATGGTGTTCTGCCGCCAAGGTGGTCCCGTTCTCGGAACAGGTCCCACGCGCCCGCTGCGAGTTGAGTTCGCGGGGGACCACCATCTGTTGGATCCGGTGTGGCGCTCCATCTCCTGGCCACTGCCTCTGCGGCCTCTCTGGAGTACTCCGCGAAGACCGAAGTCCGAAACTTGTGGCTTGCTCCGAATTTGTGAATCAAATCTCCGATGGCGAGTCGGGCTAGCCCCCATCCGTCGAAGAGAGAGACCAGGTGAATGTACGCGCCGCTCCCGGACCCGGCAGCGTCAGCTGCTGGTTCCCCTCGTGGCACCACGCCGGTCTGCTGCGTGAAGTCGACCTCCCTTGCTTCGTCTACTCGGACCCTCCCCGAGATATCCCAGGCGGCGTGGCCTGGTCCTAGACGAACTGTGCCCTGTTCGTCGAGGGGCCTGAGTGTTTCCAGGATGAGGTTGTTGTCTAGCCCGGCGACTTGGCATGCTGCCAGGATCTGGTTCGGAGGAGCCACCGGCGAGAGCCCAGTTGCTTGGTCTCTGTGCTGGGCCCAGATCTGTTGTAGGACGTCAACTGGCTGTGGTGCTGCGGTCGGCTCCAGGGTCTGTGGCTCCTGCGTTCGCGGCCTCGCCCTTCTCTGCCCGTCGCCTGGGCCCTGTGTCCCGGTAGCGTTTCTGGTGATGCCCCTGGGCGTTTCTGTGTGCCTGCCCGCTGTACTTGTTCCTTCCCACATGGCGATGAACGAGAGTGTGCTCCCTTCCTCTGGTCTCGAGGCACTTGCCCTCCCTCTTGAGCGAGCCCTCGGCCCCTCTGGGTCAGCTTGTCCCCGTTGCCTGTTCCGGCTTCTGGTGTGCACTCGCCGGGCTTCTTGCCGCTCTGGCTCCCGGCTGCGCCGGCCTCTGTGATTGGCGGCGCGGGGGGAGTGCCTCGACGGTACTCCTAGTGGCCTGGGGCGGTCGCTCGGTGCAGCCTCTCCCGCCACCCGGGTCGGGGGGTGGGCGGCTGTTGAGGGGCGTCCCGGGGCCTGTTGCTGCTGCTGCTCTGGGCGGGGCTGGTCGGCTCGTAGGTTGGGCCACGACGAATCAACGACTGCCCTGAGCTGGCCGGTGTCGACCGCCACCTCCCTGATCGTTGAGTCTGGAAGGGTATCGAGACCAGCCGTGAGGATAGCCCCCAGTGCTCCGTCTGTTAGGGTCTGGAAGGGGACTCTGGGGCCCTTCTCGCTGGAGCTGCCTCCTATAGTAGCTTGAACCCTTGCGCATGCTGAGTCCGCCGTTAGCACCGCCATTCGGGAGAGAATCTTCCCACCTGTTCGGCTTCTGGTTCCTGGAAGAGGACTGGCGCTCCAGCAGGCGAAGAAAGGGGCCAGCAGTCTGTCAGCGAGGGAGAGCTGTGTCAGCATCCTGCGGATTCGCCTTTCTAGTTGGAGCATTGAGGTGCCCCAGGCCATTGCGCTTAATACGACCCTCCATCTATCCCTGTCGGGGCGCCCCTGTCCTTCCCGGCGGGGCGGGGGACCGAGGGGGGGCAATGCGTCCGCAGCGCGGCTGAGAGGTGTGGCCCAGTCTGCTTCCGTGCAAGGGGGTAGGAAGGTGTTGTTCCTGGGGTGTCACCTCTGCCAAGCGGGTCGCTGTCTCTCCTGTTGGGCGCGCTGTCAGGGGGAGGTCTGGTCCTCGGCTCAGTGTCGGCGCTTCTGCGCTCCGCGCGGGCCGCGCCCCCTGGCCCTGCGAGCTGCTCCTGGGCCGGACTACTTCCTTCAGCCTGTTGCCTGTCTGGGGGCACCGTGGGCCCACCCTGGAAGACTCCGTCTTCGCCATGGGCTTCCTGCTAAGTGACTTCCTGGGAGGTGGTGGCGTTCCGGGTCGCATGGGTGGGCTGGTCTGCTGTGCCCCCCGGGCTTCTTTCAGGGAGGGGGTCGGAGAGTGGCCTGCTGCCGCCTCCAGCCGGTTTTGCGCTAGCACCAGGGACATGGCTGCTGACTGGTCGCATGTGGGCATTGTCGCATTGTCTCCGCTCAAGGCGGGGTTGTTGCCAGGGAGGGTTCCTTCTGTGAGAGTGTCGGCATTGGTGCGGTGTGGAGCGTCGGCGCACTGACGCGGCGGGGCCGCGCCCTGCGCTCGAATCGGCGCGGGGTCCATCCGGGAGCTGGTTTGCCGGATGCCGTCAGCGGTCGGGCCCTCTGCGGTTTGTATCGTGTGAGTGTTGGGCGTCTGCGCTGCGCCGGCTCTGTGCGCTTGGCTTTCAAGTGCCGTTGGTCTGCCAGGGGTTCGACTGCGCCTCTGTTGCGCCGCGGGGTCTTGAGCAGGCCTGGTACCGGCGCTGCCTTGGTTGTCGACTTGGGCGCCTCTGGTGGTCCTTCTGGGCCTGGGCACTCTGCCGGGGTCGTGGCGCTGCCTTTCCCCTTGAGTCGAGTTTTCCAGCCTGTCGGCTAGTGCTTCCAGTAGGGCCTCGGTGCCAGGGGCGAGGGAGTGGCTGCAGTGGCTGGTGGAACCGTCGGTTTCCGCACCCCGACTTCCAGGGACTTCGAGCCAGGGGTGGTGCGCGGTGTAAGTGGGGTCAGCCTCTGGCGCGAGCCACTGCGCGAAGGGGAGCTGCCTTGCGGCCTCCTCCCTTATCCCTAGCTCGCCGATGAGCTGGAAGACGTGATCTCTGTCTAGGTGACTAGGGTCTGCAAGCTGGAGTATCCATATCGCTGCGAATCGGCCCCAGTTGTAGCGAAGTGCTGGCCTACCTTCGCACTGCCGGCGATGCTCCAGGACAAGTCTGGTTTGTATTCCTCTTGCCAGGTCCTGGATGTTCTGCCCCCTACGCAGGCCAAAAATCTACCGAGCATACCGCGAGCAACCAGGGCCGCGTCGTCATCGGCCCTCACTAGTCGCGCGTTTGCGCCCGCTGCTGCGGGGTTCCTGCGCATGAGCGCTTCCGACAGATTGGGGTAGGTTATTGGGCAGGCTGGCCCTGGCTGGGGCTCCACTGCCGCTCTCCTCCTGGGCGGGAGAGAGGGCCGGCAGTCCTGCCGGCGTCGATTCCTAAGTCGGCTGGCGCGGGCGCGGTAGCAGGCGTGGCATCGACCTTGGCCAGGTGCACTGGGCCGTAGACCAGTTGGAGGTTCACGCGGGCTTGAGGTCGGTCTGCTCCCCGATTTGCGGTTCTCCGGTCTGCGTCGGACGTCGGACAGGAGGGCGACTGTGACCCACGTGGGGGCCGAGGTGTAGAGAAAGCCGGTTTCACCGCTCGTCGTGATGCCAACCGCCCCCCCAGCCGCGACGGCGGCCACCAGGTATTCAACTGGGTGGGGGCTGGTGTGAAAAGCACGCAGACCCCCGTGATCTCCGGTCGACATCCCGCGGGTCATTGGGGCGCATCTGTTCATGGCTGCCTCAATGTCGCGGAGCCAGTCCTCGGTGAGGGGCGGGGGCGAGGCCCTCGTCTTAGCGGGGTGATCTCCGCCGTCTATTCCAGCCGGGAGTGGCCATACTCTAGTGCGCAGCTGTACTCCAGGGGGGCCTATTGCGGCTGAGAACATCCTTGGTGTGCCGTGGCCTGGCAGCCAGGGGTCTGGACGCATGTGCCGAGCCTGCGCCGCTCCTATCTGCTCGCCACGTCGGTCGTGGGCTGTGATTTCTAAGATTTGTGGCTGAACCGCTCTTCTTGGGGTCTGCCGCGCGGTAGCCTGGGCGAGGGCTTCGACGTGCTCTTGGTGGTCACGGGGGGGTCCTCCGTCCCGCCGCATCTGTTCCTTAGAGGAAGTGGCTGGGCATATACGAATACCTTGCGGGCCAACTGCGATGCAGCTCGTCCCGAAGAAGGCTGCCACCATGGTGTCGGCTGCTGTCAGTCGCATGCGCACCTGTGTCATGTGCCTGTAATCTGCGCAGTCGGGAAACCAGGCATAGACTGGAGATCTGCTCCACGGCGCCCGTGCCGACGGTGGCTTCTATGGCGTCGACGACGTCCTGGTGCCTGGACTGTCCGAGGTCTGCTAGATTCCATATGATGTGAAACCCGTCTTCCGGGTCGGCCAGTCTTGCGTACGAGGGCCCTCCATTCTATTCTCCTTCCGGGAGGATTCTTCTGGGGCTGAGGGCTCGGCTGCCACTGCCGCTCCCGAGGGCCCCTGGGAGCTCCTCTCTGAGGTGCCTTAGTATGGGGGCTGCTATCGTCTCTGGGGCTTTGAGTAACAGCAATCCCGCGCCACATAGGCCAACCCTGTAGACAAAGGCCGCTGCAGCTTCTGAGGCGATGAAATGGGCCAGGCAGATGGCCTTGTTTAGTACTGGGACGTGCACCGAGTCCGAAGCCTCTTTGGACCTCCATGTCCACCCATTGTTGTTCGTGATTAGCGACTGCTGCGCCGCGACCTGCAGCTGCTCCAGGGGTAGGTCGTCGTCAGCTTGCCGGTCGGTCGGTCTAGCGGGGCGGAGCGCACCACGTGGTGGCAGAGTGGCCCCAGTCCTGGTTGCAGCAGCATCTCGTCGTTAGGAAGGGCGATCTTGGTCGTAGCCCAGTCGGCCCCTCCTGAGCTAGGACTGGCGGACTCTAGGTCGCGCTGCCATCTGGTGATCTGTGCATTTACCGTGTCATTGCAGCGTTCCGGTGTTAGGATGTGCAGAGCGTCGCTGACGTCCGCGCTGCTGCCACCCCAGTGCGCCACAATGGAGGGGGGGCTCTGGGTCCTCAAGGGTCTGCCTTCCACAGAGAACTGTGCAGCGAGCAGCTGCTGCAGGAGGGGGTCATTCTGCCTGTTCGAACTGGGTTGCCGATAGGCACCAGGTGTGCGATCCGACTTGCGGCTCTGAATCCCCGCTGGGAGTTGGCTACGGCGGCGAGCTCGATAGGGCCTGGGCCGCCGGGTGTTGGGACGCCCTGCGCTGCCAGGGCCAGGATTCTGCATGGTCCTCCGGCTGAGGCAGCGGCTGCCAAAGCGGCATCGATTTCTGTCGCCAGAGCGTCGGCTAGCAGCACGATGGGGATCGCCTGTTGTTCGTCACCCGCGTCCACCTTGGAGCGCATCAACTCCCTGATCTGCTCATGTGCCCCTGGGCCAGACAAGGCCACGGTGGTTCTAGTACTGTCGGCTTCTCTATTCCCAACAAGCGCTTTCGATGGAAAATTCCGCCCCCAACTCCCTGACTGCTCCCATGAGGAGGGTGACTGGGAAGGGCGGGGGCCCTCTCCGCCAGTTCTCATCGTCTGGTGGGAATCTGGCCAGCAATAGGGCCCACCTTGCATGGGTGATCAGGGGGATCTCGCGCATCCTCTCCTGCCGGATTTGGGAGGCAGGTATTCTATAGCCATCGTCCTGTGCTCCTGCTGCACCATTCTGCGCTCCGGCGACGCCGTCCTCGTCTGTGGGACTGTTCACCGTGCCTTCCTGGTCGACCTCCATACTGGGTTCTGGGCAGGTGGGGGGTCTCTGCAGGACCACGTGCCCGTGGATCCTCCGCATGTCCTGAACCGTGAAGCACGTGTCGGGACGTCTGATGGTGACCAGGTCTGCCCGTGAGCAATCCAGTTATGGGGCCAGGGCGTGCATGGCGCCCGAGAGTTCGTGATACCTGGGGAAGGAGGTGGGGGTCGAGAAGCCCGTCTCTTAACTGCAGGCTTCCAGGGTGTTCGCTGGCGGTGGGGTCTCCAGGGAGGCTGGCCGCAATGCTGCCTCTGTCGTTGGCCCTGCAATGTGGGCATCGGATGGGCATGGTGTTTCCTCCTTCCCTGAAAAGTTGTGGCTGGCTTTGTCTCCATTGCTCTAGGCAGTGTCTGTGGAACCTGTGCCCGCAGAGAATTAGCACCTCGACGGCGCCGCTCAGGTCTCCACTGCAGACGGAGCAGAGTTGCGGTCCATCCCGGGCGTTCCACGTTGGCATGGGCGCGGGCGCACCGGCCCTCATCACGCGCTCGGCGTCGCCAGGGGATTCCGCGACGTTCGCGATGGAGGCCCCCAGACTCTCGATGAGGAGGCGGGCCATGGAGGAGGCCTCTTCCTCGGCGTGGCACGCCCTGAGGCCGGCGCTTCGGAGGAGGAGACGCACCTGCTCGTTTTCGAAGGGGGTGTATAGGATGGGGCGTTGCACGCCCCCCTCGCGGAGGATGCCCCCAATGTCGTTGGGGGTATGGATGCCAGCAAGTTGCATCCATCTGGTGAAGACTTCGCATGGTCTGGCGTCGATTCCTCGGACACGTAGGACTGGTCGTAGAAGGGGGATGTAGCGCGGGGCGAAGCATAGCCAGATGGCTCTGGCGATCCAGCTTCCTGGTTCGAGCTGTGGCTGCGCCTCCATCAGCAAGCCTTCTGCCACAAGCTGCGCGTCGGTTCCACTAATGGAGCTTCGGTCGATGCTGTTGGGTTGCCTCGGCCTGCCGTTGGCCGCTGGCCTCTTCGTCTCTTTGTGTAGCGCCCAGGGCTTGTATTACTGCCTCCAGGCTGTCGCCCCTGTACCCTGCCGGGGCAGGGGGCCTTGCTGGGCTGCCGGACTCCTCGCCTAGTGTCTGCCGGATATCGATATGCCAGGGCGTCATGGTGTTCTGGGTGTTGTTGTCTGTCTCCGGTGGCGCGTGGGGCCTCCCTCCGAGGTTTCCTTGCCCACTGGTCTCTCGAGTGTTTCTCCTAGTCGTCCGAATTCTTTCCCCGCTTTCCACGGCTCTTCTGTTTCCGGTTAGTAGTTATGCCCTACTGTAGCTGGCTCATGGGATCCAGCCAGCCCATCGCCCACTCCTGTAGCTCTGGGTGGATGTATCCTCCTGGCAGCGGGGCCTCCACCTCCCGTTCTGCCAGCTGTGGAATGGTTTGCGCGTTCCTGGCGAGCTGGGCGTAGGCGTCCTGAAAGGAGACTATCCCTTGCGTGCGCCAGCGCCCGGCTGCGAGCTCGATTGCGCTGGGTGCTATTCCCGCGGCCCTGAAAACCTCTCGCAGCACGCCCCCCCCCCTCTTTCCGTGGACGATTCCCAAATGAAGGGGGCGAGAATTCTGCCCAATGCCATGTTGCTCGGGACGTCGGCATTGGCGACCATGGTTCGTGCATCAAGGATATCCTGTAGGAGTCTGGTGGCGCTGCTTCTGCCTTCCGGCGAGAGCTGTGCACCAAAACCAGGCCAACGTTGTTCAATTTTCGGGTTGTCTGGATCCGCCGGAGCGTCGTCGGACTGCCTGCGGGCTGCGAGGGGCGCCGGTAACCCCCTCTCGCGGGGGCGGATTCGAAGCGTCATCGCTAACCTCATCGCCGTTCCACACGGGCTGTTCGGCGAGAGGGGGTCCGCTATGGGTATCCCTTCTCGCCCCGCATTGGCAATGATGGCTGCGCATGCTACCTCGACCACAGCCGAGCCCACGCCAGGTGCGTCGGGCGGGCGCTCATCAGTCGGGATCTGTACCACGCCCAGGGCCTGCTCAAGAAAACTACCTCCTATCTCAGCCCGAAGCCAGTCTGCGTCGTCCGCGGAGATGGTCCTGAGACTCATCTGGACTCTCGCCCTCAGGTCATCCACATTGATGTCGGCCATTACGGGCTCTAGGGCGCGGTTCAGCACCGAGATGCGTGCCGCGCGCGCTAGGCATCCAGGGCCCCAGTCCCGAAGCTGTCGATTCACCGAGGTCTCCAGAATGCGGTCCCGTATCTGCGCGGAACCTTCTAGTGCCCAGCTGTGGGGTGCACCGCAGAGTCTGGCGAGTGCACCAACAGCGGCTCTGAGAGCTGGTTCGTCGCCCAGGTTCTCGTTGGCGCTGTCGACCGACCCGTGCCAAAGGTCGTTGGGGTTGCCCGTCATGCGGCGTCATGCGGCCAGCAGCTCGGCGACGCGCCAAGAAGGAGTGAAGCTGGTCGTCTCTGGTAGTAGGTGTGACGGGCATATGTGGCTTGCGATGGGCGCGTACCTGGCTCCCACCCTGGCCACTTAGGTGTCGGGATGCATTCCGTCAACTGCGAGGCACCACTGCGCGGCTAACCTGCGGCACGCGACGCACATGGGCTCGCAGGGGCCCCGTGGGGGCCACGACCCACAGCATCCCCACCACGTGGAGGGGTGGAAGAAGTCCCCGAACATTATTATGTGGGAAGTGGTGTTCAGGGGCCAAGGTTCACGCGGTTCCTCGCTGCCCTGCACCGCCACCCCGGGTCTGCCTGGAGCGCGGGCGCGCGCCCCGGGCATGGCTGGCATAGCCCGTCCAAGGGGGCCTGTGCCGTGCTGTCCCTCCGACAGGACGTCGGCGCCTGAGCTGATCCGATCTCCTCTATCTCTGGCCCATCGTCTTACCTCACTGTACTCTGGGAAGTGGGCCCTGTTCTGTCTGTGCTCATGGACGAGAATGCGGCATATTTTGAATCTACGCTCGAGGTCTGGAGCCGTGTCCCTGCCGTTTGGCCCTCCCCTCTCCGGGGCGGGATCGCATCTACCCCTGGTGGATGCGAGCGTGGCGCTCGGGAGGAGGTCGCCCATGGTGTCTGCCGAGCAGATGTCTGTGCAGTGCGCTGCGTACTCTAGCGCGTCGTACTCGAGGTGGGCTGCGAGCATTTCGGTGTCAGTAGGGTTCTCGCAACCAAATTTTTCTGCATCGATGACAGGGTCCTGCGCAATGCTGGCGAGGCGGAGTGCAAGTACCTGGACCGGGTCTGGCCCTACTCCTCCTAAGTCTTGCTTCGTGGTCCGCCCCGGTTATGGACCAGACTAGCCAGGATAGGTCAAGGTGCGCCAGCGCTGGTCCCAGTGCGTAGAATCGATGGTTGGTGCTGGAGTCATTCCAGCGCCCTTCGCCCCTTTCCGGAGCGGACCTAAGCGGGTTAGGGTCATCGCCCAACGGTCTATGGCCCCCCAAGGTGTTCGGGCCCAACCCAGGGTGCCCTCGGGGGTGGCGGCTCCAGCAGAAGTGGACCAGGAGCTCCAGTCCGGTACGCATCTCTGCGGTGCGCATCCCATCCTCTGTCGCCAGTTCTCTCCAGGGTCCGTCGCGTGGCTCAAGCTGGGCTGCCAGTGCGCTAAGAGTTCCTCCTCGACCAATCAGTCTGGGGCCCGCTACCCGCGGTCCGAAGTGGGGTCCGTCGGATTCCCGGCTCCCGTCCCACACCGCGTGGCTGTGTCCCGAACCGGCTAGCCCTCTGGCACGATGGAGTCCGCGCCTAGGTGGCTCCAGGTCAATGTCGGCGATGTCCGAATCGCCCTGCCAGTGCCTGGCATTACCCGGAGAGGAGCAGGCCCGGCATCTTCCCTGCTCGTGGCGGCTTGCGCCAGGAGTGGCAGGCGAAGGAGCAGGGAGGCCAGGAGGGGGGGCGATCGGAAGATCCTGAGGTGCGGGATCGGCGCGAGCGGCGATCGGGGCGGGCTCCTGCCTGGCGGCGCTGTTGTCGCTGCCAGGGGCCTCTGCGTCCGCGCCCCCCCCCCCTCGAGCCGATCGTTGAGCGGGCCGCGACCCTCTGGTCTGGGTCTGACTACCAGCTGAGGCGACCCGTCCGGCCCTATCGGGTGGAAGGGGAGGGCGGGCGAGATGGTGCTGGGGATAGAGTGCGCCGGAGACTGGGGCTGCCAATTGTCTTCAGCCTCTCCTGGGGCGCTGTCTCTTGGAGCTGTCAACGCCGCTGGCGCTGGGCCCCCGGTCGTCTCCCCCCGTCTGTCCAGCTCAAAGCTGTCCAGCAAGGCGGCGCTTTCTCTCATTGCGCTGCCCGTGCCTGGGGGCCCCGCCGTCGCGCCATTTCTGCGAGCGCCATCTGCCCCCCTTCCCGAAGGAATACCACCCTCCAGGCAGCCGTCTACCTGCTCGCCTGGGAGGGTGGAAGTGCCAGGGGTGCAGCTGACGGCCGCCTGCTCGTTGGGTTGGGCCCCATCGCCATGGGTGCGTCTCCGCAACGCACCTTGCTCGCAGCTGTTGGCCGCCGACTCTCTTGGTGCCCTGGAAGCCCCCTCGTGCTCCTCCTGCGATCCCCTGTCTCCCGTGGGGCCACCTACGTCAGCCTGGGCCTCGAAGCTGGACCGATGCTCCGCCTCGCGGCTGACGGTCGGCTGCTCGCTTGGAAGTGTGTGTGTGTGGGGGGGGGGGGGGCAGGGGGGCGGCTTGCGGCCGCTTCGGTTCTCTCCCGAATCTGCCCACCCCTTCGGGGGCACCCGCCGCTGAGGAAGGGCCGAGGAGGATCGGTGAGGGAGGCGGGAGGGCGGAGGCCAGGAGATCCCCGGGGTTGCGAGGGCCTTGCCCGCTGCGGTTGCTGGGCGACGCACCTTCTGGGAGGCCGTCTTGCTCCGAGCTGTCTCTCGGGGGGCTACCTCTGTCCACGCCAGCGTCTGGCTCGGCGGGTCCGTTCGGAGAGGGAGTGCCAGGGGTGCGGCTGACGGCCGCCTGTGTTCCTCTGTCAATATGAAATCCAAGGTGGCCATGGGCCTCTTCCGCTCCGCGCGCGGAGGGAAGACCAGGGTGGCGGCTGACAGCTGTCTGAGCTATTGCAGATATCTGCTCACCAGGGGTGCGGCTGACGGCCGCTTGGGTTCTTGAAGATCTGTCTCCATCAGGGCTACGACCCGTGGCCGACGCCTCCGATGGTCCCCGTGGGGAGCCAGGGTCACGGCTGACGGCCGTTCTGAATTGTTGTCTCCTTGCCGCCGTCAGGTCTGGATCCTGATCTGCCGCGCGGGCCAGGGGGGAGGGTTGTCCAGGGGGGATTTGGGTCTGGCTGGGGTCTAGGGGGGATCGGTCTGAGTCAGTGCTCGTGCCCCCAGGCTCTGCACTGATCGTTGCCCCCCCCCGCGACGCCGTCCGAACGATCCTCCATGAAACTGAGGCCCGCGCTGCCTGTCTGGGCCGCTGCCAGGAAGCAGCGCCGCTGTCGGTATGGCGGGCGTGCCCGTCGCGCAGCGTGCGGGCGCCCCCTTGAGCGGTGGGAGACTGCCCCGGAGGGAGCAGGCCCACCAGACGGCCTTGAGCCAAGGGGGGCTACATACGGAACCTCATGGGAATACGCGAAGCGTCTCGAATTTCGGCATCCCCTGGCCTCGTGGACGCCTCATACAGGGCGTTCCCTTGGCCTTCTCGGTTTCCTGGACCTCCCTGTTCGACTTCAAAGCAAACCCAGACCGATCAGGAGGGTGGCTAAACGGTCCCGCCATGCCCCAAGCAACCCCAAACACCCACCAACCGCCCGAAAACGGCCCACATAACACCGCCAATAGGCCCCGCAAGCGCAAAATGCTATGGTTTTCATACGGTTGTTGTTGTATGATTGTTGGTACTCGAATATTCCACCTGCTGGGCGTCCGAGGCTGGCCAAGAGACACCGGTAACCGCCTCAAGACGATCCCAAACAGCGAAAACGGCAGCAAAGAACTATCGCCGCTGTGCTTCAGTATCCCCCCATTCCGCCAACAAGCGGGAATTGAACATGACGCGAAGCGGCAATTCAATCTTGTGTGCGTAAATATGTATCTGTATACGCCTTCAATGAATCATCTTTGCATGTCTGCATATCTTTGTTTCCCCTTGTCGCCTCGTCGCTGATCTTCGTGCCGCCTCGATTTGCAGTCGCTATGGCCTGCTTGGCGGCATCCTCCAATGCTGCGCATCCCACGCTTGGATCATCCATGCAACCTGGCTTGCGGAAGAGAGGCTGCTTGCATCACCCGATCGTTATGTGGAGCGGCCCTGGGTAGAGCAACAATCCCAACCCCACGAACGATCTACCTTACGCTGTAACAACGCCTGGCTTCCGCTGACCAAAAACATGCAACACAACGGAATCTGCAGCCTGCCGACCTACACCGACGACGCCCATGTCGCTGTGCGGTCGCCTGTCTCAGCATCAATCCTGGCCAGCACCTCAAAGTTCACCAGCGTGGGCCCCAAACAGTGGGCTCTATGTGGTGCAATTCACTGGTGGAGAAGACGTCGCCAACTCCAATGTTCAAGCAAACATCCCGACCTCCCACCCGCCATTTTATGGCAAAACTTATATTGCCTTAATTTAAACAAGCACACAGGCGCGTGGACCCTAACCGCGCAGACGACAGCCACTCTGTACGACAGGGTATGGTGATGACGATGATGACGATGGCCACGGCACTGGCGACGGCGATGGTGATGAGGTCGATGAACAATGCGACGACGACGATGGCGATGAGGACGATTACGCAAACTAGCAACGCGAGCGCAAACAATGACGGCTGAGGACTGTGACCTGCTTGAAAATCTCAACGATCGCACTGGCACGTGGGCACTTCCCATGTGCATCCATGACTCGTGCGGCCGCGGGATCATGATGGTGACGACAGTGGCGGCGACGATGATAATGGCAGTGATGATGGTGGTGGCGATCATGGCCATGGCGGCGGTAGTGCCAATTACTATGGTGAAGACGACGAGGATTATGACGATGTCAACGGCGACGGCGACGAATGTGATGGTGAAGGCGGTGAGAATGGCGACGATGATGGCGATGCGATGGTGCTGGTGGGGATGACGAGGATGTGCGCGCGCAGAGCTCCAAAAGTCCGGGCGGAATCTGAATTGAACAGCACTGGGGTTTCACAAGTTTGAGCAACTCTTCCTTCGCATGTTCAGAAAGCCAATGGTGTTGTGCAATTTCGGCATGCGCGCACGCGGGGGCGCGCGCATGTGCCCCACATGTTGTTTCCTGAGGGGGGATGCGCACAACGCGCACTGGTTAGGCGCGCGCATGTGCCCCACATGCTGTTTCCTGAGGGGGGATGCGCACAACGCGCACTGGTTAGATCAACGCTTGCTTACCGCATGGCTTTGTTTTGGTCAGGATGAGGGGGTGTCGATGCTGGGTTGGCTGGGATAGATTGCTCGACAAACAGGATGGTTCTAACAGACTTAATACGTACATGTATACACATACATTTCTATCTATAGTATGTATTTATGAGCCAAAACCAACACCACGAAGGGGCCTGTGACGTCCAGTCTCGGCATGGGGGGTAGAGTCTTATCTTTTTTACTTTCTAGCAGGGGACATATTGAATGCGACGTACGTGGTGCAATATTTGTGGTGTCATCAATCGCGTGCGGTATGTGTTGTGAAAGCTATGTGGTTCACGCTGTGGGCTTTGGTTCAAATTGTGCAGTTCGTGCATTCCAATGAATGTGGATGATGCTGCACAATGAACTTTGGAGCTGCTCGGAGGCGCCAATTCCACTGCCCAGCCACAACTTCTTACACAGCTCAAGTGGCGTAGTGACGCGAAGGCCCCTATTATGCAGGTCCATGACTCGGGCGGGTGGGTGGTTAAGGTGATGGCGACATCGGTGATGGTGTTGATGACAGCGTCGGCGCTAGCGAGGGCGACGACAACGAAGATGGCGATTATGATAATGACGGTGGTGCTGATGATAACGGCGGTAGTGACGAAGATGACTGTGATGACGCTAGCCATAATGATGACGAGGGTGCTGCCGAGGATGAAGACAAAGTGCGAGCGCGCAGAATCTCTTAATTCAGATGTTTCGACTGTTTGTCACTATTTCGACATGCGCGCGCGGGGATGCGCGCGTGTGGTCCGCGTGATGTCATTTGACAATGTGATCAAAACACAATATATTGCTCATGATTTCAGCAGGTGCGCGCGCATGAATCTGATAACTTGTTGCTGAACACCTCATAATTTATAGTGTTCAAAAAAATGTCTTGAGCTCGTACAAGCATTCCCCAAACAATGTTTGAACTTAGGGGCTCTTCCTTTTCCTCCGAAGTACTGGTCTGGTATGGCAATTTGGCGGATATGTTGTCGCCGTCGCCGCCCCGTTTCCGCCGCGTCGCCGCCCGTCGTCTGGGCCGGTGTAGCATTCTGGCGGCTATGTTGTCGCAGTCGCCGCCTGTTCGCCGCCCGTCGCCTGGGGGTGTCGATCGGTTTGGCGGCTATGTTATCGCCTTCGCGCCAGGTCACCGCCGTTAGATTGCACCACAAAGATTGCATCACAAATATAGCACCACGTAGATTGCCCCACGCAGAATGCACCATACGGATCGCACAACATATACTGCACAACGCGGATTGCACAAACACCAGATATATGGTTCCACAAAGATTTCCACCACACAGATTACACCACATAGGCCGCACCACAACTATTGCCCCACATAGATTGCACAGCGCAGAATGTGCCACATATGTCCCCTTTTCTAATACAAAAAATTCTACCACCCTCCCCCCCCCGGGGTTCAACATTCACCTTCTCGTGCTGCAATTTGCATATGGTTCTGCCCCATCGTCCATCCGAGATGTAAATTCATACTGTCCCCGCCAAGCCGGTATCGCCCCCCCCCCCCCGCCATCCTCTGCAACATATCATATGCGCGCACACTCGTTTATAAGAAGTCATATGTTGTCAAGAGTCCGTTGAAACATGGGACGATGTGCGCACGCGCGCGTCGTCGCGCGCGCATTCCGAAATCCTTCAACAACGTTCGGTTTCGGAAGGATTCAAAATCGAGTGCCCAAACAACATATCAAAACAAAGGGCTTCGCAAAACTGATTTCAGTCAAAAAAGGGCGCGCGCGCGCTCATGCGAATTCTTGCGGGAATCAAACGGTTTTTCAATTTTTCCGACAATGCTAGCAAACGGGCTTCGCGCGCGCGCATGTCGAAATCGTTCGGACGCCCTTGCGCGCGTGCTGGGGTGGTAAGATCCGTGTCAAAAAATACCATGTGAACCACTCTCGCGCGTCTGCCGCGCGCACATGTCGAACTCATTCCAAAACCTTCATCACCGTCACGAAGATGCCGTCATCGTCGTCGGCGTGATCAGCATCGGCGCCGTCTGGCTGCCCCGTCGTCGCTGTCAGCGTCGTCATCAACGTCGCTACTATCATCATCGTGTCTACCGTTGTCGACGTTGCCATGATACCGCACCCGCCCGAGTCGCCGACTCGCACTGAAGTGCCCGTTGGAATGTGCCGAGAGGTCAGCGCCACCGCGTTCGCGTCGGTCGCGCCAAACTAGATGGCCGCTGCGCGCGCGATCATGCGCCACGGAGTGCCGTTTAGTTATCTCGATACCCAGGCGCGGTTCCTCGGAAGAGCGAACTCAAAAGAGAGAGAGAGAGAGAGAACTCTATGAACAAGACCGCGCGCCAAATTCATTCCGAGAGACAGCCTTTCCTCGATCCGGCCATTGCAATTCGGGCGAGGCTGCTACGGAACGCCACACGCGAAACGGACCCCACCCCTACCCCGAACATCTACAAGAGACCGCCCTCCAGTGCACAAAGCAAAAATCACATCCCGATGCGTACCGCTTACCACATGACTCATGCCTGTCTACGTCGACCCCCGAAGTACAGCCCGGCCACTCGGAGGAGCTTGCCCTGGCCGATTCGCGCTGCTCTGCGCGTGCCGCCTCATGTCGGCTTCTTGGCCATAGCTGCCGTCGCACGTGGTCAGCACCTTGGCGGAAACTCGGTAGGAAACGCGGCGCGTTGCAAACCAAAGCAAGAGGCGCGCGCTCGCCGAGAAGGGAACGAAACTGATATCAGAAAACTGCCCGACGCGTGTGGTAAAGGGCTGGCTCCAGGTAGAAGAGCTGGGAAGGGGGGATCTGCCCTGTTCGAGGGCTCTTTTCTTTTTTCTTTGGCACGCAGGCCGTTCGGTTCTTGTAGCTCGCAAAGTAGACTTCATGACGTGGACTCATCGTGAGAGTTCCTGCTGCAGCCGCTGTTCTTTATCCCCCAAACGCAAAGGTTGCGTGCCGAAATACATTGATATGCCGAAGATATTTGCATGAAGAGGTCCCCCAGTCGCATTAACTTCGTTGCGAAACTTGGCCTGGCCAGTCAGGGGCGCTCCTGCGCCTGGGTTTCGCAAATTCAAGGCAAGAAGAAGAGGGCAATGAGCAGGATCACCGAACGCAAAGAGGACGACTAATGGGGTAATTCCTATAATTAGCCCATGGCGCATAACGTATGCTGCAAATCCCATCCCGTCCAAAGCCCTCTCCACGTAGATTCCTACAATAATTTCATTCCACTGCGGAGAACGCCCCCATTGAAAGACGACCACCCCGTGGGCCTGCCCCGAACCCCGTTCAAAAACCACACGCTCTCCATCATTCTAAAAAGATAGAGCGCCAACGATACACGGGACTATCGATGGGCAACACCGCTTAATGCACGAACGCACTTCGGTCCGGGCCATTGCTGCACGATGCTGCACTTCCTGTCGCGTAATCTGGATACGTCGTAAGCGATACCCAGGCTGCAAAAAGTTGACAACATCCATGCGTGTAGCGACTATTTCATGTCTGCATGATCCCGAACCATGAGTATGTGAAGCCTACTGAGTGCAACCACTGGGACGAGACGAACCGACTCACGATAGGGCCCTACGTATTAAGCGCCAACCACGCCAACGTTTGGACAACATTCATACCAACATTCACGCAACACGCATACGGCACCGCCTGGGAACGGCCGACTGCGGCACACATACCATGGAACACTGGCTGGGAACCATATGGCGCCAACTTGGAACTGCCGGTTGCGGTACACCTGACACAAGGTACCGACTGTGATTGTGGGGGGTTCAAGCTAGAGACCCATCAACTATCAGGAAGATCTCGAGGGAAACGCACTGCTCGCCCTATCGGCACGTCTGGTGGTGCGACGGGGAAGAATCCACCACCGTGCCACCTGGCATGTTGAGGTGTGGTAGAATGCCAAGGGCTGTCTGGCCAAGCTTCTGTAATCTTCTACGGCCCCCTCTCTTATTTCTGATGGATCCCCCTCTTCTCGCAGACTGCCGCGTGCACCGCCCCACCCCCGCCTCCAGCAGCCACGGGCCCTCGTACACAAATACGTGGGGCCAGCGCGCCCGAGGTCAAGCTCCATAGTACATGGGCTGCGGGCGCGATCTGACTAGGCCACGCCCCATGTACAAAACATGGTTTCGCGCTTTCGAAATTCCAGGACGTCCCAACAAACACCCAACGCCGCAAAGATGGCCCGAGACGCTTCAAAAACGGCCCAAGATGGTTTCAAAACGACCCAGACGACCCAAGGTCCCCAAGCTGGCCTGAGACGGCCACGCCACGAGAGGACCCCTGACCTTTAACGCCGCTCATATGTTACCCTCCTCGCGCCCCTCGAACAACTACCTCCGATGCAACCGCAGGCAAATGGAGAAGCAACATATGAAAGCAATTGAGGATGAGGATGATGGGGGTGTGGGGGGAAGGAATGCTACAATTACCGATTCGAATACGAAGAAGCGCAAAACATGAGAAATGCTCAGGGAGGCTCGTTTTGTGTCCCATGTGTCTGCCGTAACGCAAAGGAGCGAGACAACTTGCACTAAGCCGCTTCCCCGATGGACGCATGGCACCGCCGCCCCATTTCGGCACGCCCATCACCGCGCGTCTCGATAGGGGGTTCCATCTAAGGTCCCATGCAGCGGGACAAGTCACGTCCCGATGGTTGCCCCGATGGATGTCCCGATGGTTGTCCCGATGGTTGCCCCGATGGTCGCCTCCCCCCTTCCCCCCAACTGGTGCAAACGAGGGCGGCGCCGTTGCGTGTATTGGCAATCAATTTGGCTTCAAGGGAGTTTTGCGTTTGCTCCACCTCCTTGCCAGCTGGGCTTGCTGGCCTCGCGCCGTCGTGGCGTGCGCGTACAAGACCGATGTTGTTCGACTGCGCTTCCAAAGTGGCTGGAGTTACTTCGACGGCGGAAGCTTCCAATCAATTCCTTTGGTGAGGTGACGCCCTGGCGCGGATCGTTTTTTTTTTTTTGTTTTTGTCATCTGGGACTTCACAGCGGAATGGTCGGAGGGCACTTAGTTGCGCGAATCAAGCTCACTCCCCAGGAATGCAAGCGGCCCGAGAGGGTTTCCCCAGAAGCCTCGAGGGGCCTAGGGTTTCATTCCTTGCTCGCCGCTGCTATGTTTATTTATCAGGGCCCTTGGCCTCATAGTGCTACGCAGATTGACCGAGCAGCGCTCTCTTTCGCCCAAAGATCGTCGCGCCGCGCGCACCATCCATATCACAGTGGAAGCGGAGCGAGGCCGTTCCGCTATCCCGGCGCTGCGCGCCGTACATACTGCAAGACGGCGTCTGCGACACGTCTTCCTGAATCGAAGCCCAGCGGCTTCCTGACCAGCCTGGTCGCGCTGTTGCTCAGCGCCTTCGCCAGCGTCAGCGACGCTAGCACCATCCACGTCAGCGTCAGCGACGCCGACATCAGCGCCTACCCCGCCAACTCCTACGCCAGCGTCGGCGACGCCAGCACCTACGCCTCCAACGCCTACTTCCCCTACGTCAAAATCAGCGACGCCGACGACAGCGTCAGCGACGCCGTCATCAACGACCACTTCGCCTACTTCTCCCAGGCCAGCGCCAGCGACGCAAACTTCAACGCCTACTTCTCCTACGCCAGCGTCAGCGACGCAAGCAACGTCTACTTCTCCTACGCCAGCGTCAGCGACGCCAGCATCAACGCCTACTTCTCCAACGCCAGCGTCAGCGACGCAAGCATCAACGCCTACTTCTCTTACGCCAGCGTCAGCGACGCCAGCATCAACGCCTAGCTCGACGCCAGTGTCAGCGACGCGGCTCACTATCTCATCCTTGACAAAATTACAGACAACTACGCATGCAGCGTCATCCCTACCTGGAATGGCGATCCGGCAAAATGGAGAGATTACAAACAGGAGGTCCAGCTCTGGAAGCTCAGTGAGAACCTCGCCGTGGCGCATAATCTCGGATCGAAGCTCGTGCTGAAGCTAGGTGGGACTGCCCGAGGCGCAGCACTATATATGACGGAGGCGCAGCTGCACCCAGCAGCCGCGGCGGACATATAATACCCTGGTGACAGGAAGCGCAATAGGGACCAGGTCGGCATCGAGAACGTGCTAAACCACCTGGGGGCTAGCTTGGGTCAGCAAAAGCACGTGCACAAGGGGGGCGGGGCCCTCGATCAATTCTTCGAGTCGACTCAACATCACCGACGACGAGGTGAACGCATGGCGGATTGGCCCATCCGTTTCGAGACTGGACTGCAGCAGCTGCGCGAGAACGAGGTGGACCTCAACGCGCTGGGCGACGTGGCGGGAAAGGCTGGGCTCACGGCAGAGCGCCGCGAGCGTGTCGTGGGCAACCTGCCCGACGAGCACTACGGCTACCAGCGCATCCGCGGGCTGCTGGCCAAGATGTGCCCGGACATACACGCGTCGGAGCGCCGCGCTCCCCCGCCGAGGTCATGGACCAACCGGTCGCGCTCACAAGGTGGCTGGCGCAGCAACGTTTCCTCCAGCCGCGGGGGGCGCTCTACCAACGTCGTCGACGAGCCGGGCGAAGAGAACGACGAAGAGTTAGAGGGGGGCGACGAGGCCGGCGCCCAGGACATCGCCAGGAGCTCGAGGCTTTCAGCGCCGAGCTCGAGTCCTTCAACGCAGACATCTCCGAGCTGTTCGACGGCGACGACTCTGCCATGGTCGAAGCTGCCGCAGCGGAACTTGCCGCTATTCCCGAGGCCATGGCCGCCATCGGATCGGCTCGGGAGGCCCTCAAGGGCCGCGGCAAGGCGGGGTCCGCGCCGAATCGCCGCCCGACCAAGCTACAGAGCCGAGTCAACCAGCGCAAGAGGAACACTTCTTGCTGGGACTGCGGCGAGACCGGACACTGGACAAGGGACAGGGAGTGCCCCGCGCCAGGTGCTCGCAAGTTCGCGCCCAAGGACGGCAAGTCAAAGGGCGGTGGGCGAGAAGGTCGCGGAGGCCGTCCTCAGCGCCAGGCGCGCATCACCGAGCAGGTCCAGTTCGCGGACGAGGAGATCGCCCTGCACCCGCAGGGACCAGTCACGCCGCCCCCTGAGACTTGCGTCTCGGAGCGGCTCATCCACCACCTGCCGAACGTGAACGTCGCGATCGGCAGTGACAAGCCCGTGGACGAAGGCGTCGGCGTGGTCGACGCCGCCTGCCTTTTCTGTGTCTCGGGCAAGAAGTGGCACGACAACTACAAGGACATCCTCACGAGGATGGGGCTTGCCAACCAGATCCTCGAGGAGCCGGAGGAGGAGGTCTACAAGTTCGGCAACGGAGGTGCTCTCCCAAGCAAGCTGCGCGTCACCGCGCTGCTTGTGCTGTGCGGCCAGGCTAGCCGCATCGTGTTCAGCGTCGTGGACAGCCCCACGCTGGGCCTGCTCATCGGCCGCGACTTCATCCAGCCTTCCAAGATCGACAATTCTCTCTGGAAAGGCCAGATCCGCATCGGGAACGCCACCCAAAAGCTCACCACGAGCGCCGCGGGCCACCCCGCAGTCAAGTTGCAGCCCGAGGACTGGCAAGCCATCAAGGACGCCGGCATGGAGCAACCACCCAGCGCGGCCAGCTCGCCCGGAAGGAAGCGACAGCTGGACATTACCCTATACGTAGAGGCCGAGAAGACGCTCGACCGACGAGATCGGAAGACGAGGACGGGCGACCAGCCCACGGTCAACAACACTACCAGGACCAGCGCGCTGATCGACACCACCATCAACAACCTCGTCACGAAGAAGGAGCTGAACGTCCCGAGACGTCTACAGACTCGACAACCGAAGGGGTCGCGGCTGCTTTCGGCCGTAGCCTCAGCCCTGGTCTGCTGCTCCACCGCAGCTCCAGCTCCGAACCTCACGCTAGCGACGCTGCCGCAGACGACCTACCCCACGACGTGCGTGACCGAGCCCCTGCAGGACTGCATCGCCTGTGGCGCGACGACCTTCGAAGCCTGCAGCCACCAGGGCTTATGCTCGGACTGCGTTTTCGGCACGCCCGTCACCCTGAGCCACGGCCAGGGCGCCGTCGCCAACGGCTGCCTCGAACCCGAGGCCAACATCGCGGAGGAGGAGCAGCTACGCGTGAGGACGCTCAAGAAGGGGACGAAGCCGCAGCTGATCGCTAGCAAGCGCTGTCTTCGTCGCCAGCAAGAGCGGCATCCAGCCGCGCAAGATCGGCCAGGCCTTGATTACTAACCTGGCCAAGTCTACAACCAGACCCAGCCCGACCTCCATAGCGAACAGCACCGTGCTCTACGAGTGGTGCTGCAACTCTGACAGCAAGCTCAGCGCCGTCTGGAGGAAGGAAGGAGGAGCTGCTGTCAGGTGTGGTCTTCCAGGCTTCGACCTCTCCAAGCAGTTCGTGGTCCAGAAGCCGGAGGGCAGGATCCAGAAGCACCTTGCCGCAGGAGAGAGTGTGCGAGTTCACGCTGCGTTTCCTTGCCAGCCGTGGACATCGCTACAACGACTCGTCGTCAAGATCGACCCGAGCAAGATCCCCAAGTTGAAAAGGGATCGGGCCAAATCCAAGCAGATGATCGGCCTGTTCCTGCAGTCCATGTCGCGGCTGCGCGAGGAATTCGGCGCCCAGCTCGCCGTCTCGTTCGAGTGGCCGAGGTGCTGCGACGGATGGGGCCCCAGCAAGAACGCCATTGCCAAGCAGCTGGAGGAGCAGCTCCTGCGCGCCGTGGGCTTCGACGTCTGCGCGCTCAACTTCAAAACAAAGAATGGGATCCACATCAAGAAGCCGTGGCGGATCATCACCGACCATTTCGGGTTCGATGACTCGCCCAGGCGCTTCTGCAGTGGGGGGCGCCCACGCGCAGAGGCCCGCGGGAAGGACGCGAAGCGCAGCGATAACTACACGACCAAGCTCGCGACGGTGCTAGCCGAGCAGCTGCGACGTCCGAACCGCCGACCTGCACGAGAAGGTCATCCTACATCGACGACGAGACGGGCATGAAGAAGGACGGTTCCAGCCGCCGCAGCCGCTCAGGAGCCAGCGCTCACGGCCGCGGAGGAGCGGACACTACGGTCCGCCATCATGCAGCTCCACGTGAACACGGGGCACCCGTCCAACGATTCACTTGCCCGAGCCATTCGTGCGACTGGTGGATCGCAAAGGTCCATCGGTATGGCTCTCAACCTCTACTGCGAGGCTTGTGCAGCACATCAGCGACCACTACCTCACCTACCGGGACGGATCAGACTGGACAGGGACTTCAACGACTCCATCGGAGTGGACCTGTTCACCCTGGCCGACTACGCTGGCAACCAGCTGGTCTACCTCAATGTGGTCGACCTGGCCTCAGGTTTTACGATGTGCGGCGCTGTCGCATCAAGGCACCCATCGGTTGTTTTCGCTTGACTGTTGCAGATTTGGATCACGCCTGTCGGCGCGCCTCAGCGAGTCATATTTGATGGAGGAGGCGAGTTCGAGCGAGAGTTATCCAAGGAGCTCGAGGACATGGCTTGCCGCCTGATGACGACATCTGCGGCGACGCCGCAGCAGAATGCTACCGTGGAACGACATGGGGGGATGTGGAACGTGCACGCGAGGAAGCTGATCGACCAGTTCAGCATCAGGTTCGACCAGCCCGCAGCCGCTCGCAAAATCCAATGGATGAGCGCGAGCGCAGCGTGTCCGACAAGCCGTTCTCGGAGAGGATCGCCATCGTGAAGGCCGCGCAGACCTCCATGCAGCACCTGGGGTTCAACCAGTCCCTCTCAAGGGCGCTGCTGGCCCGACCTCGGGCAGATGGAGCTCAGCACGCCAGCGACGTCTACCAGACGGGCGATCAGGTGTACTACGGGAGGGGCAACGGCAAGCCCAAGAGAGAATGGGCCTTGCAGTGGCACGGGCCCGCCGCCATCATCGGGTTCGAGAGCACATCGAGCGCATGGGCAAATTACCGCTTCACGACCGTGAAGGTCAACCGTGGACGCCCGCGCCACGCCACGGCCACGGAACTTGTTCCGTGGGGGCGACTGCAGAACGCGCTGAACGGCAACCAACCGCTTGGACCTCCGCCAGGCGCCCCGCCAGGGACCTCCGGGTCCGCACCTCCTCCAGGCCCTGGAAAACGCGGCGGTGGCGCAGGAGGCGGACCCCCTCCGCCCGATCCCGGCGAAGGAGGAGACCCTGCTGGACCGCCAGACGCCGACGACAACGCGCTCCTCGACCTGGCGGGGCCGACGCCGAAGAAGCGCCCCCGCAGTGACAGCCAGCCCCCCGCACCACCAGCGCTACCAGCACCCGATCAGCAGCCAGCCATCCAGCAACACAACTTCGGCAACATCGAGCACTCCGAAGCGAACCAGCGCGCTCACGAGCACGCCGAGTGGCTGGCACGCCGCCAAGGAGACGGCGATTTCACAACCAGTGGAGGAGCAAGCGGCAGTGGAGAACCGGCCCCACCGCCTTCGGGAGGAGACGCACAGCAGCAGCCTCCACCGCTGCCACCGCCAGCGGAGCCGCCGCCGCCACCAGCGGCCGCCGACCCGCCGGCACCGCCAGACTCAGACACAGGCGATGCTGCCGCTCCTGCAGCCACCCCGCAGCTGCTGCCGCAGATGTTCGACCTCCTGAACCTGCCCCTCAGGGCCCGGTTGACGACGACATCGCGTTCGACGGTTCGGACACGATTCGAGAATGGGCGAAGACTGCGGAGGAGCAGGCGCGCCAAGAGACGATGTCGCGGCGCCCGCCGGACACCGACAACCAGCGCGGCACCAAGACGCAGCGCCAAGTTCAACAGGAAAACGCACCAGTGGCACTGCAACGTGACCGCCAGCACGAGCTCGACCCCCGCGAGTGCGCTGCCGAGCGCACGGATCTCTTGGACGATCTGCCCAAGTGCTTCAAGAGGCCGAAGGACACGAACAACGTCGACCTCTACCTAGACAACTACTTCCAGAAACACGCGGGCGAGCTCTACGCAAGCACACGACTCCGAGAGGCACTACTCACGGGCAGCGCGACCGCCAAAGAGCTCAAGTACGACGCGCTGAGCGCCACCGAGAAGATGAACATGGACGCCGCCATGAAGACCAAGCGGTCCAAGTGGACGGAGTTCGGCGCCTACAAGAAGCTCCCGCCCAAAGAGCTGAAGGAGCTCCTGCGGCGTAACCCTGGCATCCGCCCAGCGGGCGCGCGCTGGGTGCTGACCAGCAAGGGCCAGGACATCATGAAGGCACGCCTGGTCGCGCAGGGTTGCCAGGAAGACAAGTCGCAGATCAGGGCGGACGCGCCTGCAGGGTCCAGGGACGCGCTGTGCCTGGCCCTGGCCGCCGCGGCCCAGAAGGACTGGGACATCTCGTCCTGCGACGCGATGACGGCCTACCTGCAGTCTGGCAACATTGAGAGGCTACTGCTCCTGCGCATGCCGGCCAAGAACCCGCCGCCGGGGACCCGGCCTGGTGAGATCGCGATGGCCACAGGCGCGATCTACGGGACGCGCGACGCCGGGAGGCAGTGGTACCTCTACGCGCAGAAGGTCTTCGCCGAGCACGGCCTCGTGGAGAGCAAGCTCGAGAAGAGCCTCTACTACTCCTACGACGAAGGTGGGATCGCCGCGGTGGTCCACTCACACGTGGATGACTTCCTTTTCGCCCAGCGCAACAACTCTACCAAGTGGAAGACCACTATCGCATCGCTGGGGAAGAAGCTGCACCTCAAGCCAGTCGAGGGGGTCATCAAATACTGCGGACGTACGATTACCAAGCTCGGCGACGAGTTCCGCGTGACCCCGGCCACCGCTGCCGCGCAGGTGGACTACGTCGACTTGAAGGCCCAGAAGGGCCGAGGTGCTGAGGACGGACCCACCACCACCGAGGTGACGAGCTACCGCCACACGCTCGGGCAGCTGTTGTGGCTAGCAAAGCAGACCCGGGAAGACATCGCCTGCCCGGTGAGCTTCGCAGCTCGACGCACCAACGTCGCTACCATGGCCGACGCGAAGACGCTCAACAAGACCGCCGCCTATGCGCATTCCACCGCGAACTTCGCGATCGTGCTCAAGCGCAAGCTCGTCGACCTGAAGACGGCCACCACCGCGTGCTTCAGCGACGCCAGGTTCGCCAACGTGGACGGCGTCAAAAGGCAGTGGGGCATGGTGATGGGGCTCACCCATCGCCCGCGTGACGTCGTCGGCGGCCGTTACGACCTGTGCCTGCCCGTCGTCTGGCACTCTGGCACAGTCAAGGGGTCGGTGAAGTCGACCCTCGCTGCCGAGGGTTACGCTGCCCTCGAGGGGTCGGCTGACCGAGGCCTACAACCCCAAGACGGCGCTCAAGCATATCGGCGTGCTCGCCGACAAGCGCCCTGGGGAGATCTACAGTGATAGCAAGGGCCTCGTGACGCACATCGCTTCAAATGTGGGCCAGTCTACCGATAAGCGGTTCCGCATCGTCGCCTCCATGATCAAGGAGGCCGTGCACCCCAACAGTGCGCTCAAGCTCAGCTGGATCCCGACCTGGGCCATGGTCGCGGACGCCTTGACGAAGACGATGGAGGCGGGCGTCCTGCTGTCGTTCTTCGGGGCCCGCAAGCACACCTACGGGACCCGGCAGCCACGCGCTGCCATGCTCGCATCAGTCCTGTTCGCCTGCCTCGGCAAGGTCAAGGGACAGCCTACGCCTACGCCGACCATGCCTGACTACAGCTTCTACATATGCCTGCTGACGTTCACGCTGGTCCTCGGCGTGACTATCGGTTTCGGCATATTCATGACGCTCTGGACGATCCTGAGACAGAACAATGCGATCGCCAACGAGGAGAGCGCCGCCGAGGCGAAGGCCATGGGCGAGCATCCTGGCTGGGACGGCCGCATGCTCGGCCGACGCCGCAACATACCACCTGCGATTCCAGAGGATCGTGATCACGATGGTGGCATCACGATGTCCCACGCGGACGTATTCAGCAGCGCACAGGCATCGAGTTCAGTAGCATCGGCTACGATTCGGCAGCCGCCGCCGCCGCAAGTACTGACAGAACCACCACCTGCCATCGCACCGCCACCGCCATCACCGTATACCGCAGCATCAGCACGGGGATCTGGGCGATCAAGATCAGCAAAGTCGCAGGGAAGTTCGGCCCCCGCATCACCAAGGGTTGTTTCTGTGACGAGTTCATCGAGTTCCGTGCCAGCCTCATCAGCCAGTGTTGTATCATGGAGCGGCTCCTCACCGACAGTGCAGCCGAATGACATGCTCAGTTGCGTGACTGGCATTCCTCATCCTGATGTTGTCATTGGCCACAACCCGCACAGTGTCTACATCACTTGCAAGACCTGCAAGAAGCACGCTTCGTGGCTGCTTCGGCATTCTCATTTCGAAAATCCCGATTTGACGATTTCCCGGAGAGTGCGATGAACGATCTCAAGGGTCGCTGGTGGAAGCTCACACGCAGAAACGTTTGGCGAGGATCCGACCTGACGGACAAACCGGCGAAGCCAGAGAAAGAAAAGTGAACCCCGCTTGGTTTTCGGACGGCAGGTTGGCCGATCGGACCGGCAATGTTCTACCGCTCAGATTGTACGCCCAGTCTGGATTCATGTATTCCGCACTGCCGCCCAGACTGTACGACCGGTAAATGCATACCGCACTACCGCTCAGACTTGATGCCTGGCCAAAGATCCAGACGTAATACCGCGTTTTTTCCGAGAAGCTTCATTCGCTTCAGTGCGCACAGGTTGTTTGTTGTGATGACGATCACATCCACGATGAGATGGCTATATAGTTTGGGTTCTGTCGCTTCGCGATCGAACCCCTGCCATTGCTGAATATACCTTGTATGCCGTGCAAGCCGTTTGCTTGCTATAGATGATCCCGATAATCATCTCCGTGTTTTGCCGGCGAGTGACTTGTTATAGTTCCCGCTCTGACGCTCGGATCATGCCCTAGGCGGAGTGCGAATCAAGCTCGCTCCCCAGGAATGTAAGAGGCCCGAGAGGTAGGCCCACAGCGGCAGGTGCGCTCGAAGACGCAGACGCCCACCGTTGTGGGCGGGCACAAATCGGCCACAGTTGCGCGTAGGTCGCGCGCGCGGCAGTGCGACGCGACCGCGGCCTCGCTGCGCAGGCGCGGGCCATCGCGTCAAAACGGCTCGCGCGCTAAGCCTGTTTCCGCCCGCGCCGGGTCTGGGCCGTGATCCGGGCGCGCACGCGCGTTCTACGCTGTAGCGCCAGAAATTGCCCCCATGCCTTCGCGCGTGCCGGGACATGCCGCGTGCGTTTTTGCCGCGGGGGTCGCCTCGCCTTGCCAGGCCGCGCTGCGCGTGCCAGGCCAGGCCGTGGCCGCGCCAAGCCAGGACGGGGCGCGCGGGGGAGTTCCGCGGGGCAGCGCGCGGGCGGTTTTGCAACGCTTTGGCGCCGTATCCACGTCCGCTGTTTGCAATCGTGCGCGATGCCGGCCGTGCCGGTGCCGCCCCCGCCGCCGCCCGCATCTGGCGCGCGGAAGCGGGCGGCGCCTGGGGCTGCAAGCATCGTCGTCGAATATCGCAAGGCGCGCGTTGTCCCTGCGCTCGGTGGCGGGCGCGCCAGCGGCGCGTGTCAGGCGATGCCGGCGCCGCCAGCGCCGCCGGGGCCGCAGTTCGGGAGCGATTGGTCTCGGCGTTGCAGCGACAGCGCGCGGCGCGACATCTGCGTCGCCGCCGGCAGCAGTAGCGGCGGCGACGCGGAGAAACTCACCTTTCTGGCAAGGGCGCTGGACGGCAACCCCGCGCTCTGGGGCAAGTGGCGGCCCGCCGCGACCTCGGCTCTGCCGCCCACTGCCGCAGGGGCATCGCGGTGGCCGCGCAGACCGCCCCCGCCGACGCGGTGGCATTCCGCGAGCTCGCACTCGCGGCACTTCGCGAGAGGGATCGGGCTCTTCGGGCCAGCGGCGCCGTGGAAGAATGGTTCCAGGGCGTGGACCCCGACATGCGGCGCGTCGCACAGCGCGTGAACGGGCCTCTCTGCGAAGAAATCGCGGAGCGCATTGCCTTCTGCGACCCAGGCTGCGTAAAGTTCTTCAGGGCGGGGGTGCCCCTCGTCGGCGAGCTCCCGCGGTCGGGCCACGGCAGCCAAGAGGTGTTTCCACCCCGTCTGGGCATCGCGGAGCTGCTGGGCAACGCCGAGTCGGCGAATCGCGACATGTCCTCTGGTCTCCGCGACGGCGCGCACGGCGATGCCATCCTTCGCAAGACAAGGGACGAGTCCGCGCTGGGGCGCATCAGCTGCCCAGTGCCGCTCCGCGACGCGTGCTTGGAAGGGGCCGTCATAGCTCCGAGGCTTGCGGTGGAGCAGTTGCGTGAAGACGGGTCCTCGAAACTCTGGTTGGTCGACGACGTGACCAAGGCAAGGATTAACGAGGCGACGCGCCCTCAGGAACGGCTCCACCACGACGCCGTGGACGCGCTCTTCGAGGCAGCTCGCATCTTCCAGGAAGTCGCGGGGCGGGCACCCGCCCTCTGGAAGGCAGACATCGACGCTGCCTTTCGTCGCGCGCCCATTCGCGCTGAGCACCACCGATTCGCCTGGATCGTTTTCAGCGCCGCCGGGCAGGTCTGGGCGGCGCAGCACGCGGCAGCGCCCTTCGGGGCCACGTCATCGGTGCACAGCTGGGCGCGAGTGGGCGCCTTTTTCGCGGAAGCGGCGCGCGTGCTCTTGCAGATCGCCGCGCTGCGATACGTGGATGATTAGTTCGGGCCGGATCACCCCGAAGCGGTGGAACAGGCAGCAGCGCAGCTGGCGGAGCTAATTCAGCTGATGCTCGGCCCGGGCGCGGTGGAGCCGGACAAGATCGCCTGGGGGTCTCCGCTGGTCATCCTCGGCCTCGAAATCAAGGCGGGGCGGCCAGGGCGCGACGCGTCGGCCGGCCGGCTGCGCGCATCGCCAGGTGCTGCCGCGCGCTTTCTGCGCGCGGCCCGCACCCGCCAAGACCGCCAAGTGGAAGTGCGTCATCAGCGAAGCGCTCACGACACGCGCCCTCGCGCGAGGCTGATCGCGCGCCCCCAAAGTGTTTCGGGACTTTGTGTTCGCTCTGCAGGTGCATCGTCCAAGCTGGCCGGGGGTTTGGCTTGGGCAGCGTCGCGTCTCTTCCGCCGCCTAGGGCGCGCTCTGCTCAGGCGCGGCGCTGCGCCCGCGCGCCCGGAGGGGGGCGGGGCGCCGCGCCCCGTGCTTACAGGCCGTTGCACGCGCAATCGCATCGCGGGGCATCGAAGGCACATGAGCCGTTGATGCTAGCCCTGCAGTGGAGGCGCGAGGTCTTGGCCATGGACTTGTGCCAGGCGCGTTCATGGGCCGACAAGGCGCGGCCCCGCGCAACCCTCTCCGCGGACGCGTCGGGTCAACCACCGTGCGTGGCCGCGGTGCTCGTCACCGCCTCGGGCATCCGGTTTACTTCTATACGCGCCCCGGAGTCCTTGATGGCGGTGTTCGAGCGTCGCCGTGACAACCAGATTCAGGGGCTGGAGCTCCTGTCCATCGCGCTGGGCATGTGCACCTTTGCAGGCACTGCGTTCGCGCGCGTCTGCCCGCGCCGGCGGGCAGTTCTGGCCCCCTGTCCTCGTTCGCTCAGGGGAATTGCAAGGTTGCGATTTGCATATTTACAGCGACAATACCGGCGCGGAGTCTTGCCTGCGGAAGGGCGCCGCGAAATCCTTCGACCACTCGTGCATTGTCCACTCCATGTGGGGGCGCGCGGTGGAGCTCGACGTCGACCTCGCCGTGTTTCGCGTGCCCACTGCTGAGAATCTCGCCGATCTGCCTTCTCGGCGAGCCCGCGCGCGCCTGCGCGGCGCTGCGGGCTGGCCGCGGGCGCTGCGCATTGCAGGGGGGACGACGCGCTCCTGCTACGCATCGGCGCGGTGCGCGCGCGCCCGTGGCTCGACGAAGCGCGCGCGCGGACGCCTGGAGCGCTCTGTCTGTGGCGCGCCTCTTCGGCTAAATTGCGCGCCATGAAGCGCCCGGGTGCCTTCTTGCGTGTCGGGGCGCTCGCGTTTCTTAAATTTGTCGCCGCGGCTGGGCGCACGGCGCGCCGCCGCGCCTGTCATCTCAGGGCCCCGCGCTTGTCGCAAGCGGGGAGCGCGCGGATAGCGCATCGCGCGCGTCGCTCGCTTTGTCCGTTGCGCCTCGCGGCTTTATGTCTCTCTTCGTTGAGTTGTGCTCCTTGCGCCCGTCAGCGCCCAGGTCGGCCGTTGCCTGGGCAGCCGACTTCCTGGCCGAGAACGGCTTCGCGCGCGCTTGCGAATTCGTCGGCGCGGACCCCGCAGATCTTGAGGGGTGGCCAGCCACCGAGCAGGCCAATGTCGAGGTCCTGCATGACTTACTCAGGACTGCCAAGGTTGCTGCGCGCCGAGGCTGGGCAGCGCGCGGGTTTTCGGCGCGCGCTGCCCCCCCCCGCCGCGCGCGCCCCAGAGGCGCGCCCGCCCCCGTGGGCGCGGCAGCTGGTGGGCGCGCGCCCGCCAGCAGCCGGTCGCCGGCGGCGCGCGCGGCGCCGGGCGCTCTGGTTGCACCCGGGCCGCCACAGGCGCGCGTCATTTGCCGCGCGCGCACGCCTGTTCCTCGCGCGCCGTGGCTCGCGAGGCGCCCGTCTCCAGCGTCCTCGACCGCCTGGCTGCGCCGATCGCGCGGCACGTGACGCGCGGGCCCCGGTCGGCGCTCGCCGAGGCCGCTGCGCGCCTCCGCAGTCCGGCAGACGCGGCCCGTTGGCGGGGGGAAGTACGCGTTCGCGCTATGCTGCAACCATGCGCGCGGTCGCTCCCAAGCGTGAGAAGCGGCCTCAAGTGTTGGGAAACCTTCCGCGTCAGAGTGCTGACATACCCGCGCATGCAGCTCCCGCCAGCCAGCGCGGACCTGGTCGCCTGGGGCGCCCTCTTTCGCTGCGGGGAGACGTGCGCAAATTACTGCAGCTACGTCAAAGTCGGTTGCCTCCTGTCTGGGGTTTGCGTCGCCGTGTTCGACCACCCCGAGGTCAGGCGTGCGCGCGCCGCCGTCCGGGCGCGGGCCGATTGGACTCCTCGCCCCCGCTTGTTCATCAGAAAGTGCGCAGTCGCCGCGCTGGTCGAGTTGGGCGCTCGCCGCCCCGAGTGGCTCCGCGCTTCGATGCCTTTCCTCTTCGCCTACACGTTTCTGTTGAGGGTCCCCAGCGAGGCGTTGCCGGCCGTGCGCGTGGCCGACGCCGGCGACGCGCCATGCCTTGAGGCGGCGCTCGCGCTTGGCGAAGCGGAGCTCACGCTGCTGCGGCGGCGGAAAAACCGGGCGCAGGGCAGTCGCCTGACGCGGAGGTGCTGGCGCGCGTCGTGCCGCGCCGCGTGCCCCGTGCACGCCCTGGGCCCCTGGGCGGCGCGATGCGGCCTGGGCCGCGGGCTCTTCGGGGGCATCTCGGCGGCTGCTGCGCTGCGGGCCCTGCGCGAGATGCTTGCTGCCCTCGGTGCGCAGGGGGCAGACCTGTTTCGGTTGCATGACCTCCGCGGGGGCCACGCCAAGGACCTGCAGGAGGCAGGCGCGACGCTTGCCGAGATTCTCGCGGCCAGGGAGTGGCGGCCCTGCGCCTTCATGGCGCATCTCGACCGTGATGATCTGGAAAAGGGCGCGGTCGTGGAGGCGGGGCCGCGCGCCCTCCGCCCGCGCCGCGTCGCAATGCACGCGCCAGGCGCACATGCTGGAGTCTGATGCGGACGAGGATGCCAGTTAGGCGCCGGTGGCCAGCGCCGCCACGTTCCGCTCCTTGCGCGCGGGCGGGCGCGGGCGACGGCGCCCGTGCTCTGCCCCCGCGCGATCGGAAGCGGGTGTGCGCGCGCGGTGCCGGCCCGTGTCGCCTGCGTGCCGTGTGGCATTGGGTCTGCGCGCAGGCGTGGAGCGAGGCCGCCCATGCGGCGGCGCGTCGGGCCCGGGCCCGTCGCAGCCGCCCACGGGGGGCAGCCTCGCGCCGCGCCGCTCCCACCGACGGCGGCAGCAGGCGGGGTCGAGGCCCTGCGCGCGCGGCTCGATTTGTGGCCCACAGCGGCAGGTGCGCTCGAAGACGCAGACGTCCACCGTTGTGGGCGGGCACAAATCGGCCACGGTTGCGCGTAGGTCGCGCGCGCGGCAGTGCGACGCGACCGCGGCCTCGCTGCGCAGGCGCGGGCCATCGCGCCGTCGCGCGCCAGGGTTGCGTCGCCGCGGGGGGGGGGGCGCTGCCCCCCGCGGCGCGTGCGCTTCGCAGGTGATGTGCAATTTGGAGGGGGCGCCGAGCGCGCGCCCGCGCGCGCGCGGCGGGTGCCTCCCTGCCGCGCGTTCGTTCTCCCACCCTCCACCCTGTCTGATCCGCGCAGGCGTGGCGCGAGGCCGCCCACGCGGCGGCGCGTCGGGCCCGGGCCCGTCGCAGCCGCCCACGGGGGGCAGCCTCGCGCCGCGCCGCCCCCACCGACGGCGGCAGCAGGCGGGGTCGAGGCCCTGCGCGCGCGGCTCGATTTGTGGGCTTCCCCGGAACCCTCGAGGGGCTTGTGATTCCATTCCTTGCTCGCCGTTGCTATTTCTATTTCGCAAGGCCCCTGGCCTCATAGTGCCACGCAGATTGATCGAGCAACGCTCTCTTTCGCCCAAAGATCGTCGCGCCGCGCGCGCCATCCATATCACAGGTTGCAATCCTGCTAGCTTCAGGGGAGGGCTGAGATCACGGCGCAGTTTCAACTGCGTTTTTATGGTCTGGCTACTTGGCTAAATCGCAATGCGCAGTTGAACTCAACCGCAGTATATGTATATATATATATATACATATATATATATATACATATATATATAATGTATACATGCAAACAAAGACTGCATTGGCGCTTCGCGCCATTCACCTAGGTCCTTGAAAGTTGGCGTGCAGGCGGAATAGCAGGAAGGTCAAGCCGAGAATTTAGCGGTAACTCCTTGTTGCCTTTTCCGGCATCGCCGCTATAATGATGTCCGGAGGTTGGGGGGTGAGATCGAAGTAGAACGGAGAGCCCCCCTACCGGGAAATCGATTTCGGTTTCGTGTTCGTGCTTGCCGCGCGGGCGAGGCGGAGCTGCGTGGGCGGGCGAGAGAAAGTCTCCTGTGGCTGAGGCGCGGCCGGGGCAAAAGAACCTTGACCGGGCGGCCGGTGCCCCGCGGTGCCCCGCCGGCGCCCCGCTGGCGCCCCGTGTGGCTGAGGCGCGGCCGGGGCAGAAGAACCTTGACCGGGCGGCTGGTGCCGCGCGGTGCCCCGCCGGTGTCCCGCTGGTGCCCCTTCGGTGTCCCGTCGGTGTCCCGATGATGACGTAGATGATTATGGTGATGACGGTGATGATGATGATGGTAATGATGATGATGATGATGTTGATGATGGCGATGATGATGATGACGATGCTGGTGTCGTTGATGATGACGATTATGATGATGATGATGACGTCGACTGTGAGATCGATTGTGATATCGTTAGTGAGACCGAATGTGAGATCGATTGCGCGATGCTGATGGTGATGCTGGCCATGATGGTGATGATGATTGTGATGATGATGACGACGTTGATGATGATGATGCTGATGATGATGACGATGATGATGTTAATGGTGATGTCGATGATGATGATGACGACGTCGATAGTGATATCGATTGTGAGATCGGTAGTGAGAACGAATGAGACAGCGAATGAGGTCTTCTCTCAGGTTCTCCTCCACCACGCACCCCTCGGTTCTGGACCTCTCCTTTTCCCTCCTCCTCCTCCTCCCCACATCAGCTTCCTCATCTTTCGAGGGTCTTGGGGGCCATGATCAGCCGTGACCATCGGCGTCGTGGTCGTCGTCGCCGTCGGACCGCAGCCCATCGCGGTTCTGCCTTCGGACGCTCCGCCCGGACCATCGGCCGGCGCCGCCTCCATGTCCGGCGCCGCACGCATGTTCAGACATGCCCTGCCTGCGCCCCAGAGCCAAGCTTTGCCAGCGCAAGGGGCGCAGGCAGAATGCCCGGGCTCGCGCGGCGTGGCGCCCGCTGCCCAGAGCCCATCGGCAGCCCGTCGGCCAGAGCCCGACCCCGATGCAGCACTCGATCACGATGTTCGCCCAGGTGGCCCACAGCCGCATGGGGATATCTTGACCTACAAGCCGCGGGGTCCGGGCCGGAGCGCTGTCTATTTGGCCCTGCAGGCTCGGGGCCCGCAAGCGCCCAAGGGGCGCCTGCGGGCCGCGACCTTGCAAGGCCAAATCGGCGACACTCTCAGGACGACAACCCACAGCCAGTGGATGAGATCTTCTGGCACCTGCAGTACTTGGTCTGGGGGCTCCAGCGGTTGCTCGACCACGTGGCGGAGGGCGGCCCCGCGTCAGAATAGACGAATGCTGCGCGGAGCTGGGCGACATCCTCAGCGGCGGCGGACGGCGGTGCAAGCGCCTCGGCCGCTGCGCGTTGCCGCCGCCAGCGCCGACGCCAGCTCCGGTTCCTGCGCCGGCACCTGCGCCCGCACTCCCGGCGCCTACACCAGCAGCTGGACCAGTCTCCAGGGGGCCAGGCTTTGCCGGCGCCCGCCGAGCCACGACCACCACAAGCGCTACCGCATGAAGATCCCTTGGTCGTCGGTATTAGTGAGCGGGCCGGCCGGGCTGCCGAATCCTCACCATCAGTTCTTCAGTTCAGCTCGCCGTTCACAGTGAGCGGGCCTGCCGTGCTGCCGATTTTGCGCAAAGAGTCTTCGGCGTGTGTGTCGAGCGGCATGCGAGCGGCATGGTGGGATCGTGTGTGAGATCGACGGTGATCTCCACAGTGAGATCGATCGAGTGAGATCGAAAGGGAGATCGTTAGGGGAACCGATAGTGAGATCGATAGTGAGATCGATTGTGAGATCGCTGGTGAGATCGATAGTGAGACCGGCCGAGAAAGATCGATGATGAGATCGATTGTGAGACCGATGGCGAGATTGATCGAGTGAGTTCGATTGAGTGAGACCGATGGAGAGATCGACACTGAGATCGATGGTGCAAGAGGCGGCGCGGGCCGCGCCAAGCCTTGCCAGCGCTTCAGTCTTCTGTGGCCAAATGGCGCCGTTAGCTGCCGTTGCGCAGGTTGGGCAGGTTCCCAGGGGAAGGGTGACGTAAACAACTCGACACCAACGCCCCCAAGAGCGAGCGGCAACGCAACTATCTCCACTGGCACTGTCACAACAACATTCACCACTGTTGCCCATTGCTCCCCCCCCAACCTCCTTATCACCCGCAGGGTGGTCGTATAGGTATTCGTTATCCTTCCTCCATGTTTTTCCCCATATCCTAAGTATGGGGTTCTTGTTATTGGCGGACCGCGCCGGAGGAACAGAGAGAGAACAGAACACCACCTCACCCCCTCTCACTCAGACTCACTCAGACTCAGTCATCACTCAGACTCCCTCACCACTCAGACTCAGTCAGTCACTCAGACTCACTCATCACTCAGACCCACTCACCACTCAGACTCACTCATCACTCAGACCCACTCATCACTCGGACTCAATCATGACTCATACTCATCACTCATCACTCAGACTCAGTCATCACTCGGACTCACTCATCGCTCAGACTCTCTCGTACTTGTACTCATACATTCACTACACTCACTCAGGTCCACTCATCGGATGACTCACACACACACTGATGTTGAGGATGCGTCAGGCGATTCTGTGGCTTCAGCACTCCTAAGGGGAGCGGCGGGGGGATCTTTCCCTCGGCCCCTTTCGCGGATTCTTGCGGGGATGTCTCAAGCGGCTTGGCCATTTTCTCTTCCAACATGTCTCGCTGTCGGAGCAGTTTGCGAGGATGTCTCAGGCGATTCGCTGGTTTCAGCACTTCTAAGGGGAGCGGCGGGTGGTATTTCCCTCGGCCCCTTTCGCGGGATGTTGTGGGGATGTCTCAAGCGGTTTGGCCATTTTCTCTTCCAACATGTTTCACTTTCGGAGCAGATTTGGAGGGTGTCTCGGGCGATTCGCTGGTTTCAGCGCTCTAAGGGGAGCGGCGGGGGGGGGGGTATTTCACTCGGCCCCATTCCGCGGGATTGTGTGGGGATGTCTCATGCGGTTTGGCCATTTCCTCTTCCAGCGCGCTTCGCTTTCGGAGCAGATTTTGGGGCGCCAAGTTTGCGGGGATGTCTCAGGCGGGCTGGCCGCTGCGATGCTGGGCGCCTGTCGTGTTCGGAGCAGTTTTGGGGGGATGTCTCAAGCGATTTGCTGGTTTCAGCACCCCCAAGGAGGAGGGGGAGGAGGGGGGGGGGGAGGAGGAGGAAGAGGGGGAGGAGGAGGAGGGGGGCGGGGAGGAGGAGGAGCAGGAGGAGGAGGAGGAGGAAGATAAGGAGGAAACGAGGAGGAGGAGGCAGAGGACGAGGAGGAGGAGGAAGAGGAGGAGCATGATACGGTAGGAGCAGAGCAGGAAGGGGAGGATGATGTGATGATAATGAAATGATGATGATGATGATGATGATGATGATGATGATGATGAGGAGGAGGAGGAGGAGGAGGAGGAGGACGTGGGCAACTCGAGTAGCCAGGGCCAGACGATCGAGGTTCGATGTTCCAAAGCTTTAGGTTTTACTTAAACGCTTCCGCCTCACTCTCCTTCGCTCTCCGCTCTCCTTCGCTCTTCTGCACTCATGCTCACTCATGCTCAGACTCAGTCACACGCAGGCTCACTCGCGCTTAGACTCGCTCATATCCATACTTAAACTTACTCACACTCAGACTCACGCTCAGAACCACTCATACTCAGACTCGCCCCTGCTCAGACTCATCATCCTTCGGTCCGCTCAAACGCAAACCGACTCACACTCAGACTGCCGCACATCCATACCCGGTCACACTCGGCTCACTCGCACTGATATTCATTAACACACACTTTTTTCTCACAATCAGACCCACTCAAGCCCAGACTCACTCATGCTCATATTCATCATGCTACGATCCGCTCAATCAGAGACTGGCTCACACTCAGATTCGTCCATGCTTAGACCCACTCGCACACAGACGCACTCGCGCTCATATTTACTCACGCGCATGCCCACTCAAACCCAGGCTCAATTGCACCGAGATTAACTCACACTCAGAATCAGTCGCTCTCAGATTTGCTATTTGTCGCACTCATGCTTGCAGACTGTGGGAATGTCTCGAGCGAGCGAGTCGCCCTCGCACACAGGCGCTCATTGACAGATATCAAGAGAAAGACGTACCAAGATAATGAGATGCACATATGGGGAGCCCCGCGTCGAGTAATTGTTCTTCATTTTCGCCATGCCCTGCGCGTTCTTCCCACCCTCCGCAGCTCTTCTTTGCGGAGGCTCCTCCTTGGAGAGCCTCTGGGGGCCTCGGGCCTCGCAAAAGTTGTTTCAGGCTTTCTTAAAGCCTTCTGGGGGCCTCCTGGGCGTGTTCCGGGTGCCTCTGGGGGCTTCCTCAGGCCGCCCTGCCACCAATCGCGGTCTCCCTGAACGACCGGGTCACGATTTGGAATGCTTCGGAGGGTGTCTTGGGGCCATCTTGGGCCGCCATGGGGCTCTCTTGGACTAGCCGGGGGCCCTCTCTGATGGTTGTGGGGCGTTTCCGAAGCCTCCCAGGCGGCTTTGGGCGCCCGGAAGACCGCGGTCTTGGAACGTCGGGAAGCCGACAACCAAAAAGAAAAAAATCAATGACGTTTGCCTCTTGGGGCCTTCTTGGGAGTGCTCTTAGAGGCCTCTCTAGGGCCGTCCTGGAGGCCTTTTGGGGCATCTGGAGGTCACGTCGGTCACTATTGGAGCGCTCTTGCGCTGTCTTGGGGGTCTCTGGGGCGTCTCCGATGACCCCCCTGATCGCCTTAGGCGTGCTGGGAAGGCTTGGCAAAACGCCCTACGAAGCCCGGGGGGCCGCTTCAAGGCCCGCCCAGAAGGCCCCAAAGCCCCAGATGCCGGGAGTATATTTTTTTGGGGGGGGGGGGGGGCCCTTTCGCGCTCCGCCCGGATTGTAAAATTATCCCGGCAAAGCAACCTAACAGCGATGTGTAGAACCATAATATCTGGACGCATTCCCCGTGTTTTGGGCTCAGACGAAACGGATAATGTGTAGAACTCTGCTGTTCTCGCCATTCGTAGTCGCATTCGCGATGGCAGTCGCAGTGGCAACGGCAGTCGCAGACACATGCCTCAGCCTCAGCCTGCCTCAGCCTCAGCTGCCTCAGACTCAGCCTGCCTCAGCTCAGCCTCAGCCTGCTTCAGCCTCAGCACCGATCTTGCATTCAGCCTCGGCCTCACCTCAGCCTGCCTCGCCTCAGCCCTGCAAGAGGCCTCAGCTCAGCCTCAGCCTGCATCAGCCTCAGCCTCAGCCTCAGCCTGCCTCAGCATCTCCTGCCTCAGCCTCAGCCTCAGCCTGCCTCAGCCTCAGCCTCAGCCTGCTTCAGCCTCAGCCTCAGTCTGCCTTCAGCCTCGGCCTCAGCCTCAGCCTGCCTCAGCCTCAGCCTGCTTCAGCCTCAGCCTCAATCTGCCCTCAGCCTCGGCCTCAGCCTCAGCCTGCCTCAGCCTCAGCCTCAGCCTCCATCCCTCAGCTGTGCATCAGCCTCAGCCTCAGCCTCAGCCTGCCTCAGCATCTAGCCTGCCCTCAGCCTCGGCCTCAAGCCTGCTCAGCCTCACCGCAGCTGCTTCAGCCTCAGCCTCAGTCTGCCTTCAGCCTCGGCCTCAGCCTCAGCCTGCCTCAGCCTCAGCTTGCCTCAGCCTCAGCATCAGCCTGCCTCAGCATTCAAAATGTGGCCTGGGAATGGAGTTCTGGGAGCACGAAGAACACGAAGTGGCCTACAGTTGGCTCCGGGCATTCAAAATGTGGCCCGGGAATAAAGTTCTGGGAACTCGAGGACCACGAAGTGGCCTACAGTTGGTTCCGGGCATTCAGAATGTGGCCCGGGAGTGGAGTTTTGGGAACTCGAAGACCACGAAGTGGCCTACAGCTGGCTCTGGGCATTCAAAATGTGGCCTGGGAATGGAGTTCTGGGAAGTCGAAGAGCACGAACTCGCCTACAGTTGGCTCCGGGCATCCAAAATGTACGCCGGGAATGGAGTTCTAGCAGCGCCAAGAGCGATTTTGCGAGGATGTCCTGAGCGATTTGGGCTTCGGCGGCAGCCGCCCCGGGTCCCGCCCCGACCCCCCTGAGGAGTCATGATGCTGTCTTTTGACACCACTAGAAGCCTATCAGTCTTCGCTGTTAGGTAAATATATGAAAGGGAATCTGTTTGATGATGGGCGCCCCAATGGTTGCCCCAATGGTTGTCCCTCCACCCTCATCGCCCCCTGTCGGGGGGGGGGTCTTGGGAAGGGTTTTTTGTTTCCGCACGAGTAGCCCGCAAGTGGTCCAGTCTCGGGGGGGGCGTCTCGAGAGGGGTGTCTTGCCTCCACGCTGGTAGCCTGAGAAGAGTCCAGTCTCGACTGGGCGTCTCGGGAGGGCGCCGCCCTCATGTGGCCGCGCCGTTTATTTCGGCGCATCCTTCGCGCGTTTCGAGACCTCGCAGGGAGGCCCACCGAATCTGGCTTGCACAACTACGATACTTACAACTGCAAATGATTGGGCCTGTCTCAATGCGACTGTATGTTTTCTCGGTCTCTTCTAATGATGCGACTCTGGTGCATATCGAATGTACCAACTAAGGTAAGACTTCAAGATTACGCAACAAACATGAACATAGTCAAGTATGTTACGCGTTCTAAGCCATGCTAACGTTGACCAGGTTCAATGTTGGCAACGTTCGACCGACCTCGTAGGTTTTCGCTAAACCCATAGCCGAACCTGATAACCCTTTGCAAGCGCGAAAGTCATCTCAGTAGGGTTGCCGGCGCAAGGAGAGGGTCTTCTTCGCCGCGGAGGGGTTGTAGAACGGAGGGGCACCGCCCTGGGCACCACGAGCACCCCTCGTCGCCACGGTTGGAAATTGGTGCCCCAGACGCATGCGGATGGCGCGCCGCTGCCCGGACGGGGCGGCGCCCGGCGCCCCGCCTGGCGCCCCGCCGAGGCTGAGTTGGACCGGCCGCAGGGCAGCGCCGGAAATCATCGCGCTTGGCGCCCGCATCGCGCCCTTGGCGGCCCCGCCCTTTTCCCCCTTTTTCCACTGCCAACTTACTCGGCCCCACCCACCGCACCACGTGGCGTATGAATGCTGGCAGCTCGAGCGCCGAGGAATTGCCCGCGGCACCGCCCCAGGGCTCCCCTCGTACCTCCTCCCCCTCCTACCTCCTCCTCCTCCTGCCTCCTCCTCCTCCCTCCGCCTCCTCCTCCTCGCCCCTCCCCCCACCCACTCCCCACCCCTCTCCTCCCCGCCCCTCTCCCCCCTCCTCCTCCTCTCCTCCTCCTCCTCCCTCCTCCTCCTCCTCCTCCTCCCTCCCTCCCTCCCCTCCTCCTTCCACCTCCTCCTCCTCCTCCTCCTCCTCCCCTCCTTCCTCCTCCTCCTCCTCCCACCCCCCCTGCCTCCCCCCCCCCCTGTCCCATCCTCCTTGCTCGTCCTCCTCCCCGTTCTCCTCCTCCTCCTCCTCCCCCCCCCCTCACCCCCCTTCCCCCCCCTCCCACCCCTCCCCCCCCTCACCGTCCTCCCACCTCCTCCTCCTCCTCCCCCTTCCCCCCCCCCCCCCAACCCCCAACCCCCCCTCACCCCTTCCCAACCCCATCCCCCCCCCCCCCTCCTCCTCCTCGGCCCTCGTCTCGTCCACGTCCTCCTGCCTTCACCCTCCTCCTCCACTCGACTTTTCAAGCTTGAGCCCCAGCGCCCGCGGTCCCTGCACTTCCTGAGTTCTCCATTCTGCTCTCTGAAACATGCTAGATTCCCCAGCAATCATTCTGAAACTAACACTGGTACCTCACGTCTCGCGAGGGTCGAGCAGGGCCGGCGGGAGCCGCAAAAATAAACAGTACGAATTGTCATCGACAAGGTAGTCGAAGTGCAACAGTGCCCTGGCTGGGCACAGAAAGAGGTAGCCGATCTCGGAGAGGTAGGCCACCAAATGAATTAAATCCAAATCCGTTCCTCAGGCGAGGAGGGCCTGGTGACCCAGGCTCAAAAGATCCTTGCCTGGAGACTCCGGGCTCGGAGGAGACGTGGCGCTCAGTCTACGTCAGCTAAGCGCTCCAGGTCTCCCTCAGTGTACTCGTTCTTCTTCTTGGCCTTGGTCGTGACCAACATGCCATGCTTGAACTCTATGTAGCCTGTCGCCAGGAAATTGTAGAAAATCTCGTCCGTGGTGCAATGCTTGGTGAGGCTGTTGGCCAGCATGTCCTTAGTGTCGCACCAGAAGGCGTGCCTGACCTTGTGGATCAGCCGCTTTTCCCGGAGCGATAAGATAATCAATCTCTGTGATCGGTCCTGAGGAACTCCTTTCATGCCAGTGCACAGCTCATACAGATCTCTGCAGTCGGTCATGGTGTCGATCGGGATGTCATAGCATGCGTCAGCATCTGCCTCGATGAGGTCCTCGAGCGAAGGTCGATTTGGCCAGGTCAGTTCTGTCGCTCTCATGGCAATCAGCTCGCAATGGGTCAGACATCCATGTTGACTAAGAGACTCAGCATGCGACGTGCTATGTGAGATCCTCTTCGCACGCTTGGCCGAATGTACAAGGCAATGTCCATATCCGTTGCTCCAGTCAGGCTTGATCTTGCCGGAGGTAGTGAGGCCATACACTCGGTCCGTCATCTTGATCGCCATCTGACCCTCGACTGCATAGGATGTCTTGCTGCTCGCGTGGCTGGCATCTGCTACTGCGATCATGCGATAGGGAGGCTCCAACTTCATGAATATCAGACCAAGATGTGCGTGCTGCCAAGCCCGTCTCGTGATAGTGTTCGCCATCTTCAAGTGAATAATCTTGGCGCTACACACGTGCTGCTGCAGAACCACAACGTCGGCGAGGATGTCCACGCGCGTGTAGCATAGAAACAGAAGAGCACCCACGGCGCCACGAAGTAGGGTGGTCTGTGCTGCGGTCAGCTTGGTGTCATCCGAAGCGCCCTTGGGTATCTCCACGAGCTTGATGGCCAGCGCGAACTCGGTCTGATGAAGCTTATAGCCTCCTTTTATCTTCTCGTAGGTGATGCCAACGTGCTGCATGGGAGGCTTTACTACTGTCAGCTTGCCGAACCGTTTCTCCATCTTGATGAAGAGCTCCTTCTTGAACTCGTTCGTTCCGGCAACGCTGGCGTCGTCAACATGTAAAGTCGCTTCTCCAACCAGGGTGTTCTCAGCATCGTGCCAGGTGTAGAAGTTCTCGTCGTAGAGAGAAACTCTGGCCGAGGTGGACTTCGTCAGGAAATATCTCAGGCACAGTTGCCAGAGAAGCGGTGCATCATTCAAGCCATACATCGCCTTCAGAAGTTCCAGGCCGTACTCGGAAAAGTTGCTGGATGGTGCTCCAGGAAATTTCAAGTCTCTGAGATGAAACCATACGTTGTCTGGAACCACGATGACAACCTTCCGCTTGATGTCGGGCATCGGAACCTTAAGTGCCCTGCACGCTTCCTGAAGATGTTCGAAGCTGAACCCTTGAAGAAAAGCACTGCCAACGTCCCACTCTTCGATGTCCCAGTCATTGTTGGCCGCATCACTGACGAGGAGCTTCTGAGAGAGTCTTGTGGCAGTAGTGCTGTGCTTGGCCAATAGATGCTTCTGCGGGTCCAGGAAGCCGCGGCAGCAGAGCCTGCTCTTGATGACTCGTGTCCAACTTCCATCGGCTGCCTGCTTCCATTTCCACTTGCGCACCCAGACGCAGTTGATGGGCAGTGTGTCCGAGTAGCTGAGCTTGCGCGTCTTGAATACGTCGTGATTCACGAAGTTGGCTAGCTCAGCGCGGTCGGCCTTCAGGATGTCTGCCTCGAAGCGAACCATTTCCTCCGGGGTGAGGTTGTCCGTATCAGAGTCAACCCTGAAACACGAGCCGACGCGAACGTCCATCCAGAAACAGGTGCTGTGCTGCCAAGGCCCAGGCAGAGTGATATCTGCCGTTGTCGCAGTCCAGGTGCCGCTGGATGCCAAGCAGTCTTCTGCTGATGGAAAGGCCGTGGCAATAAAGGTAGCACCTGCTTCCTTCATCTCGGCGTCGTATTCACAGAACATGTCGTCCATCAAGTCGCGCCTGTCTTCTGGTGTCTGGAAATAGGATCCGCAGAGCGTGTGATCGTTTACCTTGTCGAAGTAGAAAAAAAAAAAAAAAAAAGAAAAGAAAAAAAAAAAAGGGAAAAAAAAAAAAAAAAGAAGAAAAAAAAAGAAAAAAAAAAAAAAGAAAAGAAAAAAAAAGAAAAAAAGAAAAAAAAAAAAGAAATATAAAAAAAAAAAGAAAAAAAAAAATAAGAAATTAAGGTGAAAAAAAAAAAAAAAAAAAAAAGAAAACAAAAAAAAAATAAAAAAAAAAAAATAAAAAAAAAAAAAAAGAAAAGAAAAAAAGAAATAAAGGGCGGAGCCATATCGTCTCGGTATGATGGTAGTGTGTCGTCCCAAGAAGGCTGGCTGTAATCGAGCGTCGGGGCTTCTTCTTTATCTGCTGGTGGTTCTTCAGCGGGAGCGCATTCCTTTATCGGCAGCAAAGGCTGCGATGGATCAGTAGGAGGTTGAGGAGGAGCGCTCCCTGACGAAGATGATGCTGATGCCTGTGGTCCCCGTGATCTTGAGCTCGATGACGTAGATCTTGTGTTGGCCTTCTTGGTTGGTGGAAACTCATGAGAGGTGTCGTGCTTGACCCCAGAGGTATCCCCGACCGGTGGTGTATTCGGAGTGGTCGGGTACTTCGTTGGATCCCACTGACGCGAGCGTGAACGGTCTGAAACTCCAGCGTCTTCGAGAATCGGTAGACGGGGTAGTGAGTCAGCCTCTGGAGCCTGCGGAGCTGGATAGTCAAGAGTTGGTTGTTCTTGCTCCGCCTCTGGATACTGAACAGTTTCTTGAGAGTCGTCCAGTCGATAATGCTCAGGTCGCAGATCGAAGCCGACTGAGGGTCGATCTCCTTCCATGCTGGAGGGTGTGTCATCTCTGCTGGAAATGTCAGGGCGACCTGGTATCTGATCATGAGTGATGCTCGATGGTGTGTCGTTGCGGCCAGAGCTGCTGTGGCGGCTCCTCGATCGATTAGTTCGTCGATCCTGATGATCAGATGGGTCGTCAGGAGGAGGAGGCCGCTGATCAAATTCTGCCGCAATCGGGTGGTCTCTGGATCGACTGGCATCTGCTGGAATAGAATCATTCCTGGACCGACTGACCCTGGACCGTGAGAGCGATCGATCTCTCCGCTGTTGCTGTCTGTCGTCGTCAGGCGGATGCGGAGGTGGCTCCTGGTCCTGAGGTCCGAGGTCCTGGTCGTCGAGGTCGTAGGCAAAAAAAAAATAATAATATAAAAAAAAGAATCAAAAAAGAAAAAGAAAAGATAAGAAAAAGAAAAATCGCAAAAAAAAAATGAATAACAAAATAAATAAAAAATAAGAGGGACATCAAAAAGAAACACAATCAAAAAAAAAAAAAAAAAAAAAAAACAAGAAAAGATCAAGAAAAGCAGAGAAAAGGGAAATAAAAACACACAAAAAGCAACACCCACCACACACCACAATGCCCCCACAACCACACCCCCCCAACGCCAAACATTCCCCCCACGCCCCGCTGCTGTATGCACAATTCGTCAAAGATATCCGTGTCGGGCGGCAGGATGCTGGACAGGTCGCTGAAGTCCGGAACCTCGTAGGTCGTAGGCCGGTCGTCTGCAGGCATCTCGTAGCAGAAGAAGAGCACGAACGAGGTCTCTCCCCATAGCCCGCCATGGCGTCGTTTAAGATTGAGACCTGTCTCTGGGTTGACTTCCGTAATCGTGTGTCGTAGACTGTTGCGTCGCTCCCAGGAGAACAGGACGCCGTACTTGCACATGGGCATGGCAGGTACCTTGAGACAGCCTGTGCCATAGCGGATGCCGTCCAGACGAGGTAGGTGCAAGAACTTCGCCGAGATGGCCTGAGCATATTTCAACATTAATGGTGGCGACGTGTCCGCTCCTGCCGGTATGATGATCCACTTCTCGGCGTCGCTGCTCCAGTATCTGCCCATGACAAAAGCCTTGTTAAACACAGAACTGTCCACCGCGTCCATCAAGATGCGAAGGTGCTCGGTGAGCTCCTTGCCTTCCTGCACAGCCAGCGTCGAGTGAACAACAGTAAAGCCTTCGGATGGATACTCGTCAGCGTCCACCAGGCCGATGTTAGCAGAGCGTGCGTCCGTGGATACGTACTTCTGGCCGTCTGAAAACAGGATGTGATGTATCTCGCGGTAAGACGATGTGCTGGGCTGTTTGTCGTGTTGTAGGTGATAGGCTTCAGCAGACTTGGCAAAACAGCACAGGAGGGACACAAAGCCAACGTGAGATCAAAGGTGTCGTAGGGGAACTTGATAAGCCATGCGCTGCCACTTGACGATGCCAGTGCCAACGTCTCTGTCGATGTCGAGAAGTACTGCTGGTCCTCTCCATCCTGGCGTGTCCTTCGGTGAAGGTTGCCTATAGAGGTCGACGAGAGATCCGGCCTTGAGCTCTGCCGCTTCGCTGGACTGAGGCTTAGACCTGTTGGCCAGCGCCAGGCGTCGCTCAGCCACCGAGCGGATAGCTGCACTCTTGGCGATCATGCGTTGCCGACCAGCCTTGTCGTGAGCCAGCTCGGTAGTGATCGTGTTCTCGCCGTCCATGGTGGAGTTTTCCAGCTCGAAGTAGTCGCGTGGGGTGATGCCAAAAACTCCGGCTGCCGGTGTCACGCCGTTGAAGGTGAGGAGGAGGTTGTGGGCCATACATGCTTCCTGCACTAGTTCTTTCTTCGAAGTCTCCACAGCCTGCTCCTTGAGGTCGTCATTCATCTTAAGCATCGTGAGCTTGAGTAGGTCGATGTGTTTTTCGGCGAGCCCGGTCCTGGTGTGTTTGCCTTGCTTACCTGTGCTCTTAGTAGGATCAGAGCCGGCGACCGTCCTCTTGATCGACAGCTTGTCGCAGACGGCCGCAAAGCCATAGCCAGCAAGGCCGCGCTCCTGATCCACGATGATCTCGCCAGGAGGCCCGAAGATGCGGCCCCAGACGTCCATAAAGCTGGCCAGAAGCGTCTCGAAGGCTTGGTTGGGAAGCTCATCGCCTTGCTTGTAGCGGAAGAGCTCGTCAATGAACAGGATAAAGGTGCCTCCGAGGACGAAGAAGATGTCTGCCTGCACGATGTGATTAAAGTACTGTGCCAACGTAACCTTGACAAGAGGACGATGCAGCGATAGCCTGTAGTCGCTGCAGCGCTTGCACTTCTTCTTGATAACTTCTGCAAGAATGCTGACAATCTCCTTCTTCGCTCCTGCCTGCAGCATGAGTGGCCCAAGTCTCACAGCAGGTGCATGCCAGAACCGCTGATGAAGAGACAGAAGATATTGCTCGAGCTCTGACTTGCCAAGAGTCGCCATAGCCTGCACCGCGGCCTTGAGATTGATGCCTGGAGTGGGCTGCTTGGCGACGTCGGAGACCTTGGGCTCGTCTATCTGGCTGGAGGCTTCTGAGCCGTACAGGATCAGCGCGTTGCCATGAAGGAGGACCGTGTCACCAGGGAAATTCTCGGTGACATGTTGAGAACGCCAGTGATGGTGGTTGCCCGCAGGGTCGACGTCGGAGAAGACCACAATCTTGTGTGAGAAACTGCCTGGGCACCCGTTTGGCGTTTGCACGCACTCCTTGTAGAGATGGACGGAGGCGAGTAGGAGTACTGGACGAATGGCTCTCGCGAGGTAGTTGAACCGGCTTCCATGAGTCCTCGCGTTGACCTCCTTGTGGGTGCCTGCCACGTCCGAGGCGATGTCGTCGTATATCTCGTCGAGGCCCTTGGTGTAGGCCTTGCGATCGATGTCGTCCCACTCGTCACCCTCTGGACAGGTACAGATGTGAGGAGACGGTGAGTCGTCGTCTCCTGGGTCGTGATCATCATCGCCTGGGCCATCGTCGTCACCAGGAGGTCCTCCGCCGCCAGGAGGAGGTGTCTTGGTGGTGAACCTCTTCCTGTTGTTGGAGGGCCCGAAGTTCTTCTGCTTAGGAACAATTTCGTCAGACTTCGGGGACTCATCAGCGGCAGTCTTGGGAGCGGGCCAGTGCTTGGTCTTGTCAAAACGACAGCCTGGGCCGTGCGTATGTGTTCCGTCAAACTTGCTGCCCCACTGACACCGCTTGCAAGCCCAGTGCATCACAGAGTGTGCTGCCAGTACTGAGGGCATCTCCTTGATGATGTCGTCCAGGAGGGCGGTGCAGAGCCTGTGAGGGTAGACCATGGCCAGCGATGTATTCCATAAACCGGTATTCGGATCCTTGAACTGCAGAGTGCCATGAGCGCCAGGAGGGCAGTTGCAAGGTCGTAGTGTACGTCGTAACTTGAAGTTGCTGAGCCAGCCAGTGGGCTTCTTGATCGGCTCGTTGGTGCTGGATAGAACGCTCCCGAAACCACACTGACAACCACAGCGCTTGTTGTACTTCATGTTGGCGAGCGGGGACTCCTTCCAGATGTCACTGCTGTGTGGGTTCTCGACAATGAAGAAACCCCCATGATGTTCTAACTTCTCACACTGACCACGCAACCAAAGAAGAGTGGGTCGTTGCTCCCGTCGCATTGCCTGCTTCTTGTCTGGATTCATCGTGTTAGAAGTACGAGTCCAGCAGCGGCAGTCTGGAGACGAGAGCTTGCTCCTAGTACAGAAGAGCTCGTCTGCGTAGTCCAGCATGGTCCGGTGAGATGCCTTGTTCAGGTCCCAGCCGTAGCGGTAGTCGACGGGGAAGCCGACGTGCAAGCGCCTGGTGGCCAATCTGGATGTGCGTGAGCTGCCTGACCACTGTTCTTGGAAGTCCCACATGATGCGCCTGCCGGTCAGCTTCATCCAGCGCTTGTGGACATAAACAAACTCCCAGAAGTTGTCAGGGGTCACGATGTTGTAGTGAGTCCGGGTGTAGAACTCCTCCTTGACTGCTGCGTAGATCTTCTTGAGACGGGTTGAGTCGTGGCAGTCTGGAGGGATGTGGTCGTGCGTGTAGTACAGGTCGCTCCAGTCGCGCAGCATGCCGCCGTCAACCTTCAGGGACTTGATGAACTTATCTGTGATGTTCGAGGGCGTGTAGCTCTGGAAGATGTCGGTGTCCTCGGTCATGTCCTGAAGCTCTGGTTGTGTCGAAGCTGGTGCCTGAAGGGGATCACAGCTGCGACACCCATGATCACTGCGGCAGCGTGGGCAGACTGGGATGCGACAGCGAACGCAAGGCATGATCGTCAAATTGTTCTCAATGTGCCCGCATATCTCGCACTGGTCCACATCGAAGATCTTCTTCTCAGGCAGGAAGTCCTCGTCGTCGTCGTTGTACTCGTGAAACTCCACTTCCTCTTGAATGCGAGCAGTACCCTTGATATCCTGAGGTGCGAGTCCAGGTGGTGGTTCGATATCTGATTTATGCTTATCTGAAACTAACACTGGTACCCCAACATCTGCGCGAAGGTCGTAGCTGCTTGTCATGAATAAGGTGCCAGTAGTGTTCGGCTGAGGGCTGCCGACTGCCGAAAGGGCTGCTCGGGATGCCACTAAGCCAACCGACGCTTGTTCGATAAAGGTCTGTCGTGTCTGCTCCTTGTTCTTGAACCCATAGTCGATTGGAATGAGGTAATGTCCAGAGTCTGTCAGCAGGATGCGCAAGCCGTAAGTGCGGCCATCAAGATCTGGTATGATAAGCAGGCCGTCGTTGTTGTCGAAATATCCGAACATGGCTGTCACCTTACGCCTGACCGCCGTCTTGTTGGAGAAGAGGAAGGGACATCTATCGCCACTGCCGCCGATCGTCGCTGTCTCGATATTCGTGATGATGGGGCCGAGGTCGATAGGTACACGAGCTGCCATCTCGCTCCTCATCGGAACTCCATCGATGCCAGAGAAGGTCGTGTTGCCCGTAGGTGGTATTGCCGTAAAATCTAAACCGTTTGGCCAGCACACTTCTTGAGCGTATTCCAGGAGTGTCTGTGTGCCGGCTAGCTCCTCAGCAGCACCGGGGTCGAAGATCATGCCCCAGACCTCTCGGCCCTTGACTGTATGGAAATTGAAGCTCGTCCCTTGGTTGAAGGAGCCGGAGGCAGTGCATGGGAACGTAGATGAGGAGGGCTTGGCATTCGTGACGTGATGCTTGTCCTCCTCGTAATCGCCGAAGTCGCATGCCTCTTCGTCGTCTTCTCGCACAGCATGCTCCTCATCAGGGATGACCTGCTCGCGACTCTCGACGGTAGTGAAGGTGGAGAGCTCGCCGCCACTCTCGTCGTGCGATCGTAAGTTCCTCTCGAGATCGCCGAGGTCGGTCAGGTCAGCTCCTTGTTGTCCTGGTTGAGGCCATCGGGGTCGTGGCTGCTGTTGTGGCTGTCCTTGTGGCCGCGTTGAAGCCCAGGGAGAATATCCAAGATCTGCTGAGAAAAGAGGAGGCAGAGGTGACTTCTGAGGTGGATGATCTCCTGATGCTGAGGCAGTGGGCGAACTGAAGGCTTCGATCGTCTTCTGCAAGTCCTCGTCCTTCTTGGTGCCCATGAGCTGTGGACTGGTCCTGCTGGAACCGGAAGCTCTGGATCTGGGTCCTGGAGTGGCTTGCTCAGAATCCATGTCGTGAACTACTGCTTCGATGTCCAGCAAGCCTGTGGCAGGAGTGAAATGACCTGATACTGACGAGGCTGCTGTGACTCCATCCGTGTCGATCGTGCCTATGTCAGAGACGCCGTCACCAGGTTGCCATATCGGGTGCAGATCTCTCAGGAGGTCGTCTACCTCGGCCGCGAAGGACTGTTCGGCCGTAGGTGCCGGTGGTGGATCGCGTGCTGCGGATGCTTGAGATTGAGGAACCGTAGAGATGCATTCAAACGAGCCCTGACCGCTGGATGCGCCTGAGACCAAGATGCCTGCTCGTTGGTTTCCTCCGGCAAGTCCTGAGGTCCAAGGATCTGCTCCGTAACTCCAGGGGTCGTCCTCGACGTAGTAGCCCTTGCCACTTCGGCGCCCCTTCTTGCCACCTCGGGAAAAGGAGCGACCCTTCTTGCCCTTGCTCTTGCTGCTGGACTTGCCCTTGCTGTCGCCGCTGCGGCCCTGGCTCCAGGGACAGTCCGTCGTGTCATGATTGGGGCTTCCACAGCGGCCACAGCCTGTGCGATTGGAACGTCCTCCGCCACTGCTTTTGCCTTTCTTACCTTTGCTCTGTGACTTGCCCTTGCCGCGACCACGAGATTTGCCCTTGCTGCGGTTCTTGCCGAAGCGCACATCCGAGGGGAGAGTTTCGAGGTCGAGTGTCGACGCTGCAGGCTGGGATGAGGAAGGTGGCTGAGCTGTGCTGCCAGCGATAGTGGAGTCGTCCTGCAGATCCTCATCCCAGTTGTCATCATACCAGGAATCGTCTTGCCAGCTGTCGTCGTACCAAGTGTCTCCGTACCATGTGCCTTCGCTCCAGGGATCGTCGTACCAAGAATCATCTTGCCAGCCGTCGTCGTACCACGTGTCGTCATACCATGTGTCTTCATAACGATCATTTGCGTCTGCGTGGTAGCCACCGATGCCGGGGATCTGAGCGGGTGTCTGACTCTTGGCGAGACGCATGAGATGGTCCTTGATGTCGTCGTGCCTGTCGAGGTCGCCGTTCACGAGCAATAGTATGTGATCTAGCTTTGACTTCTCTATGCCGCTGTGCTTGAGGAGCTGGTGGCTGAGGGCGACGTTGTTGAGATTGAGGTTGCCTAGGCGAGTGGCTTCTTCGTAGGTGTGTTCGAACTCCGCCATGTATTCAAGAAGAGAAAGCCTGCCACGCCTGAGATCATAGAACTGGTCGATGGTACTCGTGGCCATCTGCTGGTTGTCGGCGCCATATCTTCTGGAGAGAATCCGAATGAGAAGCTGGACGCCACTCTCGGTGGCTGCTCGAGCAACCTGGCCGGCGCCGTCAAGCTGCTGTGGTTCTCCGGCATAGGCGAGAGCGGCGTCGAAAAAAAGAAAAGTAGAAAAAAAAAAAAAAAAAAAAAAAAAGAAAAAAAACAAAAAAAAAAAAAAAGAGAAAAATAAAAAAATAAAAAAAAAAAAAAAAAAATAAAAAAAAAAAAAAACAAAAAAAAATAAAAAAAAAAAAAAAAAAAAAAAAAAAAAAAAAAAAAAAAAAAGAAAAGGTCGGGCGTCGCCTTGAAGGATCTGACCCGACTGAGTCGTGACCTGTAGACCGAGCGCCATGTTGTAGGGTCGTCCCTGCAGCCTGCCCGCGACAGCGGGCCCAACCTGATCTGCATTCAGGTCTGTCATGCGATACCACAACCGTAATCTTTCCAGATAGCGTCTGAAAGGGTAGTGCATGAGAGCCGGCCTCCATCCGGGTGGAGTGCCCTTCGTGTGCGCGTCCAGTGGGAGGCCGGTGTGCTCCGCCATATTCTGAACTTGTGCTGGGAGAACTCGGGGTCGTCGTAGAGCTCGGCGAAGGATTCGCCGTCGGCGACGAGGTCGCCGGTCGTGAGATTGCTCTCGTGATCCTTGTCGCAATCGATGATGTTGCCGCCTGTCTGGCGGGCGCGCCACCTCGCTATCGCGCGCGCGCGGCCTCTCGCTGGAGAGGCGGATAGCGAGTGGAGCCTGGATCACCAGGCTCCGCTACCAAACTCGACTTTTCAAGCTTGAGCCCCAGCGCCCGCGGTCCCTGCACTTCTTGAGTTCTCCATTCTGCTCTCTGAAACATGCTAGATTCCCCAGCAATCATTCTGAAACTAACACCTCCTCCTCCTCCTCCTCCTCCTCCTCCCCCTCACCCTCCGCCCCCTCGTCCTCCTCCTCCCCCCTTCCCCTCCACCCCGCCCCCTCCTCCCCCACCTTCCCGCCTCGTCCTCCGTCTCCGTTCCCCTCCTCCCCCCCCCCCCCCCCCCCCCCCCCCCCCCACCCCCCCCCCCCCCCCCCCCCCCACCCCCCACCCCCCCCCCCCCCCCCTCCCCCCCCCCCCCCCCGGCACGCGCGCGCGCACGCGCGCGCCGCGCGCGCGCACGCACGCACGCGCGCCGCGCACGCAGCACGCACGCGCGTCACGCACGCGCGCACGCACGACGCACCGCACGCCACGCACGCACGCACGCACGCACGCACCACACACACACACACACAACAGCACACACACACGCACACACACACGCACACACACACACGCACACACCACACACACCACACAAATCACACACACTCACACACACATACACACACACCGCACACGCACACGCAGAAACCACACACAACCACGCACCCCACACATTACACACAACGCCACCACCCGCGCCCCCCCCCACACACACACCCACACAAACACACACACACACGCAAACACACACACCACCACCCCACGCACGCACACACACACACGCACGCACACACGCACGGCAGCACACGAACAACACAACACACGCACCACACGCGCACACAACACACACACACACACGCCCACGCGCAACACACACACACCACACACACGCAACACACGCGCACACGCACACGCACACGCACACACCACACAACAAGCACGCAAACACATACAAACACACGCCACAACACCACACACACACGCCACACCACACACACACGCACACCACACGCACACACACACGCACACACACAAGCACGCACGCGCGCACACACACGCACGCGCGCACGCACACCACACACACACACACAACACACAACACGCGCACACACACACAAGCACACACACACACACACACAATCACACACACTCACACAACCACATTGCTCACAACAGACGCAACACACACGGACAACAACACACACACACGCACACACACGCGCACAAACGCACCACCCCGCCCCCGCCCCCGCACGCACCCACACACGCACACGCACACACCCACACACACTCTCTCTCTCTCTCTCTCTCTCTCTCTCTCTCTTTCTCTCTCACGCGCACGCGCGCCCACGCGCACGCACGCGCGCGCGCGCACACACGCGCACACACACGCGCACACACACACACACGCACACACACACACACGCACGCACACACGCACGCACGCACGCGCGCACGCACACGCACACGCACACGCACACACACACGCACACACACACACACACACCTGAGCTTGACGCCTGCCGTCTAGCCCCAGGCCATCAGAGCTTGCTCAACAGGCCCTGATGCTTGGTGAAGTCGCCCAGCAGCGCAGTCACCCGAGCCAGCTTCTTCTTGACCCCCCCTTCCTTCAGCTGCTTGCTGGAGAACTGCTGGGGGGCGCGCCTGCCAAGATCTGAAGCGTGGGTGCCCAGCGCGGCGCGCAAGTCCTTCGTTGCTTTCTTCATCTTCGGAGTGCATTGCGAGACCTGCTTCTTCTCTGCGTCGATTGACCACAACTTCAGCTTGTTGGGCATGCGAGTTGTGGACGCTGCACCAGCCTTCTTGAAGACGCCCCCATCGTAGTCGTCACCCAGTTGATCGCCCGCAGCGCTGCTCCTTGTGGTCTTGGCGCCGAATATTTTGATGCCATGATCGCCAATGATCGACTTGCCAGACGATGATGGTGCCTTGCGCCGCCATGACGCACCCGTCGTCTCGAAATCCCTTTCGCCCATGAGCATGCTGTCCAGCGCCCTCTCCCAGTCCGCGATCTCCTTGGCATTGGTGTTCACCGGCTGCTTGGCGCCCGCCGTCTTCTTGGCGTTCAGCTTCTTGTGCTTCCCCCAGTCGCTGTGGTCGATATACATCGTGATGCGGCCCTGCTTGCTGTGGTTCGTCTCTGTGATGCCGCCAGTTGCAAGCAGATCGGAGATCCCCTCCTCGGCGCACTTGCCCAGGAGCTGCTTGTAGGACACAAGCTTCTCGCGATGCATAATTGATTTCGCGTGCGCGAGCGTCGAGACCATCTCGACAGGGCCATCGTCGAATTTCTCTGCGATGATCCATGCCTTGACGAAGTCCCGGTGCGTCTTCTGCTCGGCCACCGTTTTTGCTTGGGACTCTGCTTCCTCGACCACGGCCTCCGCCTCGTCGTCCTTGCTGAGCGCGTAGGTGAACTTCGACGACAGCTGCTTCTTCTCCTTCAGCGTGAGATCTAGATCAGCCGATGGATAACCCTTCTCGCGAAACAGTTCGAGCTTCCCCCCGACGGCCGTGCCCTGTTGGCTCGCCGGGGAACCTGCTGCAATCGCCGCTGGCTTCAGTTTGACGATCGCAGCCTTCGCTTTCATCTTCGGTTCAGCTTTGGCTGTCCCCTTCGGGGCCGCACCCGAAACTGAGATTCGTTGCCGACGCCCACCGCTCGGGCCGAAATCGCTGGGGGAGGGGGGGGGGGGGGGATGAGCGCTCGGGACTGATAGAGCGGAAAAGGGGATGGGGGAGGGAACGGAGTTGGAGGAATGACGGAGGTGGGGGCTGGGGCTGGATATGATTGCATAGGAGAGGGGCCAGAATCAGCAGAATGGGCAAGGAAAGGGATGGGGGGGGGGGCGGGAGGCGAGGGGAAGGGGGATTGAATGGGGGGGCGGGAGGAGGGGGAGAGGCCCGAAAAGGAGAGGAAGCGCGTCGAGAAGGAGGGGAGGGGGGGAGCGGAGAGATGGAGGGGAGGAAGAGGGATGGAACGGTGAGGGCGGGAGGAGAGGCGGCGGAGCGCGGTTCCGAGGGGGCGGGGGGCTTGGGGAGGGGCGGGGGGGGGGGGGCGGGAGGGGTGGTGGAGGGGGGGGGGGAACGGAAGGGGCGGGAGGGGCGGGGGGGCCGAGGAGGGGCGTCGGGGGGGGAAGAGCGGAAGGATGGAGGGGGGGCGATGGGGCGGGAAGGGTGGGGGGATGGAGGGAGGGCCCGCTGGAAGGGCGGGTGGGTTGGGGGTTGGGATGGTGTTGTGTGTGGTGTTGGTGTGTGTGTGCTGTTGCGTGTGTCCTCCCTCTCCAACCCGGGTGTGGTGCGCATGTGTGCGTGCGTGCGTGTGTGTGTGTGTGCGTGCGTGTGCGTGGGTGTGGGTGCGTGTCTGTGTGCGTGCGAGCGTGCATGCGTGCGTGCGTTTGTGCGTGCGCGTGTGCGCGTGTGCATGTGTGTGCGTGTGCGTGTGCGTGTGCGTGTGCGTGTGCATGTGCGCGTGCGCGCGCGCGTGCGCGTGCGTGTGCGCGCGCGTGCGCGTGCGCGTGCGCGTTCGCGTGCGCGTGTGCGTGTGCGTGTGCGTGTGCGTGTGCGTGTGCGTGTGCGTATGCGTGTGCGCGTGCGCGTGCGCGTGCGCGTGCGTGCGCGTGTGCGTGCGCGTGTGCGTGTGCGTGTGCGTGTGCGCGTGCGCGTGCGTGTGCGTTTGCGCGTGCGCGTAGGGGTGCGCGCGCGTGCGTAACTTTGGAATCCAACGGCGCGGCAATCCGCACATCGGGGCACCTGGCAACAGTGCTTACATGCGCTCTTGTAGACCGCAGTCGCCAAAATACTGATGTGGCGCGGCGTGCGGAATCTCCCTTTGCAGGCCGAACGGATGCGCAAAGCTTCCCAGGCGGGGTGCGTTTGCTAAGTTAGCCGCGGCTGCTTATTTTAGTCCGGCGGATACCTGGTTAACCGCGGTCGCTCAAAATAGTCCGGCGGCGGCCTGGTGCATTGAATAATGCGCGGGCACTGCATTGCATTTCGTCGTGTTGTCTTGTTTTGTGTTGCGTGTATCGTGTGTTATATATATATATATATATACGTGTGTGTATATATAATAAACGATATATACTAGCTATGCATATGTCCATATACGGCATGTTGATACAGTGATCTAGGGTATTATATTGTATTGGAGCGAACTGTGTTGCATTGCCGTTTGCGTTGGTCCGTTTGCACATCGGTGTGAATTTCCGTCGCCCGTCATACAGCCATGTTGGCCCTGTGCTTCTGGCGGCGAGCAGCCGCAGACGAGCAGCATGCCTGAGAAAGAACGTGTTCATTTAAAAGATTCAGAGAAGCTCGCCGCCGTTCTCACGAAACACGTTTCGACGCCAACATATATACAGTACGGTACCAAGCCAGGCGAGGACAAGCTGACTCCAACGGCTCAGGATTATCTTATTGGCAGGGCAGACTTGCTGAAAGACATCGAGGCCGTGAATCCGAACATGAGCCTCAAAGAGAGCGTGGCCCAGAGCGCATTCTCCACACTCGTGCGGGAGAAGGCGCGCGGACCGGCCACGTGAAGGAGGAGGGGGAAGAGAAGGAGGAAGAGGAGGAGGAGCAGGAGGAGGATGATGATGATGATGATGACGCGCCTTAAGGGGACGGTTCTCCTGAAACACAAAGCCTGAGAGGCCACCAATACGCCAAAAGCGTACGGTAGAGAGGCGAGAGAGGAAAGGGGCAGAACAAAGAAGAATCCCAGCCCAGGATTGAAACCCATGATACTGAACGAAATCATGAATGTAGACAATCTGTCCAATTCCGAAAGAAGCCATGATTGAAACCCTTGATACTGAAAGAAATCGTGAATGATTGAAACCCATCTTAAATTGAACCTATGATACTGAATGAAACCCGCCCACTTTGAATAAAGGTGGGAGCAATGAGAAGCGTAATGCAAGGTAATGGATCATGCTTAATTGGTCAAAATTTGAGAGACTTGAATAGCTCGAGTGACTTGAGTAACTCGAATACCTTGCTTAACTTGAGAAAATCAAGAAGTGAAGTGAAGAGAACTTTCATTGAGTCCCTTGAAGCCCAAAATATATAAGTGACAACCCATTCGAATAAAAGTGGGGAAAGAAAGCCTGACATTAAACTGAATGTCCCAGCACGCAATGACCCAGAAGATATGGAGGCATACAAAGAGAACTGTAAAGTCGAGTGAGCCCAACTGTGAGGACCCACTCCAGGTGAACCAAGGCATATAAGGTAGTTGAATTCAAGCAATTATGACGCGAGATGCTGGGTGATGTTTATGGTTTTGAGTTTTACCAACCACCGACGTTGAAGAACATGCAAGGGATATTGGAGGGAGGCTGAAGACTGTGGGGATCCCAGCATTGATAATCACGGATACTTCCAACGCCATTTTTCCACAAAGAAGTCTCCGTCCCACCAGTAGTCCGACAGGTACCAAATCACTGGGTAGGGCCAGCCAGATTCGGGGTCGAACCACGTATCATAGTACTCTGTGTACCAGACTTTGGTGTAGACCTTTTCTTCTTCACAGTAGTTCCACATTCCACCAGAACCGTGAATCCACTTGAGACGCTCCCTGGATGCCAGCTTTGCTGGAAGGCATCGTTTGACCATCCCCTGAATTGTATATGGATGTTCCCAGCCGTTTCGTACCAGACTTCCGTCAGGGTTTGAGGCGAAACGGCTACTGACCAACAGCCAGTTCTTTCCAAGGGACTCCTCGAGCCCTTTCATCGGGTCCCCTAACGTTTACAAACAGTCTATTAAAGCCGCTGTCCCGACAAGCTTGGAAGAGCGGAATTTTGCACCAGTCATATGTGAGGTGTGGACCACCAAGGTCCGATGGAATAAGGAACCGAGCTGGCAACTTTACCGCCCTTTGGAATAGCAGCGTGGAGCAGTAAGAGAGTGCTTCAAGGTCTTGTTTGGACAAGAAGCAAACCTTGTTTAGACCTGCAAAGCTTCCCCTGAAAGTAAACGTGAGGGTCGGACGCCTTGGGAAGTAGCATGCCGAAAGCTTGAGCCCGAGACTGCAGGGGCGACGTGAGGCAAGGGACGAGGAAGAGCCCACCAGAGGAAGACAGGAAGGCGGGATTGTTGCGAAGCCACGGTGTCCCTACGATCGCAGAGATCAGGCGGGTCCCAGATAGAATCGCACAAGTGACATCTCCTGGTGTCAGCCAATCCCGAAGGCGGGGAACAAAGAGTGAGAGAGAACACAAAGTGGTCTCGAAACAGACCAAATGTAAATTCCGTGGGGTGTCAAGCAGGAGGAGGAGCAGGAGGACGAGGAGGAGGACAAAGGTGAGCCTCGAGCAGGAGGAAGGGCGGAGGAGGAGGAGGAGGAGGAGGAGCCTCGAGGAGGAGGAAGGGAGGAGGAGGCGGAGCAGGAGGAGGAGGCGGACGAGGGCGAGGAGGCGGAGGAGGAGGAGGGGGTGGAGGGGATATTCGACGGGCGCGCCCGCAGGCAGACAGCTGGGCCTTCGCATCCGATTGCGCCGACAGCTGGGCCAAGGAGCGCGGCAAGATGCCTGCCTCGATGCGCAGGCTCGATCGTCTGTCGACTCGTCGTTAGATCGAGGAGGATGAGGTGGGGGGGGGGGGGGCGGGGGGGGAAGGGGCGGGGGGGGGGGTTCGAGGAGGAGGGATGATGACCAGAAAAATATAAAGATAACAGGATGCGGATGAGAGGAGGTGAGGAGCAGGCCGGGGAGGGCGAGGAGGAAGACGGAGGAGAGGAGGAGGAGGAGGAGGAGGGTGGAGGGTGACGGAGGGGGGAGGGGGGGTGCACGAGAGGGGCGAATTGGAGGGGCAAGCAGAGGAGGTAGGAGAGGAGAAAGGAGAAGGGAGAAGGAGAAAGTAGGCGTGGAACAAAGGAGGAGGGATGTAAAGGTAGGACGAGGAGGAAGAAGCGGAAGAGGAGAAGGGAGGAGGAAGGGGGGCTGATCCAGCCAGGCATCTATATGACCCGCTTCGTCGAGAACGTGTTCAAGGCCAACGCTCGGACTGGCTCGAGAAGCTGCGCAAAGCGCAGGGCACCCCCGTCACGTTCGACGCAGTGTCCGGCATGGCCCAGAGGACACGCGCGCGGGAATCGCTGTTCCTCCTCATCCTCCTTCTCCTCATCCTAGGACTCCTCCTCCTCCTCCGCCCTGCTTTCCTAAATCCTCCCACTCCTAGGTTCCTCCTCCTCCTCCTCCTCCTCATCCTCCTCCTCTTTTCCCCACCTCCCCCCCCCCCCCTCCCCACTCGCCCCCCCTCCTCCCCCCCCCCCTTCGTCGTTTTTCCCCACCCCCACCACCCCGGGCCATCAGCTCGCTGACGCATCGCTGTTGGCCCAGCGCTTGACGCCATCGGTGACGCATCCGGGGGCGGGGCATGGGGGGGGGGACGCATCCGCTGCCGTCTACGCCGGAATCTTGCCATTCCGCGACGCATCGCTCCGAGTGCACCGGAGCACCCGCTTGTCCTGTAGCTCGGGGGGGGGTGTGGGGGGGGGGGGGGGGGGGGGGGCGACGATAATAGTGAGCTTCGATCGCTATTACTTACCTTATAGCGATCGAACGCGACGCCCCCCAGGGGGACAAAAAACCTGGCGATCCGTGGTCCCAGAATCAACATCAGATATGTTTAAGCCCGACGTGAGCGCTCGCCAGCCACACCCATGCTCGCCCGTTTCAGCAGCGATGGCACGGTGCTGGAGATCTCGAATCTCAGCGTGAATGAGTGGGAGAACAGGCGGGGTTCGGGTCCCAACCATTGTTAGGTCCTCCTCCTTCTCCTTCTCGATCCTCCTCCTCCCTCCTCCTCCCCCGTTCGCCATCCCCCTCATGTTCCTCGAGGCTCATCCTCTTCTCCGGCTTGGAGCTGCGTGCCCCCCCCCCGATCGGTGGATCCATCTTCTCAATCGTGCCCTCAACCTGCCGCGTGGTCCCCACCATCTATCTCCCCGTTCTCTTTCGGATAGAGATCCCTTCCCTTCAGACTCCTCATCGATCGTCCGCTCTCCCTCCTCCTACCCTCCTCCTCCTCCTCCTCCTCCTCCTCCTCCTCCTCCTCCTCCTCCCCCCCCTCCCCCGTCCTCGTGCTTCGGGCCCTTTCGCATTGGCCCCGCCGCGCCGCGGCCGCCCCCCATACCTCTCGCCAGGGGCGGTCGAGCTGCTGGCCCGCCCTCGGGCGGCGACGGCGGCGCGCAGGGCAAAGAGGGCGGCGACGGCGCGCAGGGCAAGAAGGGCGGCGACGGCGCGCAGGGCAAGAAGGTCGGCGACGGCGCGAAGGGCAAGAAGGCCAGAGGTTCGAACGCCATGTTCACTGCTGTCAAGGAACTTCGGGACGTTTGAAGGGCCACGGCGGGATGAAAAGGCGGAGGAGGAGGAGGATGAGGAGGCGGAGGAGGAGTAGGAGGAGAAGTCGATGATGATGACATTGACTTCGAGGAGGCCGCGGATCGATCGACGTGGAGGCGGATCGAGGACGAGGAGGAGGAGAAGGAGGAGACGGATGAGGAGGAGGATGAGGAGGAGGAGGAGGAGAAGGAGGAATATGAGGATCGCGATGCGGGCAGCCAGGACGAGAATACGATCGTCCGCGTCGAGCTGAAGCAGCTCGACCCTGGCAACAAAGGTTGCATCCTGCGCATCGATGGCGGCCAGCGCATGCAGATTGCGTTCAAATGCATGGAACAGTCCAAGGCGCGCCATTCATCCTCATTTGGCTGCTCCTGTGTCCTCCTCCTCATATACCTCCTCCTCCTCCTCCTCATCGTCACCGTCATCATCATCATCATCATCATCACCATCATCATCATCATCATTATCAACATTCTCATCATTCTATCAACAGCCTCACCATCATCTTCCTCTCACCTTCTCAGCTTCCTCCTTCTCCAAATCCTCCTCCTCCTTTTCCTCCTCCTTCCTTCTCCTTCACCTTGTCTACCTCCTCCATCCTCATTTTCCTTCCTCCTCCTTCGTTCTTCCTCTTCCTTCCTCCTACTTCCCCCTCTCCCTTCCTCCTCCTCTATCTCCAGCTCCTCCTCCTCCTCCTCCCCCTCCCTCCTCCTCCTCCTCCTCCTCCTCCTCCTCCTCCCCCTCCTCCTCCTCCTCCTCCTCCTCCTCCTCATTCCTCTTCCCCCCCTGCTCCTCCCCCCCTCTTCCTCCTCCGCCCCTCGAGGCCGTGCCGTGGATGATCAATCTCGCCAAGCAATGCGCGTCTGGCGCTGCGTCCCTGGGCGACCTCAAGAATGAGAAGAAGCGGGTTGAGTCCAGCGCTGGCGCCCATAAGAGGCCTGCTTCAGCGCAGGGCGGCGCGGCCGCGAAGCGGCCAGCTGCGGCCGTCGCTGCCACGGTCGACGATGACTGCGAGGGCGAAGCCGAGGAGGGAGAGGAGGAGGAAGGCGCCGAAGAAGACGAGGAAGAGGACGCCAACGACGACGAGTTCAACGCTGACCAGATCTTCAAGAGACCTGCCGCAATGAAGAGGCCAGCTGTCGCTGCGAAGCCCGCGGCGGCTGGCGGTCTCGAGGCGGCCGAGTCCGACGATGAGGATGCAGGGGCAGCATCGCACGAGGATGAAGGCGAGGCGAATGCCGATCAGGAGGAAGAGGAGGAGGAGGAGGCCGAAGCAGACGACGCATCTGAGGATGTCGCTGCCAAGAGGCCCGCAGCGATGACCGCGAGGCCAGCGAAGCCATGCGAGGCAGAGGGTGAAGCAGATGAGGACGCGGTGGCCATGATGCCAACGGCGCAGGCTTGCGAGGTCGCGGGGGCGACAGACGGTCGACGCATCGGCGATCGGCGATGCGTCGCAGGTGTTCCGAGCTGCATCGATGCATCGGCGATGCGTCTGTAAAAATCCTCTCGATCGCCGTTGCGTCGGCGAAGCGCCAGTGACCGATGCATCGGCGGTGACTTCCGATCGATCGTCGTCGATGCACTTCCGAAGGTCTCCGGGGCGGCCGCTGCTGCTGCGATCGCGGCGATCAGCGACCAGCGCGGCAGCTCGGGCTTCGCGGGCGCGGCCGCGGCGCTGCCCATCGAGGCCGCGGAGTCGGTCGAGCAGATCGCGCCGCCAGGTGAATCCCTCTTCGATCGGATGGCGCAGCGCCGAATGTAATTAGTTGTAGATTCGAGGAGGAGGGGGGGGGAGATATGGAGGAAGAGAGGGGGAGCGAGGAGGAGATGGTCGAGGATGAGGACTGAGGCGGGGCGGAGGAGAAGGACGACACCGTTCACAATAGGCTGCTCGTCTGATATTTCTGCGGCGCACGGCGCCGACTGCGCGGCAGAGATTGCTGTCGGATCTGCCGATGAATCGTGAAAATCCACCCCGCCCCCGTTCGAGTTCCACCCCTTTCGAGTTCCAACTGTTACAATGACCTCATCAGGTCCACGCCGACAGCAATTCCGAACCACCAGACCACTCCCTTCGGGCTCCAAATCTTACAAGGACATCATCAGGCCCAATGCGACAGCAACGCAATGCCTTCGAGAAAACAGCACGTCGGCCGTCGTCGCTCGGCGTCAACCCCGTCGTCGCCATCAGCGTCGCTGTTCCCCTGGTTCGGTCTCACGGGCTTCGCGGGCCACGTGGCCCATGGATACAGGCGGCCCAGATCAATAGGTCGACCCTGCCAAATCGAGGGTACCCTCGCGTCCTGTGTCTTGGGACCCATGCCTCCTGCAGTTCTGTGGCAATATGGCCCTCAGAAGGATCTTGGGTCCTATCGCGTGTCCTCTCCAATCGAGTCCGACTCTAACATCGGACATCGGGGGTAATCGAATCTGGTGAATTCTACAATTCTGGCCCAAGATATCCGCTACGCGGATTATGGAGTGCACCCCCCTCTCCAAGACAGCACTCAATCTTTGGGTGAGAAACGGCTGGGCCATGTCGGTGCCGCACGACTACCTGCCGCCGCTCCTGCAGTCGTCGCCGACCCCCCGCGCGGAGCAGGGCGGCCGCGAGGGTCCTCGGTCGCGCAGCTTGTCGCCAGCGGGTTCGCAGCGTCCAGGCGCAGGCGCTGACAGTCGGGGGGGGATGGAAACGAAAGAACATGATGAGGAGGAGGCTCGAAGATGAAGAGGAAGAAGAGACGGATGAGGACGACGATCGGGAGACGAGGAGGAGGATGAGGGAGGGAGAGGGAGAGGGACGGAGGGATAAGGATGAGGAGGAGACGGACGATGAGAAAGATGAGGAAGCGGAGGAGGGGGTGAGCAGGATGACGATGATGATGAAGATGAAGATGAAGATGAAGATGCAGATGAAGATGAAGATGAAGATGAATATGATGATGATGATGATGATGATGATGCTGATGATGATGATGATGATGATGATGAGGAGGAGGAGGAGGATGAGGAGGAGGAGGAGGAGGAGGAGCAGGAGGAGGAGGAGGAGGAGCAGGAGGAGGAGGAGGAGGGGATGCAGAGGAGGATCGATGCGAAGATGGAGGAGGGGGAGGAGGGGGTCGCATTTGGCGCGCCCGCAGGCTCGCCAGACAGCGCGAACGACACCGCCACAGTTGCTGCGAACTCGCAGGAGGTCGTGGTCAACAACGAGCCGATCATGGCAGCACCTGGATCTGGAATATTGGAGCTGGCGTCCGGATGCCAGATCGTCGTGGACTTGCTCGATGACTCGCCGCCAGATGGCCACGGTGACCACAGCCAGGCCCTCCTCGGGAAACCTGTCGACACCTTGGTGGAAGACAGTGACGCCCAGATGTTCGGCGCCAACCCTCATGACCGCCACGCGGGACTGGCGTCTGGCGGGGCCGAGGGCGAGCAGGGCGGCGCCGAGGCGGCTGCCAGGGCGACGCCCGCGGGCGAGGAGGCAGCCACGGCGGCGGCCGAGGGCGAGGATGCAGCCATGGCGACGGTCGAGGGAGAGGAGGCTGCGACCGAGGCCAAGGCATCGGCTCAGGGCGAGGAACAGGAGGCGGCTGCCGGAGCGGCTGCATCAGCCGCAGCGGCTGCCGATCTCGAGGGGGCATCGGCAGTGGCAAATGGCGTCGCAGCTGCCAGGGGCGACGCCGCGGCTGCAGGCAAGGCTGAGGGCGAGGCAGCGCTTGTAGGCGCAACGGATGATGGCGACGCAGCGGAGGCGCCTCGCCCGAAGAAGAGGAAGCAGAAGAAGAAGAAGACGAAAGTGCAGGTTGAGGACGAGGAAGCTGATGAGGAGGCACTGGCTGCAGATAAGCCCGAGGGCGAGGCGGCGCTTGAAGACAAGGCCAGTGCAACGGCTGATGGAGACGCAGCGGAAGTGCATCGCCCGAAGAAGCGGAAGAAGAAGAAGAGGGCGAACGCGAGGGCGGCGCAGGAGTCTGGGGGGCTCGTCGCAGCTGGTGCCGACGATGGCTGGCAGCCCGACGGCGAGAACTGGACGCCAGAGGAGTGGGCTACTTGGTGGAGTGCATGCGGCGATGAGGTGCCAGAGCGCATCGCTAATGATGAGGCGGCGGCCCCGAAGGATGACCAGACCGAGGCGCAGCGGGGGGGGCGCCCACAAGATGAGCAGCGTGGACGCCGAGGCGCAGCTCGCCGAGGCGGCGGCCACGAAGGAGAACCAGATCGAGACGCAGCGCCCGCTGAAGAAGGGGCGCAATGTGAGCTGACTGGGCGCCGCGGCCCCGACGGAGGACGAGATCGAGACGCAGCTCGCGGCGGCGCCATGCATGAAGCATGCCGACCTCGAGGCGCAGCCCTTCGGCTCGGACGGCAAGCCGCTCGCAACTGCCTCTGACGACGAGCCGCTCTCGACCCGCACGCGGCCCAGCAAGCCTCTGACCGCGATGCCCAGCTGGCCCGCGGCATCTGCGAGCACCGCGGTGAACGCGCCTACATGGCGCGATGAGCCGCCCGTGGAGTCCACGCCGCCGAAGCTCGGGGTGGATGAGACCATGGCCGCGGTGGCGCGGCGGCTTCAGGAGCTTCCTTCCAGTCACGGCGTGGAGAGGGCAAGTAACGAGAGGGCCCGCAGGAACTCGGCTGGCGACAAAGAGCTGATCGACTGCGTGGACAACAACAACGGGCTCTTCAAGGCCAGGTCGATGGTCGGCTGGAGGTTCAAGCTGGCGTGCATCGCCGACCCGAAGCTGCAGAAGAAGCTGGACACTGCCGCCGACCCCGACACGGTCAAGGCCAGATGCAGGAGGAGGATGCGAGGAGGACGATGAGAATCGAGGATGAGGCAGAGATGGAGGATGACGGAGGATGCCATGAAAACGGCGATGATGAGAACGATGCAGACATGATGATCGGAGGAGGGCAGACGGCTGAGTAGAAGGGCGAGGGAGATGGGGATGGAGGAGGGATGAAAGGGCAGGATGGAGGGGACGATGGATGGAGGAGGAGGAGGATGGAGGAGGAAGGAAACTGACATTTGTTGAGCCCACAGGCGAACTGGGCCAAGTCGATGTACAAGGGCGCCGTGGCCCGCTACAAAACGTTCACGTCCACGCACGAGGACGAGTGGATGAAGAAGGGCACCGTCGTCTCGTTTCTCAAGATGTGCGAGCGCGAAGGACTGCGGAGGCGGAGGATACCGGTCGAGGAGATGATGGGGAGGACGATGGAGGAGGAGGGTGCGGAGGGCGAGACGATGGATCGGATGAGGAGGAGGTGGGGGAGAGGCGAAGGAGACGGAGGACGATGAGGAGGAATACAGAGTGAGGTTTGAGGAGGATGCTCGAGGAGGGGGCGGGCTTAGTGATGAGGATGGTAGCAAGAGGAGGATGAGGGGGACATGATGATGATGATGATGATGAGGACGAGGAGATGAGAAACTGAAATGATAATGATGAGAGGGGGAGGGGGATGAGGAGGAGTAGGAGGAGGATGAGCATATCACGCCCTCGCAGGAGGCCCGACAGGGCATCATGACCCCGAGACGCTGCACAACTGCACCGTCCACGCGCTGCGGTGCGTGGAGCTCGGGCACCCGTTAATGCAGCGCGATCCGACGCACGGCGGCATCAAGTTCATGCACTTCGAACTGACGTACACCGAATCGTTCTCGCAGTGCTGGCAGGGCGCCCGATGCTCCCTTATACTTTCCATCTCGTTCTCCTCGTCGTCGTCCTCGTCGGCCATGTCCCCGATGTACCTTGCTCTGAGGACTTCCAGCGCCAGAACCAGATTGTCGACGTGAACCCGCTGGAGCGGCTCCGCACCGCCGATGTCGCGCGCCTCTCCGGCTTCCAGGGCGCAGTTCCGACTGTCGCGGGCGCGGCTCCGACTGCTGCGGGCGCAGCTCCGATGGTCGACGGCGCAGGCGCGGGCAATGCCGCAGCGGTGCCCGAGGCGGGCTTGGCGAAGAAGCGGCGCCGCAAGAAGAAGCGCCAGGCCGAGGAGATCGATGACCAGCCATTGGATCTCGAGGCCAAGACCAGCAAGAAGATGAGGATGAGGATGAACGGCAAGGCGCCTGAGCCTGGCCCTGCGCCTGCTGCGCCAGGCCCTGTACCCGATGGCCCTGCGCCTGCTGCTGCGCCAGGTCCTGCACCTGCTGCACCTGGTCCTGCGCCTGTTGCACCTGGTCAGGCGCCTGCTGCACCTGGCAGGCGGAATGGGAATGCCCCGAAGAAGCGCACTGATTCGCAGATCAAACTTGCCGAGGCCAGGAGGACCATCGCGAGCTTGCAATCAGCCTCGAGCCAAGCACAGTCTCTGCTGACAACCATCGACACAGAGCAGCCATGGGCGTGGGCCAGGACTGACGAGGTGCGCGGCCGCATCCTGGCGCTGAAGGATCTGGTCGAGTCCAACGCCAAGCAGACGTACATGGGCAAGTCGGCGATGAACGGCGTCAGGACGGCCGAGGCTATGGCTGGAGGAGGAGAGGTATGATGATGATGATGATGGTGATGATGATGACGATTATGATGATTATGCTGATGATGATGATGACGATGCTGATGATGACGATGATCATGATACTGATGCTAATAATGATGGTGAGGAGGAGGAGGCTAAGGAGGAGGAAGAAGGAGTAGGCTGAAGAGGCGGAGGAATAGGTTGATCATGCGGCGGAGGAGGAAGGAGGAGGACGAGGATGTTGACGAGGACCATGCGGATCGAAGAGAGGGAGCACTCGGAGGAGACGGAGGATGACCCCCCACCGTCTCTGCTACCCCCCTGCGCAGATCCCGAAGAACATGTCGGGCGCAGATGTCGCGGCGCAGACTGCCATCATCGACCGTGACTGCAAGGCCGCCGCTGTTGCTATGTCCCTCATCCCTTGTACGCGCCCGTCTCCCATCCCCTGCTGCGGGCTGCCTGCGAGCCCGTTGGCGACCCCGCGCAGCGCTGCGGGGCCAATGGCATCTCCGGCGGGGGGCGCGGGCGGGGCGCGCGCAGGGCATGAGCGGGCGAGCGACAGCGATTGAGACAGATAAACATAGATAAACCATCTAGATGGGGGCACCGAGTTTTGTTGGTATCGGGAGCGCTAAGATAATCGCACTTCGCGCGCCGCCGTGCGCGCCGATCGAAGACGCGAAGGTAACTGCGCATCGCGACCCCCGCTTCTCCTAGGGCAACGTCGATGAGCTCGTCGAGGCCCCGTCAAACACCCTCCAGAGCCACGCGAGTCTGAACAAGAAGGGTTCCGAGAAAAAGAAATCGAAGCCCAGCCTGAAATGATTCGCCGAGCCCTGGACCGTTTTTGTTAATGTGATGTGCGTATAGCGCATGCTTCTGCATTGGGGGGGGGGGGGGGGGCATCGGCGTTGGCCATGCGGCAGGTGCAAGCGCGCGGGTTTAACACGCATCACTGCTGAACTGTCAGCTGTCGACGGGGATCGGCACGCTAGGCGGCGCGCGCCACTGGTGAGTTTTTGGGTCTTGCTGGCCGCGGCACTTTCAATTGCGACTTAAGCGAGAGATCTGGGGTGACCTCGCGCAATTCTACTGCCCGCGGATCGACGGGTCAGCTGATATCCAATTCGACACGCACTCCCTGGGGAATCCAGCCGATGTCTGTCCGCTGCTCCATCGCTGACCCATAGCTGATCCATCGCTGACATCCGCTACCCCTCCCCTGGGACCGTATATATATACATATATATATGTGTGAAAAACACACTGCCCCATCGCTGACCCATCGCTGATCCATCGCTGACATCCGCTGCCTCTCCCGGAGACGCCATCGCGCCTGCGACGTCTGGCATCGGCCGGGCGCGTCCGAAGGATATTGAGCCCGTCTGCCTCCTCCTCCTCCTCCTCCTCCTCCCCCGCCTCCGCCCCATCCTCCGCCTCCTCCTCCTCCTCCTCCGCCTCCTCCTCCACCTCCTCCTACTCTTCATCCTCCTCCTCCACCTCCCCCTCTTCGTCATCCCTCTCCTCCTCCTCCTCCTCCTTCTCCTCCTCCTCCTCCTCCCTCATCATCATCTTATAATCGTCCCCCCCCCCTCATCCTACTCCTCCTCCTTCTCCTCCTCATCATCATCATCATCGGCATCCTCATCCTCGAGGGAGTTTCGAGCAGCTCTTCTCCTCCCCCTCCTCGGCTCTCCTCCTCCCTCCTCCTCCCCCCCCCTCCTCCTCCTCCCCCCTCCTCCTCCTCCTCCTCCTCATCCACCTCCTCGAGCCTCCTCCTCCTCCTCATCATCATCATCAAGCCTCGTCTTCCTCCTCCTCCTCCTCCTCCTCATCCTCCTCATCCCCCTCCTCATCATCCTCCCCATCCTCCTTCTCCCTTTCCTCATCCTCCTCCTCCGCCTCCTCATCCCGCTCCTCCTCCTCGATCGCCCTCATCACCCCCCCCTCCCCCTCCCCCTCGCCCTCGTCCTCGTCCTCCCCCTCGTCCTCCTCCTCCTCTTCCTCCTCCTCCTCCCCCTCCTCCTAATCATCTTCCCTCGGGCATGCTCGACTGCATGCAGTGCTCAGGCGCCTGCGTGCACGGTTCAGTATCCAGTTGCCGTTGCCAGTTGCGAGTATGTTAATGGCGTTGCGTTCTCTGGCGGTGCATAATGATCGTTTATTCATGCCCCCCTTGGGCCCCGAACTCACACGCACCACGCGTCATTGATACGCGCCCTGTATATATGGCGTCAGGCTCAAGCATGGCGTCGAAACGACGCAGAACACATTACACTCTAGAAGGCGATGGCGCCAATCGTGCGAGGCAGCACGATTATGGCAACGAGCTTATCAGATACCTCCAACATATGTATTGCGAGGGCAAACCGATGTCGGGTGCTGCCATGACCACTATATGTCATCTGGCTGCAGAGGCTGGTGCCCAAGGGGATCTTCGAAAATGGAGCGTGGCACCGCCGTCGGGCCCTACCGTGACTTGCGGGGACGGTGCTAAGAAAATGCGAAAAAAACTATCAGGGAGTTGGCTGGTCGCGATCGGGTGGAGCCATGTGTGTTAGATATCCCAGGGTACAATGTCAGGTACAAGCGCCACGGCATTATCAATTTGAAAGTACGTTCCCCTCGCGATTCCATCTGGGCCGGGCTGCACGCGACGCCGACCTCGATCCAGGATCGGACACCCCACCCCGCCTCTGCCTCGAGCGCAACCGTAGAGCGCGCACGGGGTGCATCGAGAGGGCAAGTGAGAGATACATATCGAGAGATATGGCGATACAACAGAGCGCACAGAGAGAACAGAGAGCGGAATCCATATATATATATATATATATATCGAGAGAGAGGGTGCGAGAGAGAGAGAGAGACATGTATATAAACAGTAATATGCATAGATATGGAGAGAGAGAGGGAGGGATAGAGAGAGAGCGAGAGAGATAGAGAGCGATCGAACGATCGAACGATTGCGAAAGTGACACACGCAACTATATATCTAGATGCATACATGTATACGTATATATATATATATAATCGGTTGGCATGGCATCGGGGCCATGAAACGTGTGTAAGCTGTGCCAGAATGGGCGGATGGGCGACCGTGCGAACGTCGCCGATAGGGCCACGAAACGTGTGGGGGACGGTTATTGCCGCCTTCCATCCCCATGTCCACCTCATCTTCCTCCCCCCCTCCTCTTCGTCCTCCTTCTCTCCTCCTTCTCCCCCTTCCCTCATCATCACCCCGCTCTCCCCCCCCCACCCGTCCTCCCTCCTCTCATTGCACGCCCCTCCCACGTTTTTCGATGAATACCCCGTCGGCAGGAACATATTGCGAGCCTGGGCCAGAGGACGTTGCCTCCCGCGTGGACAGTCCACCCAATAATGCGAGCTGGTGCCGCATCTGGTCAGCTAGTGGCCCCACTCGCTCTGTTCATCGATGCTGCAGCGTACGGTGGGAAAGCCTCAGCAGGCAGATTGCGCTCAATCGTCGTGCTATCAATTTCGAATCTCGTCACTGGTCGCAGGCATGTCATTGGGGTTCTTCGAAAGCAATTGGTTTGTCGTTGCGGGTGTGGCGGGTGGTGCAGCATGTATGCCTTGCTATCTGTTGTAAGATGGTCGCTCGATTCTTTAGCCAGCGGCGTTTGGCCTCGCCCGCGCGACGGCTGCCGTGGCACGCGGGATGTAGAACCTGGATCACCCCTCAATTTTCGTGGGGCGGTTGTGTACGTGATGTCGGACTGGGAGGGGCTGTGTGCATACATGGGGTTACCTACATGGGCTAGCAAAGACCACCCGTGTCCATTGTGCAATGCGACGGCTGCATCGATGCACACTTACAGGTCTTGTTTTTTTGGGTGGGGTATCTGATCGGGCCGCCGACCGTCGATTGCAGGTTCAGATGATCGATCGATCGGAATAGAGCGGACGCGTTCGGATCCTAAAATGCCGCCACCAGTTCGCTACGGGGCCCCAATCGCCCTTGGGAGCTTCACACCGTATGTTCGCATGATAGAGCGTATGTGGCTGCGGAGCGGTGGGTCGACATCACCACGCGTGCAGACTTGCAGGCATTAGTCCGACAAGGGAGGTTCATGTTCGACAAAAGAAAACCACGTACAAAAAAAACAACGTTGGTGGTGGCCTACGCGTTACAGCTGCGGTTCCAAAGTTGAATCCGACATCAGCTGAATTGCGCGCTGGCGATCGTTTGCATCCCCAGCCAAACTTACCCGTTACTAGCACATACGCCCACCTGGCCACCCCTACTCGGCTCCGTTTCTGGAGGACGTCTGCGCAGTCTTTGGTGCGGTTTCGCAATCCACTGTGGGGGGTGGAGATTGGGCTCACCGTAACTGGATCGTATGCGATCGATTAGTTGCATGCGATTGCACTGGGGGTCATGGTGTTTATCGTGATAGAGTGCTTCTGGCGCTGCGTGGACTCAGCGCACATTGGCGGCTTGAGCGATTTGGCCTCCCGCGAAGTGCAGGTGCGTGTTTTCGCAGACAGGAAAGTCTAGCCGCGATGCAATCGCGATTCCTCGGATGAGCTGTCCTCCTCGTCCTTCTCGTCTTCATCCTCGCAATCCTCCCCCGCCCCCTCCCGAATCCCTCCAACCCTCGGTCGCTCCTCCCCCGCTCCCCCCGCTCCCCCCTCTCTCTCTCTCTCTCTCTCTCTCTCTCTCTCTCTCTCTCTTTCTCTTTCTCTTTCTCTTTCTCTTTCTCTTTATCTTTCTCTTTTTCTCTCTCTCTCTCTCTCTCTCTCTCTCTCTCTCTCTCTTAGTCTCGGCTCGAGAGTGCCCTGCACTCAGACCGCAGCCGCGACGCGAAGCGCCCCGCCTCGGAGTCAGACTCCCAGGCCTCGCGAGACCGGAGGGGTCCCAGCAGGACCCTACTGATTCGCGTCACCTCTCTCCCCACCAGAGCGCCCGCCGCAATGGCCCCCGGTAAGCCGGAGCGCCGTCGCTCTTCCAAGCAGCCGCCGAGCTCACGTCCTGCTGCCGAAGGGTCTCTCCTCCAACGCAAGCAGGACTGCATCGCAGCTTTCAAGCAAGCGGGGTCCGACCGCCCCACGGCCGCATACAACGGGCTTGCCGAGCTGAACGCGGACGAGCTTCAGGCCACGTACGACATGCACAAGACCAACACAAAGAAGCTCGGCAGTGCCTTGATCCGCATGTGTGCCGCCAACCAGATCAGCTACACGCTGGATCACCACCAGCGCAGCAAGCCTAAGCGCATTGGTGGTGACACATCACACCCACCAGCTGCGTCCGCACGTCTTCAGGCTGCGGACGCCCAATTCATTGCCTTGGACCCGGCCTTCTGGAAGGTCCCAGTCCTCGCCGAACCCACATCACTTGACGACGGCAAGACGTACAAGCCCAGTATCAGCCTCCACGACTACGAGAGCGGAGAACGGCTGCTGCAACACCACCTCGTGCAGGGTAAGCGTACCACGGGTCAGCTTGCGATTGCTGTCATGGGCCCAAAAAACGATAACTACGTCGGTACCGAGCTCGCCGTCCCCGTGCTGAAGCGTCACCCCAAGGCGCCCAAAGTGGTCCACACGCACGTCCCCGTGACCGTGTACCAGCTGGGCACCAAGGAAGTCGCCTGCACGGAAAAAGTAGCCGTCGCCACCATCGATCCTGCCGACCACGTATGCTGGATTCGGGTGACCATACATGAAACCGAGGCCATCGCCGCAGTCCCGTCCATGCATCAGGCCTTCGAGGATCAGTTCTCGGGAGGTGCCCCCGTGAACGGTGGTCCACGCGCCAAGGGTCCTTTCCGAAGGGACTCCGCCCCACAGGACAAGGCGCGCCAAAACCAAAAGCACAGGGAGTCCAAGAAAGACGCTCGCCGTCAGGAGCTCGATAGTCAGCTCCAGGACACCTTCAAGGCCCTCTTCCACGGCAACTTTAAAGCCGTCACCATCCTCGAACCCTGCAAAAGCCTAGGCAGGTATGGATCGGGCGTCGGAAAGAGGTCCCTGGCTGCCACCTTCGGCGTCAGTCTTCAAGCGGTTGACAAGGTCTTGGCGGGTTCAGGGCAACTCGGCGCCACCTACGACCTCAGCAACGTAGGTGCAGACGAGCCCACTGCAGACAAGTACCAGACCGTGTGGTTCCCTGAGGACCAGCCCATCACGATGGCAGATGCGTTCCAGAAGTCGGTGGACTTCAAGGCCCTAGGAGTCGTCAGGCACGGCAAGTCAGGCTTACTGGGGATCCGTGTTGCACGAGGGTCAGACGCCGCCAAGGCTGCTGCCGTCAGCATCCGTGGCTGTGAAGCCACCCTCGCCAAGACGCGATACCGCATCACTGGCATTGCGGCACGCCACGCCACGCTGACCCAGCTTGCTAAGACTCTCACGGGCCCGTCCGTCAAATGGGACTGTGAGGTCTACCACACCGCCTGGGACCCAGCCACTTCGGCTCAGTTTGCCTTAGTGCGCGCCCATCGTCCCCCACCCACATATACGGTACAGGTCGCAGGGTGCCCCATCCCGTGGAGCATCACCGAGGCCCCGTTGGCTGAGGTGGTGCCGAAGAGGGACAACGTTACCATTGTCACCCCTACCACTATCACAGAGCCTGTGACGCCGCCAGCCCGTGGTGGCGGCTTCAGCCCCGCCACGGGCACACTCCTAACCAAAGCGGCCCAGAGCCCTTACCTCCACGACCTCATGACTGCCACGCCCAAAGGCAAGGGCGTCGCACCGCTCCTGATCCCCAAGGAGGAGCCTCTAGCCAAGCGCCACCGATCCTCCAGTGGGAAACGCGACGCCACGCCGCACGCAAGATCACACGGCGCCCCAGGCCGCAGCTCCTCTGCACCCCCGCACGGCACGGATGGAGCTGCCGAGCAGACGGCCGTCCTAGGACCAGGTGGTCATAACCCGCAACTTGGCACGGTGGCGGCTGAAGGCGGGGGCCACACGGAAGGGGGCGCTGCCACAGCCGCCGAGGTACCAGGCGACGCTGACGACGTCGAGATCCTCTCATCAGGGGATGAATTCAGCGTGGCATCTCGCGAACTGAACACCCTCGGCGAACGCTTCGCAACGGCCCCTAAACTGTCAGATGCCGCCACGACCCGCATCCAACACATGGAACAACAGCACGAGCTGCTTGCCAACACGGTGGATAACATGCAGGTTCAGCTTGCGGGCGTTCTCTCATCCCAGGCCACACTCACGGAGCACGTTTCAGGTTTGGAACGAGGGCTTGCCACCGTCGTCACCCAGCAACAGACGGCAACTACCGAAGCTGCTGCACTGCGTGGCGACATCCAGGCCCTCCTCGGGCACCTCACGGGGGGCACCATCCACCTGCCACAGGTGGCCACTCTCGAAACAAAAAAGGAGGAAGCTGCATCAGTTGCCGATCCCGTGGCTGTCTGCGGGTGGATTGACCAGCCAGGCCAGGTCACCCCAGGGACGGGGCCCCCAGGGGCTGACAAAGGCAAAGACAAGGGTCGGGCCACTCAGGAACCCTATTGAAGGTGCCTCAGAGAGCCTGCCTCAGCCCTCCGAGGAAGCGCCTTCAGAGGCATCTCTTCTCTCTTCGCGTCGTATCTCTTTCTTGTCATATCATGTCAGTTTTGGCAGCAGCACGAGCAAGCTATCTGGTGTAGGGACACCTGTCATCTTGCTGTGGGTGTGTCTGTTGCAATGTACATGAGCATGCAGGGGTATCTGAGGATGCGTGCTGACATGCAGCTTTTGGCTCATCGCTCGCGCCGCCCGCCAGGCCTCGCCATCATGTGGCGCCTTGCCTGCAGCCTGGCCCTCCCCTCGCTCGCTGGAGCACACCCGTCTTCAGGCGGTGTGCCCCAGCATGGAGGTGAGGTTTTCCTGCGACACGCTGAACGTGGGACCCTTTTCTACCTCTACGATGACAGCATCTACAAGTACGATCACTGCACCATTTTGGACCCGATCGGGAACAGCACCGTTGCCGCGGGTCCGTGTGGCATAGGCCAGGCACACAGTGGCGGCTTCAGCCCCGCTGTTGTGCCCCGCTATCGCCCTACGGGTCTCACCACCCCCCTGTGCGCTAGGGGCGAACCCGAGGAGGACCCTGCTTTCTGGCACCTGATGATGATCCGCGCCCGGCTCATACCGTGTGCTGCGGCGTGGGCACCAGGTGAGGACCACCAGGACGTGTTCTGGGCATGGCTCGAGGACTGCGTCCCGTACATCCTGGCGACGCTTCATCTGCCACAGTACGATCACCTCTTTCAGGAGGATTCTGAGGACACAACCGACGCCCTGCGTCAGCGCACCGCGGTCGACATGTGCGAGGACATCTGGCACAGAGCGGGCCCCGACAGGCAGCGCACCAACCGCAACCTCACTCGTATCCAGAGCAGCCGCGAGTACGCCACCCGCTACTTTGGCCTCCTTCTGGAATACCAGGGCGCTCGTGCCACGCTCGTCGGCCCTGAGGCTTTCACGGCACCTTTGCCGCCATACCTCTCACGGGCCCATGCTTTGCTGCCAAGAGGCCTCCCTCCACCCGACCAAGACGCCATGGCGTACCTCGCCGACGTGATCCTGCACCAACCGCCAGACATGCTGCCGCTCGTCGAGGCGGAGCTCGCCGCGGCGCCGATGGACGGCACCGATCAGGCCGCAGATGATCCCGTATCATGGCTGCTACAGCACATCGCGGCCAGCGATATCGGCAACATATCCATGGACTCGTTCCACGCGTCGGACGATAGCCAGGACGGCATCGATACCCAGGATCGAGACGGCACGACACCACCAGGCGACTCGGCCCAGCGTGACCGCGACAGTGAACCCTACTTTGGGCACACCTCGTTGCACAGCAGTCCGCCCCACAACTCAGCTCAGGCCGACCCTGGCGCACAGCTCAACGACGCTGAAGGCGTCACTGCCGCCGACGCGACAAGCCATTCCACTGCGTCGCCAGCTCATGCCAGCCCGTGCAGTGGCGGCTTCAGCCCCGCTGCACCACTGGCTAGACCTGGACATCCCCAGACCGCAGGTGGCAGCACCACGCCCTTCACCTCTGTACACCGTGACAACGCGACTGACTCCAACCCCAGTGTCATTGGCCACTGGCAGGCCGACATCGACAACGACCCCATCGATGATGAGTACCCAGATGCCAGCGGTTCCCACGAGCCCCAGCACAGCGCAGCGGCATCACGACATTGTGGCTGCCTCATCTGCCTCTTTGTGGCCACGTACGCCATCGCGATAGCAATGCCGTACAAGGACCAGATCGATGGGTACTTGCCGACACCGAGCCGAGACCCCAGCTACCGACAACGACGACGACGCAAAGCGACGGCACCAGGCCCATCGGTGTCCACCACAGCCCGACGCAAAACGACATACAATGTCACGTCCACATTGTGGGCCACTCTCGAATGGACCAGCGTCAAACTCAGAGATAGCGTCTCGGGCGGAGCCACCGCAGTCGGGGTCGGCCTCGGGGGTGTCCTGAAATGGGCCAGCGGCAAGCTAGGGGCTATTGCCACGGGTGGAGTCGTGTGTGGTCTTCTACTCGTCGGTGCCAAACTTCTTGCCCAGGGAGCTGTCGGACACGTAGGAGCCCGCATCTGTGCGCGGGCCCTGGACTCATCCACAGCCCAGTGGTGCCTCCGCTGTTGCCAACCGAGCAGGAGGCCGCGGGATGAGGCCACATACAAAATGCCGTGCACGCTCGCCGACGAACACGACGACCAGCATGTGCACGCACTCCGACATCCGCTGCTACAGGAACACTACGCCGCAGCAGTTGCCGCCGCAGTCGCCGATGTCACTACCGCCACCACCGCCGCCATCGTCGAAGTCACTGCCGCCGTATCGCGAGCCTCGTCTGTCACACCAAGATCGACTAGCCCGTCTCCACGAGACGGCTCCAAGAGCGGCGTGGCATTCGGTAACCTACCGACTAACGAGGATGCCACAGCACACGGCAGCGACACCGAGGCAAGGGAAACGCGTGAGCGCACCCACGATAGCCCGTGGTCCATCTTCCGACATGCTGACGCTCGTGGTTCCTCCCCCGACGCGGACACCCAACCACCACGACGGCGAGCACGCTATGCATCACCCGACAGGCCCCAGGCGCCTTCAGGCCCTGGTATGCCTTACACAGCCCTCAAGCCACCGACACGCAACTTACGCAACACCATCCAGCGCGACCCAGCGGTCCCCGTGCCGCCGAAGAGCATACTTAACGCCCTGTATCAAAACGGCTTTGCGCTAGGTAACAGTGGCGTGTCTACAGAGGACATCAAAGACGCTCTGCGACTCCACGACCATCCTCGATTTACTCATGATCCAACACTCCAAGCGCTGGGGCCGTGGACGGACATCATGCAGAGGCCACCGAACCGCCTCACTTGGGTGCTGGAAGACTCGGGCGGGAACTCAGGCGAGACAATCTTCCCATACCTCACGTGGGACCTCCGCCAACCCACCACCGACGCGCCCACTGTCTTCTGGCATGGGACCCGCGGCGACCTTGCGGCCCGTCTTGCTGCCAGTGGAGGGCACCTCTTGCCAGGTCCCCGCCGTGAAGCGAAGGGCCGAACTGGCACCAACGTTGGCCGCACGTACGCGAGCGTGCACCCTTCGCTGGCCGCGTGGTACGCAATGCCGCCCCACCCGCCCTACAGTCTTGAAGACGACACCCTCGCGTGGGGACCCATCGCACTCTGGATGTGCGAGGCCACCCAACCACCGCGCGGGGAAAACAGGCACAACTACGTGAAAGGGGAGGCCCACGGAGCGCGCCTCATTTACCCTCGGGTCCTGAGCCTCCTCATCCGCATGGACTGGTGTGCCCCCACAGAAGCTGCTTCCAGGTGCCGTGCCCTTCCACACGCCTATGGCATGGGCGACTGCGCGCACGCCCTCCACATCGCTGGCTACGATCATCCAGATCTCCGTGAGGCGGCTGAAGCTCACGACCAGGAAGCTAGCACCAGGCGCAGACCAGCCATCGCGGCAGCATGGCCACCGCCGCAGGCACTATACTCGCCAGAGGCAGCGCGAGTATGGGCCAAACAGCACTACGACACGGAAGCAGCCACCAGGGATGACCCTAACCAGCCCCGCCCACGCGTCTCGCTTCACATGCTCCAGCTGGACCCGAAACCACTCATCGACCTGGTGTACACTGGCTTGCAAGCTGCCCCCGTGCGGGGGCACCCTGACGCACGCGGGTCGCGCCCCAGCGGCTCCAGCCCTGGGGCCGCGTCGGGCCCACCCGCACGTACAAGTCAGGCACAGCCCTGGCGCACAGTCCAGACCGCTCATCGACGTCATCTGGAGCCGACGAACGCCGTACGCCTTCCCTCATCAGCGCGGCCGCCGCCCTCGCCCGAGGCCGTGCCCGCCCACGACGATCTGCCTCTCGCTCGTCACGACAGAGTGGCGGGAACTCCACCTCAGACAACAGTGGCATCGAGACGTGGGAGCACATTGTGACGGAAGAGGAGCCGACTGCCTACCACGTCCTCGCCTACCACGTCCGTGATGTGCGGACCCGTGTCAATGCCCCTGGCATCGAGGTCTGGCTTGACCCTGGTGATCACCACGATGGTGCCTACTTACCGTGGGGGACGACAGTCATGGGCCACCGCGTTATTGACCCTGCGGTGGCGGGGCGGGACGGCTGGGTCATCCTCCACCACGACCACGGCGACACCACTACTAAGCTCTGGGCACCGACCCAAGTCCACGTCAAAGCGGACGACACCTGGCGCACCGTCATGGTACCAGCGGACATGGGGCCCCAGTGGATCAGGTGCCATGCCGAGGACGCTCGCCTCCCCGCCGAGGTTGTCCGCACTACAGGCCAATCCTGGTTTGCTGACGTCTGGCCCTTGTGGGATCGCCCGCGACCCCACCCAGACGACCCAGGCACAAATGAGCATGCGCTCCCGCCTTTACCAGGACGCTGGTCTTGCCTACAGTGTCGATTCCAATGCTGTCAGTACTGTGCGGCTCGCCGCAACACGCAGCTCGGCACCTCGGGCCAACCAACGTGCCCAGACTGCGGCCGCAGCGGACTGCGTACACTCATGGACTGGTCCACGGACTACTCGTGCAACAGTTGGACGTGTGCATACAGCACCAACAACAGGGACTCCGACACATGCTGCCTGTCCAGCAGGTGCCCCCATCCCCCCAGTCCACACAGCCTGCTCGACGTCCGTGCCACAGGGATGCCGCCGCACATCCTTGCCCGCCAATTCGGCAACGCGCCAGCCCTCCACGACCTTAAGGAACCCCCCCGAGCGCCTTCAGGCCCCGGGGGGGAACCTCCACAACCAGGGCAAGCAGGCTACCAGGGTCAATGGTACTTCCCACCGCAGCCGCGGCGCGTCCCCAGGCAGGGACTGCCTGACGGCACAAGGCGGCCACCTGGATTCACAGGAACGGGGATGCCCGAAGAACCTTCCCCCGACCAACCGCTTTGGAGGGAAGGCTACGTGCTCTTCAGTCCCCACCAGGCCCTCAAGGAGGAATTCACCTTCAACAAGACGGTCCGCCGACCCTACTCCCTAGCCATTACCAACATGTACAGGGATCGTGTCACGGTCAGGACCGTCTGCGAGTCGATCGCCGAGCGCATCCACACTACCCGCACCCGCTGGCGAGACGTGGTACTGTACTGGGACGCCGAGGGTGGTCCTGGGCCTCAAGCCCTCGACTACGACATGCGACTCTGCGACGCCATGGTGAGCCGTGCCACGACCGAAGCCGAGCTAAACCACGACCGCAGCCACCGTGGTAGTTTCTGCCTCTATGGACCAGCGCACCAGCGAGCCGTCAACATCACGGCGATCTCCGAGCCGCAGAACATCGACTACATGGAGCATGTGCGGCGATACTCACCCGTAGGGGGGACCTACCCTGACCACGCCTTCGAGCACGTCTATCGGGGCTGGCAGCGGCCCGACGTGCCCACCATCCTCCCCGACACCCGTCCCCTCTCGAGAGCCGACTGGCAGCGTCACCAACAGCACCAGCAGCGCATCCAGCAGCGGGACCAACGTGACGCAGGACAGCAGGGCACGCCACGCTACCGCTCCCCCGCGCGAGTCCCGACAGGCGGTAACACGGCCTACGACGGGGTTGCCGCCTACTACCGTGGCCCCATAGGTGCCAGGCCCGCGGCTGCTGGGGCAGCCGCCTCCAGCTACGGCCACGCCCCCCACGCCAGGGTACACCCAGCGGTCATCGGCTACCCGCGTGCACCCGTGCAGGCCCTAAGGGCCACCTCGCCAGTGCCAGGGTCCACGCGCGCCTGGGGCCTTTACTCAGGCCGACATGATGGCACCTCCAGCAACCAGCCCGCAGTGATAACCCCTGCGGCTTCAGCCCAGGGGGCTGCAACAAACCGTGGCAGGGCTGGGCGCCCCGAAGGATGGCGTGATGCGAACGTGCGCGCGTGGCAACCGCGCCAGCACACGCCCCCGCCAAACGTGGCTGCAGCACTGCGCCCTGCCCAGGCAAAACCTGCCCCACCTGAGCGGGAGAGGCAGCCGCTTACCCCGCTCGTCCTCACGCACATCCAGGCGCATCACAGCGCCTCCCCGCGGCACAGCGAGGGAAGCGCCCACCACGTCAGCCCCCGCCCCGACGCTGTCGACCCCGACCAGGCCACAGCCACGGCGGAGGGCGGCACAAGCGCCTCTCGCCAGCCCAGCCCATCACCCTGCGCGGCGCCGATCCGATCCCCGAGCAGGGCGGATTCCGAGCGCGCTAATGCCCAGGCGACCTCGCCACGCGACCGCCACACGGGCGGGCGCGTCCCGCGCAGCAGGACCTGCAGCCGCCACAGTTCACGCAAGGCCCCAGGGAGCTCCACGAGCTCGCCGCCTCGCGAGACTCAGGCTGATGGCCGAGTCCCCGAAGTGGTGCCACGCTTCGGTGCCGGCGTCATCGAACCTGGCCAGGCGGTTGACCTCGAGCCGACGCCGTCCACGGACCATGAGCCGCCGCTGCCCACCCGCGGGATCGTCCCCATCGACGAGGCGCCAACCTTTGACCCGTTCAAGAACAAGTACCGTGTCAAGGACCTTGCGGCGGGTTTCGGCGGTGGCTCACCGCTCTCACCTCAGAGTCGGGGCGGAGCCCCCGCCACCTCAGCCGCTGCCGCGGCAGCGGCGGCCCCGCGGGGAATCAGCCCTGTCCGCAACGTGGGCCTCACGGCAGCGGGCATGGACGAGGCCCAGCGCCAGGCCTCCGACCGTGCTGCTGGAGCTGTTCCACCAGATGCTGCTCATCAAGATACTGACGGGGCGGGCGCGCCACCGCAGGACGGACCAGCGGTGTCGCGTGCGCAGTATATGCGCGTGCGTTGTGCCGCTGCCGCGCCTAGCCGCCGCCGCTGGTTCGCTTTTGCTTTTGTGTTCGGCAGGACGGATCGAGGAGTCGCCTCCCTCTCCCTCTGCTGCCGTCTCACCTCTCCTCCCCTCGTCCCCTACGGTACTGGAGTGAGGAGGATTTTTCGTGACATTTTTACTGACGTTTATGAACCCCCCCTGGCGCAGTGCCGACCGTGTCCCGCCTATACTTCTGGCCTGACGGCGGCTTCAGCCCCGGTCAAGCTAATCCATAGGAACGCCATGAGCTCCTACTGTGGCCAAGCCTCCTACCTGGGCGAGGGTCAGGCTGACCTTCACCGTGCGGGGCGTGCAAACCCCAGTTCCACCGATGGAGACGGGCCAGGTCGCTCCATACACCTCGTCAGCCTTAACATCACCAGTCTCTCAGCGAATTGGCCAACCATCACCGCCCTTGGTGTCGACCACAACGCCGCAGTCATAGCACTGCAGGAGACCCGACATGCCAAGCCGACTAGACAAGCCATCGCTACCAGCGCCGCCAATCCACTCCACGGAGGATACCACGCCAGTCTTGGACCTGACCTAGATCTGGCGCGAGCCCAGCGCAGAGCTGCCCACGGCGGCACAGACCACACCGTTGTGGGCAACACTGGCGCCTCGGGAGGGGTCGCCATCCTCTCTAAGGATGCCATTGTCGACTCCACTGTCGACGACAATGCGCCCTGTATCGTCGCCCTCAAGGCCAAGAAAAGATGGCACGAGGTCTTTCTCCCGCTCTGCACTCAACACCGCCGCAGGCGGCGACGAAACAACCATGGGCCCGCGGGGATCTACATAGCGAGCCTCTACGGGATTGCTGGAGGAGACAGCACAGCTCTTTTTCGGCTCGCTGACTGCGCCGCCGCTAGGGTCGGCTCAGCCCCCTACTTCATCTGCATGGACGCCAATACGAACATCGACGACAATCCACACCTTCTGCACATGTTGCAGCACGGATGGTTCAACGTTGCTGAGGGCACACCAGACCACACCATGCACACATACGGCAATATCCCTGACTGGGACCGCGTCACCAAGTGCCCCCGCACTTCGCGCATCGATTATATCATTGCCAACCAAGCGGCGCGATCCCTTGTCACCGACTTCTGCTACCTTCGCGACTTGCCAGCGAAGTCTCATGTTGGCCTGCAGGTCACGCTAGACCTCAGTCGCCTCGACCATACGGCCCGACGTCTTCTTGCCCCCACGCCCTACCCTCCCGACGATGGAGCTCATGAGGGTCACGAGCTGCAGGCACTAGGGACCCTCATCGCTGGGCGATATCAGGACCGCATGGAACAGGCCGACACACGCGACGACGTGGAGCGCATGTTCGCCCTGGCTAACGAGGCCAGTCATGAGTACCATCTCACCCGTCTGCGCGACCTGCCACCTCCACCGCCCGACCACCCAAAAAAGAAGCCCCCCACCATGCACGGGCTCACGCCCACGTTCGAAGAGCGACCAGTTGTCCCCCGCGCCTTCCCCACCTACGGAGCTTCCACGATACACATGAACCGACTGCGCAAGCTCCATCGGCAACTCTGTGAGCTTCGTTTCATCGGACAGCACCATCATTTGGATTGCCGTGCTATCCCGCCGTACCTCGCGCAGCGCATCGACTGCACGTGGACCGCGGCCCGCCTCCTATGCCACAAGCTGCGCCCCACGGTTCTCCTAGACTTCCCCGAGGCCTGGACCCCCGACGAGCCAGCACCTCACGGAGAGCACCTTGACGTTTTGATCCAACACCTCGACTTGGAGCTGGCGCGACGTGCGAACCGTGCCAAAGCTGAACGCATCAAGATATGGGCTGAGGGCGTCCGCGAGCCAAGCGGGCGAAAGGCGGCCATATACGCACGGGCTGCTGACAGCTCGCCCACGGCGTATCTCCGCACGCCTACCACACCTGACGATACGCAACTCCACTGCGACACCAACGCCTTTAAACCTGACGAAGCTTGCACGGACGACAGCGACGCTGACACCGAAGCTGGCGGCTTCAGCCCCAGCGACGGTAGTTCGCCCGACACGGACAGCGACGAAGACCACACTCGTGAACCACCACCTGCGCAAGTCCCCGACATCCTCCCTGCCAACGCCATTGTTGCTAACACCAAGGACATGCTCAAGCTCATGGTCGACACCTGGGAGCCCATCTTGGGCAGGTACCGTGCACGTGCGGGACATGACGCCGAAGCCATGCCGACGTGGGCCGACTTCTACGACGAGTACCGACAAGAGCTGCCTACGCCATCACCAGCTACCCCTTTCCACCTCACCGACGACCAACTCATCCACTTCATTCGCACCCGTTCACCGCGCCGCGCGGGGGGACTGGACGGCTGGACTACTAAGGAGGCTAAGGAGTTACCCGACGACATTCTTCGCCTCTTCGCCAGCGTCCTACGCGCTATGCAACGCACTGGCACCATCCCAGAACCCCTCCTCCACGTGCCAAACCCGTGCCTCCGAAAAGGCCGAGGCGAACTCCCAACGGACCAACGACTTCTCTCGGTGCTTTCCGTTTGGATGTATGCGTGGGAAGCGCCAGCTTACCGCAGCCTCACGGACTGGCGGAAAGGATGGACCCACGCCACGAGTTTTGGCGCTGTCCCCAAAGCTACCATTGGGGACGTCAGCACCTCTCTTGCCCTGCGCATCGAACACGCCAGGGCCTTACTCCTTCCCTTAGCTGGAGCTGCCCTGGACCGACAGAAGTGTTTCGACTACCTCATCACGGACATCTGCCTTAACCTTGCGCTTCACGCGGGGTGTCCCCAAGACATCGTTACTGTCCGCAGAAACTTCTACAGTCGCCACAAACGCTACATCCGCATGAACGGTGCGTACTCTAAGGAACTGGCCAGGACAAACGGTCACCTCCAGGGAAGCTCTTGGTCCCTGGACGACATTAAGCTGCTCATGTGTGTGTGGACCAAGAGACAGCATCGATACGTTCCGCGATCACTCAGCACTACCTTTGTTGACGACAGCAACTCCACTACCCACACCGCGCCTGAGTTGCAGAAATCTCTTGATGAAACCGCCAAGTTTGATCGATTTTCTGGTCAACGCATTCACCCTGGCAAAGTGGCGGGGTGGGCGCTCACCGACGAGCTTCACACCGCCGTTACCCAGCTCACTCTGGCGGAACGGCCCTTACGCGTGGTCGACTCCTTCAAGCTCGTCGGGAGTTACATCAACGCCGAGGCAGCGCCGGCTCCAGCCGCGCTTAACCTCACGGCCACCGCTGACGCCCGTGTTCGCAGGGCGACTAGTCGCCTGCCGCGCATTGGCAAGCTCCCATCACCGATGCTTATTAAGGCGCGGCACGCCCGTTCCCTTGCTGCCAGCGTCTGTACCACGGGCACCGACATTCAAGCCCCATCAGGCCCCGTCAAAACTGCCTACAACCATGCCCTTAAGGCGGCTATCCGCCCCAAGGGAAACAGGTGGGTCGAGTTTTGGACTCTCATGGCCGTGTGCGTCCCAGGACACGCCCTGGAGATTGACGCCATTATGCAGCGTGAAGTCTTCCTGTGTCTGCGGCGACAGGTTAACCGCGACGCTACTCTCTGCGGTCTCGTCAGGGATCTCCAACACCATGTCCAGACCCTTTTCGGGGGAGGACCTGTAGGACGACTTGTCCAGACGCTTCAGCAGCTCCGTTGGACCTGGCCCACATTTGGCATCATGTACGACGACTGGGGCTGTCAGATCAGTTGGCTGAACCTACCCCAAAACGCCTTCCTTCACATGCTGCGAGCCTCACAACGCAGAGCCTTTCTGAGAAAAATCAAGCCACGGCGTCATGACCTTGGACACCTGGCCTCTGTCAGACAGGGCCTCGACCTCTTCGCCAGCACGTGGCTCGCCCGAACGAAAGGAGCAGCCAAATGCAACGCATGGCAGCTGGCGCTCCTCCTTAACTACCTGTCGGGCGGGGACCACACCCAACAGCGACGATCCCGATCAAACACGTCCGCTGACCCCAGCCCCATCTGCCGATACTGCGACGAGGAAGAGGAAACTCAGGAGCACACTGTTCGCGACTGCAAGTGCTGGGCCCGAGAAAGAGTCCCTCTTACCACCCTCATCAGTGACGAGCAGTGGGCCCGTCTTCCGCCGCACACAAGACACTGCGGGCTCTTCGATGAAGACCCAGCCCTCCTCGACCTGCAGGCCGACCTCGCGAGGGACCCGCTACCTCAGCCCATACCGCGGCCCCCACCTGAGGGAGATCCTGCGGCTTCAGCCCAGGACTCCTACACCACCTACCTTGACCATGACACTGGTTGGACATGGGTCTACGCTGCCACGGACGGTGCATGCACCAACCAAGCCATCCCATTGCTTGCACGAGCGGGCTACGGCGTCTACTACGGCATCGACCACCGCATGAACTACAGTGCACGCGTTCACGGCATCACGCAGAACGCACAGCTTGCGGAGACCCTCGCCATTGTCCACCTCACGGCATGTGCTGAACGGCCCGTACACGTTTTCGTGGACAACCAGGCGGTGGTTGATGGGTTCCAAAGGATCATCGACGGACACTCACCACCGCAGGGCACGCACGTGGAGCTCTGGGAAAAGATCCACCGATGCGTCATGGCCAAGCCCAACATGTTCCGCGTCGAGAAAGTCGCTAGCCACCAGGGCGACATGGGCATCGACCTCGGGCTCATCGGGCCCATCGCGGAGGAGTTCAATCGTCAGGCTGACGCCCTCGCCACAACGGCGGCACGTACTCATAACCTTCCAGACGACATTGTCGAAGCTGCCAAATCACGACATCGCCAAGCGACCGTGCTTCATGGAGTCGCTGTCGCCATCTACGAGCGTAGACACCGTACACTCCCCCTCCCACACCGCAGGGCTGGGTTCACAGCTGCGGAACTAAACAAAATGGAACCAAATCCCCTGCTGTCTGACCAGGCACCACCCGCGGCTGGACCAGACATCCCACAGAACCCGGACGAGCTCTGGGCCGAGGCCCAACGAGCGATATTCGACGAACAGGAGGACGACCCGTTCGGCTTTGGTGGGGGCCTGGACTTCCTGGGCGACGGGCCAGCCAGCGCCAACCCTGCCCCGTCGGGCACCCGCACGGCGCCCCCGACTCCGCCATTGAGAGCGGCAGCGCACCCACATGACAACGCCGCTCATTTTCAAGATGCTGACGAACAGGAGGATGACCTGTTCAGCTTCGGTGGGGGATCGGACGCTTTGGACGACGGACCAGCCAGCGAAAACCCCGCCCCGTCGGGAAACCTCTCGATCCCTACTGCGACTCCGTCCCCGAGAGCGATATCGCCCACGTACGATGATATCGGCCACCGCCAAGACGCCGACCATGACCTGGGTGACCCCCGCGGACTGAGTGGCATGGAGGACGCACCGCCGATACCACACGCTGCCGACCATGTCGCCCTACCGAGACGCCAACCTTCTACGCGACCGACCTCAGAGCCCTTGCACGGCATCACGACTGGTCCCACTGCGCAAACCACTCCGCCCCCCCACCGCCGGCAGCCCGCGGGGGCGGCTTCAGCCCCCCCGCAGGGCACTAAACCAGACAGGCCCTCGTGCCCCATCCACGCTTCCATCGTTGCTGAGCGAGAGGAAGCGGCTCTCCCGACCTCTCGGGGCGTGGCCCTAGCGGCTCCAGCCCTGGGGTCGCGTCGGCCCCTCCAGTCACCCTTCAAGGGTGACGGACGTCAGCGTACAGGGTCCCGCACTACGCTAGGCCACCATTTGGACAGGCGTACCGAGGACCTCGCCTCTGTCTCGAGGCCCTCGGCTGCTGGCACTGAGCAGCCACCCCTCACCGACCGCGAAACCGAGCTGTCACAGGCTATGGCTGCTCTCCAGCAGAGGTGCTTAGCTCTCGCCGCGGACCTCGCCGCCGCCCAAGCTCGTCAAGGCCCTCTACTCCAGCGCCTCCACAGCGCTGGGCGAGCCTTTGCCGAGCTGCTCACGGCCTCGCCCGATGGTGCCGTGCCGTCACTCACCATCCAAGCTATGCTGTCATCGTTCCGCGGCGCTCCACCTGGTGCCCCGCGCTAATCTCCTCCTTTCTGCCTGCCCGTGTGTACGCGTGGCTCCGCGTCCACGGTGTCAGGGCGTGGGGGCGGGGGGTGCCCCGTCACTGCGCGCCGCTTAGCGGCCAAGCGCCCAACTGGCGGTCTGCCAAGCCGCCTAGCCACGTGTCAGCACGTCGCCTTTCTTGTTGGGGCCTTTTTCCTCACGCGGTCTGACAGGTGAGATCATCATCGTCTGTCCGCCGTCTGTAGCGTCTGTCGCACTGCGCCGGGGGAGGGTTTTTTTTTGTTGCCCGCCCTCGTATCTAAAGGCTGCACCGCCGCAAATAGTGTTTGCGAGTTGTCGCACCGCAGCGCGCCTCGCGGACGGACCCTGGTCCGCCTACTTGTCCGATCTCTCTCTTTCTCTCTTTCTCTCTTTCTCTCTCTCTCTCTCTCTCTCTCCCTCTCTCTCTCTCTCTCTCTCTCTCCCTCTCTCTCTTTCTCTCTTTCTCTCTTTCTCTATTTCTCTCTTTCTCTCTTTCTCTCTTTCTCTCTTTCTCTCTTTCTCTCTTTCTCTCTTTCTCTCTTTCTCTCTCTCTCTCTCTCTCTCTTTCTCTCTCTCTCTCTCTCTCTCAAGTCTCGGCTCGAGAGTGCCCTGCACTCATAGCGTAGCCGCGACGCGAAGCGCCCCGCTCTGGAATCCCGACTCCAGGCCTCGCGAGACCGGAACCGCGCCAGCAGCGCGGTACTGATTTGCGTCTCCTCACTTCCACAGTGCGATTGCCGCCATGGCCCCCCTGGCTGCGCCAGGCCGCCACCGCACTTTCACGTCTCACCATGCTGTGCTACCTGAGCTGCCTGGCCTTGTTACTGAACATAGGCACCAGGACCTTGTCTTCCGCGTGCCCGTCCTGCACGGGCGCGACCTCCCAGTACCACCTGGACACGCCCCACACGTGCCGCGTGCGGATCTTCACGAAGATCTACGTATACTCGGGCACGACGTGTTCCACCTGCGCGCCGAGCTGCGCGCCTACCGAGCCGACCTCCGCGCTCACCTACCAGGCACCGACGCCAACACAGACGACTCCGTCCAGCACCTGCTCACCTCGGTACGGCCAGGTATCCAGGGGGGGGTCGGGCTCCCGACTGCTGAGGGTGACGGTGCTGAGTGCGGTCGGGCTGTTCCCACGCCTGCCGTCGTCGCGCCGCGCGTGACAAGCAGTCGGCCCCCAACCTCCCCCCGAGAGCGCTCCCGCGGCACCGCAGGCACCGCTCTCAACTTCATCGGCATTATCTTGCTGAACTTCGGGTACGGCCTCGGCTCCACCTTCGGCATCGCTCTCGGCACCGTCGGTACGGTCTTGCGTACCATCGGCAAGGGCACCAGGAGCGTCGTCAAGCACATCGTCGACTCCGCCGGCACGGCGGGCCCAGCCCGCCCCACAAGGGCCGTCAAGGTCGGCTACGCGTTCTTCGGCGTCCTCGGCTCCGCCTGCGGCTTCAAGGGCACGGCGGGCCTGGCCCGCCCCAAACGGGCCACCATCTCGGCCGTCGTCATGCTCGTCCTTGCATCGACCTCAGCATCGCCACCAGCACTGCCGACCGCATCGACGCCAGCCTCGACGGGCCTTTCAACATCCTCTGTCCTGACGCCTCGCCCAGGGCCGTTGGCGAGGGTGCTGCCTTCAGGTGCACCTGACGCTAGAGGGGCCGTCCTGTCATGCCATGACCCGTCCGCCTTGCCGACGCCAGCGTCTGTGCCTATGACCCCATCGACGTCAACATCGACGTCAGCATCGTCCTCGGCAGCCTTCACGCCCACGTCCACGACGGACCAAACCCCAGCTCCGCAGACAGCATCGACGCCAGCTCTGACGACGGCACTGCAGTCAGCCTCGACGCCAGCGAGGGGTACGGATTCGGCACCATCCTCGCCCCCTCCCTCACCCCGCCCCGCAGGAGGAGGAGGAAACGACGACGACCACGACGACCTTGACGACGCAGTGCCGGCGCCGGCGCCGAGGTCAGCATCGACGCTCCCACCGACGGCAGAAACGACCACAGTTTCGCCGACCCCGACGGCAGCATCGACGGCGGCGAGGACGGCTCCGACGGCAGCACCGCTAGCATCGCTAGCATCGTCAGCTACGATGGCAGCATCGTTAGCACCGCCGGCTCCGACGTCAGTATCGTTAGCATCGTCGGCTCCGACGGCCGCATCGACGGCAGCGACGACGGCTCCGCCCGCAGTTTCACAGACTCCGACGGCGGCATCGATAGCATCGCCGGCTCCGACGGTAGCATCGACGGCAGCGACGCCACCACTGCCAGCGGCGGCTCCGACGTCAGCATCGACGGCAGCGACGCCAGTACTGCCAGCGACAGCTCCGACGGCCGCAAGAGACGTCAGCACCACAATCAGCCACCCCTGCTCTCCCTGTATGGCCACTCGCTCGGCGGCGCCTTCAGGCCCGCCGAAGCCTGGTGACCTACAGACCTCTCCTCGGCATCATCGTCTCTCAGAGTTGCAGCCAGCTTCGACGCCAGCTCCGACGTCCGTATCGAGGCCAGCACCGACGCCAGCCCCTACGACAGCACCGCCAGCGTCAACACCCACGCCTGCGCCTACGCCGGTACCTACGCCAGAGTTGCAGGCCGCATCGACGCCAGCTCCGACGTCTCCATCGAGACCAGCACCGATGACAGCTCCTACGCCAGCACCGCCAGCGTCAGCACCTACGCCTGCGCCTACGCCCGTACCCACGCCAGAGTTGCAGCCAGCGTCGACGCCAGCTCCGACGTCTGCATCGAGGCCAGCACCGACGACAGCTCCTGCGACAGCACCGCCAGCGGCAGCACCCACGCCTGCGCCTACGCCGCTACCCACGTCAGAGTTGCAGCCAGCAGCGACGCCAGCTCCGACGTCTGCGCCAGGAGGACCCCGTGGGGTCCAGTACCAGACTTTTGGTCCGAAACCCAGAATTTCGGGACCAAACTCAGGTTATGGCCTTTTCCGTGCAGCTCCTACGCCAGCACAGCCAGCGTCAACACCCACGCCTGCACCCATGCCGCTACCCACGCCAGAGTTGCAGCCAGTACCGACGCCAGCCCCGACGTCTCCGTCGAGGCCAGTACTAACGACAGTTCCTACGACACCACTGCCAGCGGTAGCACCCACGCCTGCGCCTACGCCGATACCCACGCCAGAGTTGCAACCAGCCTCGACGCCAGCGCAGACGTCTGCATCGAGGCCAGTACCGACGACAGCTCCTACGCCAACACCACCAGCGTCAACACCCACGCCTGCGCCTGCGCCGGTACCCGCGCCAGAGCTGCAGCCAGCTCCGACGCCAGCTCCGACGTCTGCACTCATCTTCGACGGTGATGGGGACGGTTACGACGACGATGGTGACTTTCACTGGTTGCCCGTGGCTGCGTCGTCGTCGACATCGAGGCCAGCACCGCCTGCGCCTACGCCGGTACCCACGTCAGAGTTGCAGCCAGCATCGACGCCAGGTTCGACGTCGGCATCGAGGCCAGTACCGACGACAGCTCCTACGCCAGCACCGCCAGCGTCTGCACCCACACCTGCGCCGGTACCCATACCAGAGCTGCAGCAAGCTCCGACGCCAGCTCCGACGTCGGCATCTACGGCAGCACCCCAAACGGCCTCCACAGCGGTATCCACGACAGCACCCATGACTGCATCCACGGCGGCATACACGGCCGTGGCTCCCGCGCTCACGTCCGCACCGACGCCAGCATTGACGACAGGGTCGGCCTCAGTATCGTCGGCACCGACGGCGGCATCGACGACGAGATCGACGCCATCAGGCACACCCACGGCTATTGGGGCCGCCATGCCACGCCGTATCATGTCCGCCACGTCGACACCTACGCCTGCGCCACGGCCCGCATCGACCCCAACAGCGACGTCAGCACCGACGACCGCATCGACGCCTGCCTCGACGAGCCCTCAGCCATTCACTGTCCTGACGCCCCGCCCAGGGCCGCTGGCGCGGGTGCCGTCTTCAGGCGCACCCTACGCTAGTGGGACCGCCATGTCATGTCATGACACGTTTGCCTCGTCGATTTCATCGTCTGCGGCACTGTCTGCATCGACGACAACATCGACGACAGCACGGACGGCAGCTGTGACGGCCGCATCGGCAGTGCCAGTTTTCGGGCGGCCGCCCACGGCGGCAGCCATGTCAGACTCACCGGCGGCATCATCGTCGATGTTAGCACCTACGCCCACGACTACGGCGCCACCAACACCAGACCCGCACGCAGCTCCGACACCAGCGACAGCGCCGGCCCCGAGTGCAGCCGAGACGTCAGCACCAATGACAGCAGCTCCGACGCCAGCATCGGCAGTGTCAGCATCCACGCCTGCCCCCTGGACGGCGACGTCAGAGCCGAAGGCAGCACCGACGTCCCTGTCGACGCCCGCACCGACGCCAGCACTGACGACAGCTCTGACACCAGCACCTCCAGCGCCAGCGGCCGCCCCCACCACGCCGGCACCAAAGCCAGAGTCACAGGCAGCAGCGACGTCAGACCCGACACCCACCCCGACGTCAACAGTGAGGCCAGCACCGACGACAGCTCCGACGCCAGCACCGCCAGCGTCACCACCCACGCCCGCGCCTACGCCGGTACCCACGCCAGAGTTGCAGCCAGCATCTACGCCAACTCCGCCGTCTGCATCGACGCTCGCATCCATGGCAGCATCGTCCATAGCTTCGACACCAGCACTGCCAGCGGCAGCACCCACGCCCACGCCTACGCGGGCACCAACGTTGACACCAGCACCAACGCCGGCACCGAGCGCAGCCGAGACGTCATCGCCGACGACAACTCTCACGCCAACCCTGCCAGATTCAGCACGCCCTGAGTCGTCCGCGGCGGCACCAAAGGTGGCACCCACGTCGGCCTACACGGCAGCGTTCGTGGAGCGTGTGTGGTTGGAGGTCATCGAGTGGTACAACGTGGTGTCACCGTCCACGTGGGCCACCCTGTGCGCCACGTACGTCATGTACTACTTCTTCATCGGCTTCCGCGACGAGTGGCGGCGACGGAGCGCAGCTACAGCGCGGCGGCGACGCCGACAGCGCGGCGGCGACGTCGACCGCAGACGCCCTCTAGGCCACCAGACGGCCGCCCAGGGCCGCCCTGGCATCAGCCCCCACACTGCCTCGAGCCTCGAGCCGACCTCCCTGCCAAAACCTGGTAGCACGCCAGCGGGGGCGGCTTCAGCCCCCCCGCATGGCACCACGCCTGCCATTCCTGTCATCGGCCCCCACACTGCCTCAAGCCTCGAGTCGACCCCCCCGCCAAAACCTGGTAGCACGCCAGCGGGGGCGGCTTCAGCCCCCCCGCATGGCACCACGCCTGCCATTCCTGTCATCGGTCCCCACGCTGCCTCGAGCCCTGGGGTGACCTCCCCGCCACAACCTGGTAGCACGGCAGCGGGGCCAGCCTCGGCCGTCTCGCATGCTCACACGCCTGCCCTGGGTCCTGGCTCCCTCGCAACCTCGCGTGTTAGCACCAGCACTGCCAGCACTAGCACTGTGACTGTACGGGAGCACTTCGAGCGCTTCCTCGGACCGCAACCAGCCACCATCGGTCACCTCCGAGCCGTAAACTGCCGTTTGGCCGCTTGGATCCCACCACGGCTCCACGCGGGCACAGCGGTCATCGTCCAGGGTCAAGTCCACAACCCCATCAACGGCCTCCGAGGTATCGTACGGGGGCAGTCCAGCGAGCACCCCGGCCACTGGACCGTCACGCTGTCGTCTGGGGACACCGCCCACCTGAGCTGCTCCAGTCTGACCGTCCCTGCACCTGCGCTCCGCGCCGAGATGCCGTCCCCCAGTACGGGCGCACAGACCAAGGCCCAAACTCAGGGACCCCAGCCCGGCCCAGCAGTGGACCCACGCCACCGTACCTCAGCAGCACAGCGCCCTGACGTCACGGCAACAGTACCCTGCAGGCCACCTGCGCTGACCGTCCCACCAGGCAGCCGCGCCCAGACTGAACGCACAGCTGACTGTGAAGTCGGACTCCGAGACTCACGCGACGACGGCGCCGACGACCACTACCTCCACCACGACTCTGGCCCGCAGTTCGGACATGCTCCTAACCTGCGTGGACGCGGCCCTCGGCCTCCCGCACGGCCGCACAGCAGGCCTCATCCACCGCGCCACTCTCAAGCGTCTGCGCACTGATACTGATTTCCTTCTTCAGTTTCTTACGTGGTCCGTCGCTTTTGAAGTACGCTGGGGCTTCTCATTCACTTTGCCCTCATCCTGACCAGCGTGGTACGGCCTCGCCCTCGCCGCATGTGCGCGTCCTGCCTTGCTCACCCGGGCGCTGTTCCCTGGTGTGCCGTGCCTGCTGGCGGGGGTGGCGGCTTCAGCCCCGCCCCACGCACCCGTGCCATCACGCCATGTCATGTCCGCCATGTCGTAGCGGGTGCATCCGCGGTGAGGGCCTCCTCTGCACCCTTGCACTGTCTCTGCCTGTGCGCATGCTGGGCCATTCGGCTCCCAGCATGTGCACCTTTTCCTCAGCGCGTCTGGCGCCCCTCTGCCGTCCGCCGCCTGGCCGCGGACTCTGTCACTTTCGAGGTCCGCCAATGGGGGCTAAAGGTTAGCTGGCAGCGGCTGGTGCCGCTGTGCTGTCGGCTAGCTTTTGCCGCTCCTGTTGGGGTTCTCGGCCTGTGCGCACTGTGCTGGGCCATACGGCTCCCAGCTGGTGCACCTTTTCTCTTTTCGCCAGCCCGTGCGCCCGCGAGGCACCGCGTCCACGGGGCCTGGGCGCGGGGGCGGGGGGTGCCCCGTCTCTGCGCGCCGCGCAGCGGCCAAGCGCCCAACCGGCGGTCCGCCAAGCCGCCTTAGCCACGTTCTTCACGTCGCCACTCGCGTTGGGGCCTTCTTCTTCACGCGGTCTGACAGGTGAGATCTTCATGGTCTGTCCGCCGTCTTTTGCTTCAGACGCATTGCGCCGGGGGAGGGGGCCTGTCGCCCGCCCTCGTATCTTAAGGCTGCACCGCCGCTAACAGTGTTTTTCGGGTTGTCGCACCGCAGTGCGCCCCGAGGACGGACCTTGGTCCGCCTACTTGTCCGGTCTCTCTCTCTCTCTCTCTCTCTCTCTCTAGTCTCGGCTCGAGAGTGCCCTGCACTCAGACCGCAGCCGCGACGCGAAGCGCCCCGCCTCGGAGTCAGACTCCCAGGCCTCGCGAGACCGGAGGGGTCCCAGCAGGACCCTACTGATTCGCGTCACCTCTCCTCACCAGAGTGCCCGCAGCAATGGCCCCCAAGAAGCCGGAGCGCCGTCGCTCTTCTAAGCAGCCTCCGAGCTCCCGCCCCACGCGCCCTGCTGCTGAAGGGTCTCTCCTTCAACGCAAGCAGGACTGCATCGCAGCGTTCAAGCAAGCGGGGTCTGACCGCCCCACGGCCGCATACAACGGGCTTGCCGAACTGAACGCGGACGAGCCCCAGGCAACGTACGACATGCACAAGTCCAACACGAAGAAGCTTGGCAGCGCCCTGATCCGCATGTGCGCCGCCAACCAGATTAGCTACACGCTCGATCATCACCAGCGCAGCAAGCCTAAGCGCATTGGCGGTGACACATCACACCCACCAGCGGGTTCCGCACGTCTTCAGGCTGCGGACACCCAATTCATCGCCTTGGACCCTGCCTTTTGGAAGGTCCCTGTCCTTGCCGAACCCACATCACCTGACGACGGCAAGACGTACAAGCCCAGCATCAGCCTCCACGACTACGAGAGTGGTGAACGGCTGCTGCAACACCACCTCGAGCAGGGCAAGCGAGCCACGGGTCAGCTCGCGATTGCTGTCATGGGCCCTAAAAACGACAACTACGTCGGTACCGAGCTCGCCGTCCCCGTCCTGAAGCGTCACCCCAAGGCGCCCAAAGTGGTCCACACGCACGTCCCCGTGACCGTGTACCAGCTGGGCACCAAGGAGGTCGCCTGCACGGAAAAAGTAGCCGTCGCCACCATCGACCCTGCCGACCACGTCTGCTGGATTCGGGCGACCATACACGAGACCGAGGCCATTGCCGCAGTCCCCTCCATGCACCAGGCCTTCGAGGACCAGTTCTCGGGAGGTGCCCCCGTGAACGGTGGTCCACGCGCCAAGGGCCCTTTTCGAGGGGACTCCGCCCCACAGGACAAGGCGCGCCAAAACCAAAAGCACAGGGAGTCCAAGAAAGACGCTCGCCGCCAGGAGCTCGATAGTCAGCTTCAGGACACCTTCAAGGCCCTCTTCCACGGCAACTTTAAAGCCGTCACCATCCTCGAACCCTGCAAAAGCCTAGGCAGGTTTGGATCGGGCGTCGGAAAGAGGTCCCTGGCTGCCACCTTCGGCGTCAGTCTCCAAGCGGTCGACAAGGTCCTGGCGGGATCAGGGCAACTCGGTGCCACCTACGACCTCAGCAATGTAGGTGCAGACGAGCCCACCGCCGACAAGTATCAGACTGCTTGGTTCCCTGAGGACCAGCCCATCACGATGGCAGACGCGTTCCAGAAGTCGGTGGAGTTCAAGGCCCTGGGAGTCGTCAGGCACGGCAAGTCAGGCCTACTGGGGATCCGTGTTCCACGGGGGTCCGACGTCGCCAAGGCTGCTGCTGTCAGCATCCGTGGCTGCGAGGCTACCCTCGCCAAGACGCGCTACCGCATCACTGGCATTGCGGCACGTCACGCCACGCTGACCCAGCTCGCCAAGACTCTCACGGGCCCGTCCGTTAAATGGGACTGTGAGGTCTACCACACCGCCTGGGACCCAGCCACTGCGGCCCAGTTTGCCTTAGTGCGCGCCCATCGGCCCCCACTCACCTATACGGTACAGGTCGCGGGGTGCCCCATCCCGTGGAGCATCACCGAGGCCCCGCTGGCTGAGGTGGTGCCGAAGCGGGACAACGTTACCATCGTCACGCCTACCACCATCACAGAGCCTGTGACGCCGCCAGCCGGTGGTGGCGGCTTTAGCCCCGCCACCGGCACACTCCTCACCAAAGCGGCCCAGAGCCCCTACCTCCACGACCTCATGACTGCCACGCCCAAAGGCAAGGGCGTCGCACCGCTCCTGGTCCCCAAGGAGGAGCCTTCAGCCAAGCGCCACCGCTCCTCCAGCGGGAAACGTGACGCCACGCCGCACGCAAGGTCACCCTGCGCCCCAGGCCGCAGCTCCTCTGCACCCCCGCACGGCACGGACGGAGCCGCTGAACCGATGGCCGCCCCAGGATCAGGTGGCCATGACTCCTGGCTTGGCACGGCGGCGGCAGAAGGTGGGGGCCACACCGAAGGCGACGCTGCCACAGCCGCCGAAGTACCAGGCGACGTCGACGACGTCGAGATCCTCTCATCAGGTGATGAATACAGCGTGGCCTCCCACGAACTCAACACCTTCGGCGAGCGCTTCGCATCGGCCTCTAAACCGCCTGATGCTGCCACGACCCGCATCCAGCACATGGAACAGCAGCACGAGCTGCTAGCCAACACGGTGGATAACATGCAGGTGCAGCTTGCGGGCGTTCTCTCCTCCCAGGCCACACTCACGGAGCACGTTTCAGGGCTGGAACGGGGGCTTGCCACCGTCGTCACCCAGCAACAGACGGCAACCGCCGACGCCGCTGCACTGCGCGGCGACATCCAGACCCTCCTCGGGCACCTCACGGGAGGCACCATCCACCTGCCACAAGTGGCCACTCTGGAAACTAAGAAGGAGGAAGCTGCAGCGGCCGCCGAACCCGTGGCTGCCTGCGGTTGGATCGACCAGCCAGGCCAGGTCACCCCAGGGACGGGGCCCCCAGGGGCCGACAAAGGCAAGGACAAGGGTCGGGCCACCCAGGAACCCTATTGAAGGTGCCTCAGAGAGCCCGCCTCAGCCCTCCGAGGAAGCGCCTTCAGAGGCATCTCTCCCCTCTTCGCGTCGTATCTCTTTCTTGTCACCTCATGTCTGTTTTGGCAGCAGCACGCGCAAGCTATCTGGTGTAGGGACACCCGTAGTCTTGCAGGGGGCGTGATTGTAGCAATGTACATGAGCATTCAGGGGTATTTGAGGACGTGTGCTGACATGCAGCTTTCGGCTCATCGCTCGCGCCGCCCGCCAGGCCTCGCCATCATGTGGCGCCTTGCCTGCAGCCTGGCCCTCCCCTCGCTAGCTGGAGCACACCCGTCTTCAGGCGGTGCGCCTCAGCACGGAGGAGAGGTTTTCCTGCGACACGCTGAACGTGGGACGCTCTTCTACCTTTACGATGACAGCATCTACAAATACGATCACTGCGCCATTTTGGACCCGATCGTGAACAGCACCGCCGCCGCGGGTCCGCGCGGCACCGGGCCGCTGGGCGCCATCGTGAGCGCCTGGCTTGAGCAGCACCAGGGGCCCTGCCCCACGCGCTGTCCCCTGGGACTCCGACGGCTACTACGACGGCTACGGCGAGTACCAGCATGTCTCCTACGAGCACGCCCTCGTCAACTACGACACATGCATCGCAGTCCGTCCTCAGCTTGTCCTCGACCGTCGTGCAGCACATCCTCGACGGGGCCGCTGACAAGGCCCAGGCACGCAGTGGCGGCTTCAGCCCCGCTGTCGTGCCCCGCTTTAGCCCCACGGGTCTCACTACCCCTCTGTGCGCCAGGGGCGAACCCGAGGAGGACCCCGCTTTCTGGCACCTGATGATGATCCGAGCACGGCTCATACCGTGCGCCGCGGCGTGGGCACCAGGTGATGATGATGATGATGATGAAGCGCCTTGAAAGGTCGGTCCTCCCATAACACAAACCTGAGAAGCCACCAATACGCCAAATGCGTAAGGTAGAGAGAGAAAGAAGGCGAAGAAGCAGGAAAGAATAGAAGCGGAGAATAGGTAAAGCCCAACCCAGGATTGAAACCCAGGATACTGAAAGAAAACATAAATGAAAGACTGTCCAAGATCCCAAATAAATCCCACCACTAGGTTCCTCTTGTGTTGAATGAAGATAGAGAAACAGAAGAAAAGGGATGCCCAAATTTGACTAACAAGATCTTGAGTGACAATTGGGTCCCAACTTTGAAAGCACATGGTCCCAAGGTCTAAAGTAAGAGGTGAAGAAAACTTTCATTAAGTCCCATGAAACCCATTTAACATGAGTAGTGATCAAGGCTGATATATATGACTAAAAGAGAATCTGAATGATAAACTGAACGACCCAAGCACGCAATGAAACCAGAAGATACGGAGGCACGCAAGATGAACGGTCAAAGCTGAATGAGATCCCAACCATGAGAACCCACGCCAGACCTGTCGAGGAATATGTAATATGGATGAATTCAAACTAATATGGAGAACGCAAGGTGGCTGGAATTGTTTATAACCTTTTGTATTTGCAAACCACCATCGTAGGCGAGCCGCCGACGTTTGAACTGAAATGTCTGAGGACCCTATCCCCAGGACATAAGAAATACATGCAAGAAAGACTGAGAAAGACTGAGAGCCCTCCAAGAAGCCGCAGGCCCACGCACCACGGACACCAGAAGATTCCAGTCTAAGGAAGTCCCAGGAGTGCTCTTCAGCCATACCTCCACCGCCACTTCTCCACGAAGAAATCTCCATCCCACCAGTAATCGGACAAGTACCACACAACCGGGTGAGGCCAGCCCGAATCGGGATCGATCCACGTGTCAAAGTACTCCGTTTTCCACACTTTCGTGTAGACTTCGTCTACTTCGCAGTAGTTCCACATTCCGCCCGAGCCATGGGACCACTTGAGACGCTTCTTGGCAGCAAGCATGACTGGAAGGCAGCGTTTAGCCATCCACTGGAGTTGAAAGTTTCCCAGCCGTACCAGACAGGAGCTCCAGAAAGGATTTGAGGCAAAACGGCTACTGACCCGCAACAAATTCTGTCCAAGGAACTCTACGAACCCTCTCATCGGGACCCCGAACGTTGACATACAGACCATGATAGCCGCTGTCCCGGCAAGCTTTGAAGTATGGGATTTTGCACCAGTCATATGTGAAATGAGGACCACCAAGGCCCGTCGGTATAAGAAGCCGAGCCGGCAACTTGACCACCCTTCGGAATAGTAGCGGGGAGCAGTATGAAAGTGCCTCAAGATCCCGTTTAGATAGGAAGCAGACTTTGCGGTTAGACCTGCAAAGATTCCCCTGAAAGATAACGTAAGGATCCGAAACCGTGTGATGTAACATACCGAAAGCTTGAGCCCGAGACTGCAGGAGCCGACAGGGGTCAAGTGGAGAGAAGGGGCCCATCACTCCAAAGCCTAAGGGAGGTGAACAGACGCCGAGGCCCAAGGACTCAGAGGCTTCCTGAGGGGAGGAAAGGATTGTTGCGAAGCCACGGTATCCCTAAGATCGCAGGGACCGAGCGGGTCCCAGATAGAATCGCACAAGTGACATCTCCTGGTGTCAGCCAATCCACTAGGTGGTAGGCAGAGGAAGGGGGAGATCCCAATGGGGTCTCGATTCAGAACCCAAAGGCAAATTCCGTGAGGCGTCAGATGCCCCGGCTCCACTAGTATTGAAGCCTGTTCTCTGAGGCCGCAATTAGGTAAGAGACCCAGACCTCTGAAGATTCTGTAACATTGAATTTGTGCACTTGCATTCCGTGGAACATTGCCACGGCGAACTTCCGAGTATAGGGCGCACATGGGCCACGAAAAAAGCGACGGTCTTTCCCAATCCTAGCAAAGGACCCATGTTGATCGACAAACGTCAAAATTGAACGAATGGAGCAGATGATGGGAGAGATCCCCTGAATTACGTTCCAGAACCGATCTGGGTCAACATCCAGCCCAAGCTCCATCAGATCGCTCAAGCCATCGAGAAGTGTCGGGTTCCCTTTTCCACCGATCGCGGACCATCCTCTGTACATCGGTGACCCGACCAGCGATTAAGCGAAGCTCCTCCATGGATTTAGACGAGGCCCTGGTAGGCTGTCGTTTTTGAAGATACCTGGCCATTTGACCCCATATATTCCACCAAACTGTGTAAATGAAATTCCCAGGGTCCGACCAGCGATTGTCGTAGAACACTGCGCCTTTGTATGACATCGTCTTGATCTGTACAAAAGACATAGAGCGCACTGCGATTCCCACGATCCCAATAAGGTTCTTGCATGCCTCACTTGAGAAGAATTCCTCAAAGAGATTCCATAGCTGCCTGAGAGGTATATCGAATTCACGCCCCTTCTCATACATGTGGAGTGTGACGCATTTCTGTGGATTGTATGAACCCAAATTTACAGGAACGATCTCGGAACTTTCAATTGCCAGTGCACGTGAGCAGACGGATGCCCATGCCTCGAAGACACAACACTGTTTTGAATTCCATGGCCTGACGACCCTCTGAGGGGCAAGCATGAGAGTGTGTTCCCAGATAACTTGAGAAGAGGTTGAAGCAAAACGAGGTAAGGCGGATTGAACCAAAATGACTACAGAAAAGCACCAGGACACCAAGACAATCGACAGATGGAGATCCAGGAGATGGGGAGACAGGGGTGTGAGGTACACTTTATCAGGGATCGGACGGCAGTCATCGTCCTGGCCAACGTAGTGAGATTAACAATCCCAGGCCAAACCCATTTTGAACTGAAGTAAAGAAGCAAACTAAGCGCAAAGCAACCCCAAGTTGAAACTTGTCACGTCGAGGCTGTGGGAAAAGAGCAAGAACCGACCCCACTACTTTGGCCCCGACAATCGGATTGAGAAGAGCATGATGTAATCCCAGCTCATGAGAAATGACCTGAAGGCCCAATGAAATGAAGCACTTGTAATCCCAGATATTCCCAGATTGAACCAAGAGTCACCGTCCTGGCCAACGTAGTGAGATTAACAATCCCAGGCCAGACCCATTTAGAACTGAAGTGTAGAATCAAACTAAGCGCAAAGCAATCCCAAGTTGAAACTTGTCACGTCGAGGCTGTGGGCAAAGAGCAAGAATCGACCCCACTACTTTGGCCCCGACAATCGAATTGAGGAGAACATGATGTAATCCCCGCCCCAGAGAAATGACCTGAGTGCTCAATGAAATGAAGCACTTGTAATCCCAGATATTCCCAGATTGAACCAAGAAATGAGCTGAGGGCCCAATGTAATGAAACACTTGAGCCGTATCTTCGGAACGACCTTGATCACATCAGGAAGCGAGGTTTGCAAAGCAAATGGCACCTTACATTGGCTCCGTTACTCCCAGACTCCACCGTGATAAGATCTCCCACATCTTCAAACATATCCTTAATGAAGAGGAGGGCCACAATGCAGCTGCCAGCAAAGATCTGCGATTTGTCATGGAGCCTCTCCTTCTTTGGGCAGACCTCTGGGCCAATAAAGGCCTCTTTGGTGTAAAAGCGCGCATTGAACAAATGAATGTCCTTGAAACGAAATGTTTGGAGCCCAAAGTGCCAAAAAATCTTCGTGACATCCCTGGTAGTGAGGTATCCGTGCTCTCCCAAGACTGGAATACTGTCTGAAACCAAGGGACCTTGATTATCAATGATGAAAGGCGTCAGCTCACGAACTGTGATGATTTGGAAATGTTCTCCAACCTTGGCCTTGAAGGTATTCAAACCCGTGAGCTGAGGTACGAAAACCATAATGTAACGCCTTGAGCTCGCGTGGTCTGTGCCGCCCTTCGGAGCGAATATTGGGCAGCCTGAGTGGTCGTATTCCAACTGTGACTTGAACACAGGTGGGCCCAACTTGCTGATCCAGGGCTTCTTGTCCTGTTCCCAGCTTTTGGGAGCTGGTTGCGACCTCCTGTCAGGCGAGTCGACCTCCGCTTCAGATCCTGAGGTAGAGCTCCTGGTGTCTGAGCCCCCCGAAGACGGGGGGGAGTGCCTGACAGGCGCTTCCTCTCGGTAGTCCTGTGTCTCTGGCAAGGCCTCGTCCGGATCTGGCTTGGAAACCGACGCACCACCCTGCAATTGTTTCTTGGACCCACCTGAGAACTGCATCTTCCTGGCAATCGGTGATCGGCTCCGAGACAAGGAGTCACCCCTGTGCACAGGTGCTGGAGGCGGGGTAGGGAGCACCCTGGACTCGCGAGAGTCAGCACCTGACGATGCTTTGGCCTTGAGGCCCTGATTCCTGATCTCGACCGTCCTCGCTTGGTCCTCCTTTTTCTGCTCGAGCTTCTTCTGCAGCTTGGCTTTCTTCTCATTCGTGGTAAGCACGGGCTTCGGCTCCATCTTATCAAAACGCTTCCGAGCCCAACAATCCAAGGCGTGGCGATCGAATCCAAAGAAAAGAGGAACTGTCGGCTGAATCTGATTCCCAACCAAATCCAGATCCTGAGAGTAACAGGTGTCCGTGGTGAAAAGAAAGGTAGCCCCGCTGGGCGCAGTACGGTAACAAATGTGAGTCTGGATCACGCCAGACAAAGCCAATGGCTACTGAAGGCGAAGGTGAAGCGGTTGCCGAACCCAATCAAGCATTTCTTGAGCAAGACCCAAACGAAACTTTTTGTCCCGGGAGCCCTGGGGGGAGAATAAGGTGGTCCAGGCATCCTTGTCATACCTGAAAACATATCCCCTATGCGAGCGAGAGAAGGCACGGCTGCCCCCAGAGTTATCAAAGGAGCGATTCTGAATGACCCAATGCTTGCAATATTGAAACAGCCTCGACGAAAAATCTTCTGGATGTCTTTGCATGTGTGAAACCCAACTAATAGCTGAATCCAAATGAAAAATAGCCCAAGAAACATCTTTGTATCCCTTGGTTTTACGATTTCTGCGTAAACTAAACTGTTCGGGAGATTCCCCAGGGAGCCTTTTGAGTTTCAACATGATCCTGATACATTGATTTTGAGCCTTGGTAATCAAATCCGCCGTCGTCTTACAAGGGACCCAGGCAGCACCTCTGGAGCGGATAATCCCCCCCGCCATACAGTTAAGTTTTGAGAGACGTTTTGACATGGGGATCTGCTCGTTGATCAAGAACCTACTGTTAGCCCAAAAGGCTTTGTTAATCTGTGAAATACCCTGCTTGACATCTTCGTGACAGGATCCAGTGGCAGAGAGAATCGGACCCAACACCTTAGCCTCCGGTACAACAGACCAAGTTTTCCCAAAGGGATCGGACCAATTGTATCCTTGAAAGAAATAGGGGTAGGCCGGAAGGATTTCACGATCGTCTTTGAGTTTGAGCCGATGTTCATTCCAGAGCTCCGACTCTACCAGTGCAGTCAGAGTTGCAAGGTCCTGTTCCGAGGACGCCACCACGAAGATATTATCTGACCAGCTGAGAAGGGCAATCCTGAAATCGAAGCCCAACTGCTCACAACGGATAGAGATTCCCAAAGAAGAATGGGTGATTTTCTCCAGGGTGGAGGCGAAGCAATCTTCTACGGAAACGCGCGCCAGTATGCATGCAGTCCCAGCTCCCTGCATCAACCCACGGTCTCTCTGGATAATCCCAGTGTTTGAGTCCAAAAGAGAGATGGAGACTCGAGGGTTCCTATGCAATCTGATGCAGCCAACTGCTAAGAAAAGAGGGACTCCCCGTCCCAGTAGACTCCGCAGGACTAATCCATAACGAATCTGATCGTGGTGAGCTTTGATGTCAGTAATCCCAACCATTCCTTTGTTAAAATGATCTCGGCCGTATTCTAAAATGTGATAGACACTGGTATGAAGTTCTTGTAATTGTCCACCTTTGCTGAGCCCAAAAATAAGACCTTTGAGACCTTTTGAATCAGTGTATGAATCCAAAACTGGCAGAATGGCCCTTGCCACATATGCGTGCCCGATCTTGGCAATTGCTGGCTGGGGAATGACAACTCTGGTTTGAGAGGGGGTTCCAAAACCCTTGATCTTGTTACCCAGGTGGCCCCCGAATGTGACATCATTCCAAAATTCGGGATCGCCTAAGCAGGCCTGTATACACCCCGTGAGCCTCTGGGACCATCCCGAGGCTTTTACTACCGCCGTACAGGCGAACTCTGTGTCGATCTTACGGGGTGCCTTGATGTTGTCCAGCGCGTCTTCCAGCAGGGAAGGAATGATGGGGTCGTTGTAGAAGTTGAAGAAACCCAAAGAGCGAAGCCAGGCGAAGTCCTCTTGCCGCTCCGATTCTGAGAGTCCCCACCTCTCGCTGTATTCTTCAGCCACCAGTTTGGTACAGCGGTCCACTTCAAAAATCTTGACTTGATCTACACAGAAACCCAAAATGGGTAGGAGTGTCTTGCGGGAGGCCCAGACCTGTTTTCCTTGAGAGGCGTTGAGCGCAACCTGAGCCAAATCGCGTTGAAGTTTAGTTATTTTGAGAGCTTTCAAGAGGAGCTGACCCAATGAGACCCTCGTGGCTTCGTTAAGTTCGGAGTTGAACCGTGTCCTGAGACTCTTGACCCAAAATGGCTCTTCGGCAAATCTCCTAAAACTCCTTGGGAGAGCCTGAGTCGCTTCATAAACCTGGCCCAACATGTTTTCCCAGAAATCAAAGGAGAGGGTGAGGTCCCTTGGGTCATGATACCTGACCGCACATGAATCGGGCTGTTCTTCGTCATTTAAACGAATAAGTTCCGATGATTCGGGAAACAGACCTTGGGCGATCTTCCTAACCTCCAAAATGTTTGTAGGAGTCCACATGAGAGGTCTCCTCTTACGCATCTGCTGGTGAAAGGCCAGCACATCACAGCCAACAAGAGCATGGTCCCCTGGGACGCCCGCCCAGCGGGCGAAACAATCAAAAGTGAGATCACTCCTGGCGAGAGCTATGTGATCGATCGTGCTGTTGGCCTGAGAGAGCGCCTGATCACCATCAGGCTTCCTAGTGAATTGCATGGAGGTCTCTTGGAACCTGAGAGGACACCAACGGAGATTGAGGCATGAACAAGCTTCACTGAATGATCGGAATTTCGGATCTCCGTTACCTTGATCGGCATTCATGTCCCCCAACCAAGAAAGAGTAGACCCCACGGGGCGGGATCGACCGAGTTGGATGGCACAGTTGAGAGAATCATGGAAAAAATCGTGGGCAAGATGAGAGAAGAGAAAGGATCTGGCATGATGGTGGCAACCATCGAGACAGTCGGGACGAAGATCAACACGGATAGATCTCCAATCGCAGACAATGTCTTTCACACGTTTTCTCAGAGATTTGTGCACAAGCACGCCCATGGCCCTACACCCAGGGCCAGAGTGATGGCGGTAGTAAGCGTGGCCATTGAAAACAGGGCGTAGTAGCCCATCGTTTTGAAGACAGCCCTTAAAATCCGCCTCTAAGATACAAATTAAGCCCCAGCACTTCAGCTCGAGCAAATCTAGGTTGGCTTGCATTTGAGTCTCGTCGGCCCATTTACCCTGCACATTGAGTGCACATACGAGACCCCTCACGTGAGCATCTCAAAGAGATAGTGCTTCGTCGATTGTGTCTTTGAGCGTCTTACGGAGCGCTTCGTCGGGAATCTCCTTGAGTGACTCGTGCCACTGAAATTCCCCATCTTTGATAGCACCTATCTGACGGTCCAAGACGAAAAATTTTCCGAGAGCAGAACAAACCACGTAACTGTCCGTGCGATCTCCCATTGCCCTTTCCAGGGCTTCTGATACGGTCTTGAACAATTTTGCTGGGCCACGCTCCTCCTTCGTACTAATCTGGCCACACCAGATCGTATGTTCCAAGTGCCCAGGGATCTTAAGATCACGAATCGCAGCTGCCGCTTGAAGTCCCACTGCAATCGAACTCCATTTAATCTCCACACAACTCCCATACCCAAATGGTGCAACAATATGCGTGGGCTGGGGAACATCCGCCCGGCGAAGGACAGCCCGTGCCTTCTCCAGGGCCTCCTGCTTCTTGAGATTCCAGCCCAGGTTGGTGAGAATGAAGATGTCCCTATCTGCCCTTGGGGTGCTAGCCCACGGCGGACCCTTTTTCCTCGACGGACCCTGGCTCGACTGACTTTCTAACTGTTTGGCTGCCATTTCCGCGCGCAGAGACTTCTGCTCCAGCTCAACGGCAAGAATCCTTTCGTTGAAGGCTTTCTGCACCTCGGTTTCACCCGCTTCAAGGTTGGCAAGCTTTACTTCATGGTCATTGATCAGAGTGACGGCCACTGAAAATTCCTGAGCCATCGCCTTTTGAGTTCCCAACACATCGAATTGTAACGAATCAATACGATCTTTGATAGGAGCGATCTTTTTGTCTAGGAGAGACTCGAGTTGGGCAAGAAACCCGTCGGCACCGGTGGCGGTCGAGGCAGCCCCCGATGGAATCGAACCATTTTCTCCCAAACCAGTACCCTTAGCAGCTCCCTTGGCCGCCAAGGTTCTCATAGCTTTCGAGGCTTCTTGCTGATTTTCTTTGTCGTCGTCTACCATCCGAGCTTCGTCCCTCAGTCTTTTCTGCTTATCGATGTCCAATGATAAGAGCTTTTGCATGGTTTCTCCAATCTGCAATGCCGGCATGGCCAAAAGGATGAAGCAAGAGCCAGTTTCCCAAAATTTGAGATAGAAATGAAGCGCTGAATTGACAAAACCCAGTAAGATTCACGAATTCACCAAATTGAGGCGATATCCCACTGATTGAACTCAATAACCGATCCCCAAAGGCTCAAGGAACAGTTGCGGTACCGGAATGGCTTGTGGTAATGAACGAGCCAAACCTTAAGCCTCTTGAGCCAACGGAGGACCAGGTGAGGATCATCAGGTGAGGACCATCAGGACGTGTTCTGGGCATGGCTCGAGGACTGCGTCCCGTACATCCTGGCGACGCTCCATCTGCCACAGTACGACCACTTTTTCCAGGAGGATTCCGAGGAGAAAAACGACGCCCTGCGCCAGCGCACCGCGTTCGACATGTGCGAGGATATCTGGCACAGAGCGGGCCCCGACAGACAGCGCACCAACCGCAACCTCACTCGTATCCAGGGCAGCCACGAGTACCCCACCCGCTACTTTGGCCTCCTTCTGGAATACCAGGGCGCTCGTGCCCAGCTCGTCGGCCCTGAGGCTTTCACGGCACCATTGCCGCCATACCTCTCACGGGCCCACGCCTTGCTGCCAAGAGGCCTCCCTCCACCTGACCAAGACGCCCTGGCGTACCTCGCGGATGCGATCCTGCACCACCCGCCAGACATGCAGCCGCTTGTCGAGGCGGAGCTCGCCGCGGCACCGATGGAACCGCTAAACCTACCACCGCCAGCTGGCCCCCTCGCCCAGCACGCCACGTGTGACCAGCCCGCGGCCGACGCCGAACCGCTTCTGCTCCAGCACATCGCGGCCAGCGATATCAGCAACATATCCCTGGACTCGTTCCACGCGTCGGACGATAGCCAGGACGACATGGAAACCCAGGATCGCGACGGCACGGCACCGCCAGGTGACACGGCCCAGCGTGACCGTGACAGCGAACCCTACATAGGGCGCCCCCTGTCGCACAGCAGTCCGCCCAACAACTCGGCCCAGGCCGACCCCAGCGCACAGCTCAACGACGCTGAAGGCGCCACTGCCGCCGACGAGACAAGCCATCCCACTGCATCGCCAGCTCTAACCAGCCCGCGCAGTGGCGGCTTCAGCCCCGCTGCAGCATTGGCTGGATCTGGACGTCTTCAGACCTCAGGTGGCAGAACCACGCCCCGCACCCTTGTCTGCCGTGCTAACGCGACTGACTCCAACTCCAGCGCCGTCGACCACTGGCAGGCTGGCATCGACAACGACCCCATCGACGACGCGAGCCCTGACGCCAGCGGCTCCTACGAGGCCCCGCACAGCGCAGCGGCCTCCCGACGCTGCGGCTGTCTCATTTGCCTCTTCGTGGCCACGTATGCCATCGTGGTAGCCATGCCGTACAAGGACCAGATCGACGGGTACTTGCCGACACCGAGCCGAGACCCCAGCTACCGGCAGCGACGACGACGTGAAGCGGCGACACCAGGCCCATCTGTGTCCACTACGCCCCGACGCACAACGGCATACAACGTCACGCCCGCCTTGTGGGGTATTCTCAAGTGGACCAGGGCCAAACTCAGAGATATCGTCTCGGGCGGAGCCAGCGCAGTCGGGTCTGGCCTCGGGGGTGCCCTGAAATGGGCCAGTGGCAAACCCGGAGCTATTGCCACTGGCGGAGTGGTTTGCGGTCTTCTTCTGGTCGGCGCCAAACTTCTCGCTCAAGGAGCCGTCGGACACGTAGGAGCCCGCATCTGTGCGCGCGCCCTGGACTCATCCACGGCCCAGTGGTGCCTCCGCTGTTGCCAACCGAGCAGGAGGCCGCGTGACGAGGCCACATACACAATGCCGCGCACGCATCCCGACGAACCCGAGAGCCAGCACGTGCACTCACTTCGACACCCGCTGCTACAGGAACACTATGCTGCTGCAGTTGCCGCCGCGGTCGCCGATGTTACCACCGCCACCACCGCCGCCATTGTCGAAGTCACTGCCGCGGTATCGCGAGCCTCGTCTGTCACACCACGATCGACCAGCCCGTCCCCGCGAGACGGCCCCATAAGCGGCGCGGCTTATGGTAACCCACCGACTCACGAAGACGCCACAGCCCAGGCCAGCGACGCCGAGGCAAGGGAAACACGTGAGCGCACCCTCGACAGCCCGTGGTCCATCTTCCGACATGCAGATGCTCGTGGTTCCTCTTCCGACATGGACACCCAACCACCACGACGGCGAGCACGCTATGCATCACCCGCCAGGCCCCAGGCGCCTCCAGGCCCTGGTACGCCCCACCCAGCCCTCAGGCCACCGACGCGCAACTTACGCAACACCATCCAGCGCGACCCAGCGGTCCCCGTGCCGCCGACGAGCATCCTCACCGCCCTGTACCAAAACGGCTTTGCGCTTGGTAACAGTGGCGTAACTACAGAGGACATCAAAGACGCCCTGCGACTCCACGACCATCCTCGATTCACCCATGATCCAACGCTCCAAGCGTTGGCGCCGTGGACTGACATCATGCAGAGGCCCCCGAACCGACTCACTTGGGTGCTGGAAGACTCGGGCGGGAACTCAGGCGAGACGATCTTCCCCTACCTCACGTGGGACCTCCGTCAACCCACCACTGACACGCCCACGGTCTTCTGGCACGGGACCCGCGGCGACCTTGCGGCTCGTCTCGCTTTCAACGGAGGTCACCTCCTGCCAGGCCCCCGCCGTGAAGCGAAGGGTCGAACCGCCACAAATGTTGGCCGCACGTACGTGAGTGTGCACCCGTCGCTGGCCGCGTGGTACGCAGTGCCGCCTCACCCGCCCTACAGCCTCGAAGACGACACCCTCGCGTGGGGACCCATCGCGCTCTGGATGTGCGAGGCTACCCAACCGCCGCGCGGTGAGAACTGGCACAACTTCGTGAAAGGGGAGGCCCACGGAGCGCGCCTCATCTACCCTCGGGTCCTGGGCCTCCTCATCCGCATGGACTGGTGTGCCCCCACGGAAGCTGCCTCCAGGTGCCGTGCCCTACCACAAGCCTATGGCATGGGCGACTGTGCGCACGCCCTCCACATCGCCGGCTACGATCACCCAGACCTCCGCGAGGCGGCTGAAGCCCGCGACCAGGAAGCTAACACCTGGCGCAGGCTGGACATCGCGGCAGCGTGGCCACCGCCGCAGGCACTATACTCGCCAGAGGCAGCGCGAGCATGGGCTAAACAGCACTACGACACCGAAGCCGCCACCAGGGCCGACCCCAACCAGCCCCGTCCACGCGTCTCGCTTCGCAAGCTCCAGCTGGACCCGCAGCCACTGATCGACCTGGTGTACACTGGCTTGCAAGCCGTCCCCGTGCGGGGGCAGTCCGACGCACGAGAGCCGCGCCCCAGCGGCTCCAGCCCTGGGGCCGCGTCTGGCCCACCGCGCACCTACCAGTCAGGTGCCGCCCTGGGACACAGTCCAGACCGCTCATCGACGACATCGGGAGCCGACGACCGCCGTACGCCGTCCCTCATCAGCGCGGCCGCCGCCCTCGCCCGAGGCCATGCCCGCCCACGGCGATCCGCCTCGCGTTCGTCACGGCAGAGCGGCGGAAACTCCACCTCGGACAACAGCGACATCGAGACGTGGGAGCACATCGAGACGGAAGAGGAGCCGACCGCCTACCACGTCCTCGCCTTCCACGTCCGCGATGTGCGGGCCCGTGTCAATGCCCCTGGCATCGAGGTCTGGCTTGACCCGGGCGAGCACCACGACGGCGCCTACTTACCGTGGGGGACGACCGTCGTGGGCCACCGCGTTATCGACCCTGCGGTTGCGGGTCGCGACGGCTGGGTCATCCTCCACCACGACCATGGCGATACCACTACCAGGCTCTGGGCACCGACCCAAGTCCACGTCAAGGCGGACGACACTTGGCGCACGGTCATGATCCCAGCGGACCTGGGGCCCCAGTGGATCGAGCGCCATGCTGACGACGCTCGCCTCCCCGCTGAGGTGGTCCGCACTACAGGCCAGTCCTGGTTCGCCGACGTCTGGCCCTTGTGGGATCGACCCCGACCCCACCCAGACGACGCAGGCACCAACGAGCAAGCGCTCCCGCCCCTACCAGGACGCTGGACATGCCTACAGTGCCGATTCCAATGCTGTCAGTACTGTGCGGCCCGCCGCAACACGCAGCTCGGCACCTCGGGCCAACCAACGTGCCCAGACTGCTCCCTCAGCGGACTACGTGCACTTATGGACTGGTCCACGGACTACTCTTGCAACAGCTGGACGTGTGCGTACAGCACCGACAACAGGGACTCCGACACATGCTGCCTCTCCAGCAGGTGCCCCCATCCGCCTAGTCCGCACAGCCTGTTCGACGTCCGTGCCACAGGGATGCCTCCGCACATCCTTGCCCGCCAATACGGCAACGCGCCAGCCCAGCACGACCTCAAGGAACCCCCCCGAGCGCCTTCAGGCCCCGGGGGGGAGCCTCCACAACCAGGCCAAGCAGGTTACCAGGGTCAATGGTATCTTCCACCGAGGCCGCGTCGCGTCCTCAAGCAGGGATTGCCCGACGGCACGAGGCGGCCACCTGGGTTCACAGGAACGGGGATGCCTGAAGACCCGTCTCCCGACCAACCGCTGTGGAGGGAAGGCTACGTGCTCTTCGGCCCCCACCAGGCCCTCAAGGAGGACTTCATCTTCAACAAAACGGTCCGCCGACCTTACTCCCTAGCCATCACCAACATGCATAGGGATCGTGTCACAGTCAGGACCGTCTGCGAGTCTATCGCCGAGCGCATCCACACTACCCGCACCCGCTGGCGAGATGTGGTACTGTACTGGGATGCCGAGGGCGGCCCTGGGCCTCAAGCTCTCGACTACGACATGCGCCTCTGCGACGCCATGGTGAGCCGTGCCACGACCGAAGCCGAGCTGAACCACGACCGCAGCAACCGTGGTAGCTTCTGTCTCTATGGACCAGCGCACCAGCGAGCTGTGAACATCACGGTGCTCCCCGAGCCGCAGAACATTGACTACGTGGAGCATGTGCGGCGCTACTCACCCGTCGGGGAGACCTACCCAGACCACGCCTTCGAGCACGTCTATCAGGGCTGGCGGCGGCCCGACGTGCCCACCATCCTCCCCGACACCCGCCCGCTCTCGAGAGCCGACCAGCAGCGCTACCAACAGCACCAGCAGCGCACCCAGCAGCGCGACCAACGCGACGCAGGTCAGCCGAGCACGCCACGCAACCGCTCTCCCGCGCGCGTCCCGACAGGCGACAGCGCGGTGTACGGCGGGGGAGCCGCCCATCACCGTGGCCCCATTGGCGCCAGGCCCGCGGCGGCAGGAGCAGCCGCCTCCAGCTATGGCCACGCCCCCCACGTCAGGGTGCACCCAGCGGTCATCGGCTACCCGCGTGCACGCGTGCAGGCTCCCCCACGGGCCACCTCGCCCGTGCCAGGGTCCACGCGTGCCTGGGGCAATTACCCAGGCCGCCATGACAGCACCGCCAGCTACCAGCCCGCAGTGGTAACCCCTGCGGCTTCAGCCCAGGGGGCTGCACCCAGCCGAGGCAGGACAGGGCGCCCTGAAGGATGGCGCGAGGCGAACGTGCGTGCCTGGCAACCGCGCCAACACACGCCCCCGCCAAACGTGGCCGCAGCGCTGCGCCCTGCCCAGGCAAAACCTGCCCCCCTGAGCGCGAGCGGCAGCCGCTCGTCCCGCTCGTCCTCACGTACACCCAGGCGCACCACAGCGCCTCCCCGCGGCACAGCGAGGGTAGTGCCCACCACGTCAGCCCCCGCCCTGACGCCGTCGACCCTGACCAGGCTGCAGCCTCGGCGGCGGGCGGCACAGGCGGCTCCCGCCAGCCCAGCCCAACACCCTGCGCAGCGCCGATCCGCTCCCCGAGCAGGGCGGACTCTGCGCGCGCTAACGCCCAGGCGACCTCGCCACGCGACCGCCACACGGGCGGGCGCGTCCCGCGCAGCCGGTCCTGCAGCCGCCACAGCTCGCGCAAGGCCCCTGGGAGCTCCACGAGCTCGCCGCCCCGCGAGACTCAGGCTGATGGCCAAGCCCCCGAGGTGGTGCCACGCTTCGGTGCCAGCGCCATCGAACCTGGCCAGGTCGACCTCGAGCCGACGCCGTCCACGGACCAGGAGTTGCCACCGCCCACCCGCGTTGTCGTCCCCATCGACGAGGCGCCGACCTTCGACCCCTTCAAGAACAAGTACCGCGTCAAGGACCTCGCGGCGGGCTTCGGCGGCGGCTCACCGCTTTCTCCTCAGAGCCATGGCGGCGCCCCCGCCACCTCAGCCGCTGCCGCGGCAGCGGCGGCCCCGCGTGGAGTCAGCCCTGTCCGCAACGCGTGCCTCACGGCAGCGGGCATGGATGAGGCTCAGCGCCAGGCCACCAACCGCGCCGCTCGAGCTGTTCCAGCTGATGCTGCTCATCACGGTATTGACGGGGCGGGCGCGCCGCTGCAGGACGGACCAGCGGTGTCGCGTGCGCAGTTTGTGCGCGCGCGTTGCGCCGCAGCCGCGCCGAGCTGCCGCCGCTGGTTCGCTTTTGTTCTTGTTCTCGGCAGGACGGATCGAGGAGTCGCCTCCCTCTCCCTCTGCTGCCGTCTCACCTCTCCCCCACCCGTCCCCCACGGTACAGGAGTGAGGAGGATTTTTCGAGGCAGTTTTGCCGATGTTTATGAACCCCCCCCGGCGCAGTGTCGACCATGCCTTACCTATACTTCTGGCCTGACGGCGGCTTCAGCCCCGTCCAAGCCAATCTGCCGCGACGCCATGAGCTCCTACTGTGGCCAAGCCTTCTACCTGGGTGAGGGCCAGGCTGCCCTCCACCGTGCGGGGCGTGCTAACCCCAGCTCCACCGACGGAGACGGGCCAGGTCGCTCCATCCACCTCGTCAGCCTCAACATCACGAGTCTCCCAGCGAACTGGCCAACCATCACCGCTCTAGGTGTCGACCACAACGCCGCAGTCATAGCACTGCAGGAGACCCGACATGCCAAGCCTACCAGGCAAGCCATCGCTACCAACGCCGCCAATCCACACCACGGAGGATATCAGGCCAGTCTGGGACCTGACCTGGATCTGGCGCGAGCCCAGCGCAAAGCTGCTCACGGTGGCACGGACCACACGGTCGAGGGCAACACTGGCGCCTCGGGGGGGGGTCGCCATCCTCTCTAAGGACGCCATCGTCGACTCCACCGTCGACGACACTGCGTCCTGTATCGCCACCCTCAAGGCCAAGAAACGATGGCACGAGGCCTTCCTCCCGCTCTGCACCCAGCACCGCCGCAGGCGGCGACGAAACAACCACGGGCCCGCTGGGATCTACATTGCGAGCCTCTACGGGGTCGCTGGAGGGGACAGCACCGATTTGTTTCGGCTTGCTGACTGCGCCGCCGCGAGGGTCGGCTCAGCCCCGTATTTCATTTGCATGGGCGCCAACACGAACATCGACGACAATCCACACCTGCTGCACATGATGCAGCACGGATGGTTTAACGTCGCTGAAGGCACACCATACCACACCATGCACACATATGGCAATATCCCTGACTGGGACCGCGTCACCAAATGCCCCCGCACTTCGCGCATCGATTATATCATCGCCAACCAAGCGGCGCGATCCCTTGTCACCGACTTCTGCTATCTGCGTGACTTGCCAGCGAAGTCCCATGTTGGCCTGCAGGTCACTCTCGACCTTAGCCGCCTCGACCATACGGCCCCACGCCTTCTAGCCCCCACGCCTTACCCTCCTAACGACGGAGCTCATGAGGACCACGAACTTCAGGCATTAGGGACCCTCATCGCAGGGCGATACCATGACCGCATGGAGCAGGCTGACACACGCGACGATGTGGAACGCATGTTCGCCCTGGCAAACGAGGCCAGCCATGAGTACCATCTCACCCGGCTGCGCGACCTGCCGCCCCCACCGCCAGACCACCCAAAAAAGAAGGCCCCTACCATGCACGGGCTCACACCCACGTTCGAGGAGCGACCCGCCGTCCCCCGCGCCTTTCCCACCTACGGAGCTTCCACGATTCACATGAACCGCCTTCGCAAGCTCCATCGGCAACTTTGCGAGCTTCGCTTCATCGGACAGCACCATCATATCGACTGCCGTGCTATCCCGCCGTACCTGGCGCAGCGCATCGACTGCACGTGGACCGCGGCCCGCCTTCTCTGCCACAAGCTGCGCCCCACGGCCCTCCTGGCCTTTCCCGAGGCCTGGACCCCCGACGTGCCAGCACCACGCGGAGAGCACCTGGACCGTCTGATCCAAAACCTTGACTCAGAGCTGGCGCGACGTGCAAACCGAGCCAAAGCTGAACGCATCAAGATTTGGGCTGAGGGTGTCCGCGAGCCAAGCGGGCGAAAGGCGGCCATATACGCACGGGCTGCCGACTGCTCGCCCACGGCGTATCTCCGCACGCCTACCACTCCCGACGATGCACAGCTCCACTGCGACACCACCGCCTTCAACCCTGACCAAGCTTGCACGGACGATAGTGATGCCGACACCGACGCCGGCGGCTTCAGCCCCAGCGACGGTAGTTCGCTCGACACGGACAACGACGAAGGCCACACTCGTGACCCACCACCTGCCCAGGTTCCCGACGCCCTCCCCGCCAACGCCATTGTTGCCAACACCAAAGACATGCTTAAGCTCATGGTCGACACCTGGGAGCCCATCTTGGGCAGGTACCGCGCTCGCGCGGGTCCATGACGCCGAAGCTATGCCGACGTGGGCGGACTTCTACGACGAGTACCGACAAGAGCTGCCTACGCCATCACCAGCAGCCCCTTTCCACCTCACCGACGACCAACTCATCCACTTCATTCGCACCCGTTCACCGCGCCGCGCGGGGGGACTCGACGGCTGGACAACTAAGGAGGCTAAGGAGTTACCCGACGACATCCTTCGCCTCTTCGCCAGCGTCTTACGTGCTATGCAACGCACTGGCACCATCCCCGAGCCCCTCCTGCACGTGCCAAACCCGTGCCTCCGAAAAGGCCGAGGGGAACTCCCGACGGACCAACGACTTCTCTCGGTTCTTTCCGTTTGGATGTACGCGTGGGAAGCGCCAGCCTACCGTAGCCTCACGACCTGGCGGCAAGGATGGACCCATGCCACGAGCTTCGGCGCTGTTCCCAAAGCCACCATTGGGGATGTCAGCACCTCTCTCGCCCTGCGCATCGAACACGCCAGGGCTTTACTCCTCCCCTTAGCTGGAGCTGCCCTTGACCGACAGAAGTGTTTCGACTACCTCATCACGGACATCTGCCTTAACCTTGCGCTGCACGCGGGGTGCCCTCAAGACATCGTTACTGTCCGCCGAAATTTCTACAGACACCACAAACGCTACATCCGCATGAACGGAGCGTACTCTAAGGACTTGGCCAGGACTAACGGTCACCTCCAGGGAAGCTCGTGGTCCCTGGACGACATCAAGCTGCTCATGTGCGTGTGGACAAAGAGGCAGCATCGATACGTTCCTCGATCACTCAGCACTACCTTTGTTGACGACAGCAACTCCACTACCCACACCGCGTCTGAGCTGCAGAAATCTCTTGACGAAACCGCCAAGTTTGATCGATTCTCAGGTCAACGCATTCACCCTGGTAAAGTGGCAGGGTGGGCGCTCACCGACGAGCTTCACGCCGCCGTTACCCAGCTCACACTGGCGGATCGCCCCCTACGTGTGGTCGATTCCTTCAAGCTCGTCGGGAGTTACATCAACGCAGAGGCAGCGCCGGCTCCAGCCGCGCTTAACCTCACGGCCACCGCAGACGCCCGTGTACGGAGGGCGACTATCCGCCTGCCGCGCATTGGCAAGCTCCCATCGCCGATGCTTATCAAGGCGCGGCACGCCCGTTCCCTGGCTGCCAGCGTCTGCACCACGGGCACCGACATTCAAGCACCATCAGGCCCAGCCAAAACTGCCTACAACCACGCCCTCAAGGCGGCTATCCGCCCCAAGGGGAACAAGTGGGTCGAGTTCTGGACTCTCATGGCCGTGTGCGTCCCAGGACACGCCCTGGAGATCGACGCCATCACGCAGCGTGAAGCATTCCTGTGCCTGCGGCGACAGGTTAACCGCGACGTTACACTCTGCGGGCTCGCCAGAGACCTCCAACACCACGTCCAGACCCTGTTTGGTGGAGGACCCGTCGGACGACTCGTCCAGTCGCTCCAGCAGCTCCGATGGACCTGGCCCACATTTGGCATCATGTACGACGACTGGGGCTGCCAGATCAGCTGGCTGAATTTACCCCAAAACGCCTTCCTACACATGCTGCGGGCCTCACAACGCAGGGCTTTTCTGCGGAGGATCAAGCCACGGCGACACGACCTTGGCTACCTTGCCTCTGTCAGACAGGGCCTTGACCTCTTCGCCAGCACGTGGCTCGCCCGAACTAAAGGAGCAGCCAAATGCACTGCCTGGCAGCTGGCGCTCCTCCTGAACTACCTGTCGGGCGGGGATCACACCCAACAGCGACGATCCCGATCAAACACGTCGGCAGACCCCAGCCCCATCTGCCGCTACTGCGACGAGGAAGAGGAAACTCAGGAGCACACTGTCCGCGACTGCAAGTGCTGGGCCCGAGAAAGACTCCCTCTCACCACCCTCATCAGTGACGACCAGTGGGCCCGTCTTCCGCCGCACACAAGACACTGCGGGCTCTTCGACGAAGACCCAGCCCTCCTCGACCTGCAGGCCGACCTCGCGAGGGACCCGCTGCCACAGCCCATGCCGCGGCCCCCCCCTGAGGGAGATCCTGCGGCTTCAGCCCAGGACACCTACACCACCTACCTTGACCACGACACTGGTTGGACATGGGTCTACGCTGCCACGGACGGTGCATGCACCAACCAAGCCATCCCATTGCTAGCACGAGCGGGCTACGGCGTCTACTACGGCATCGACCACCGCATGAACTACAGTGCACGCGTTCACGGCCTAACGCAGAACGCCCAGGTTGCGGAGACCCTCGCCATTGTCCACCTTACGGCATGTGCCGAACGGCCCGTGCACGTTTTCGTGGACAACCAGGCGGTGGTCGATGGGTTCCAAAGCATCATCGACGGACATCCAGCGCCGCAGGGCACGCACGCGGAGCTCTGGGAAAAGATCCACCGATGTGTTATGGCCAAGCCCAACATGTTTCGCGTCGGAAAAATCGCCAGCCACCTGGGAGACCTGGGCATCGACCTTGGGCTCATCGGGCCCATTGCGGAGGAGTTCAACCGTCAGGCTGACGCCCTTGCCACAACGGCGGCACGCACTCACAACCTTCCCGACGACATTGTTGAAGCTGCCAAAACACGACATCGCCAAGCGACCGTGCTTCATGGGGTCGCTGTCGCTATCTACGAGCGCAGACACCGTACTCTGCCGCTACCACACCGCAGGGCTGGGTTTACAGCTGCGGAACTCAGCAAAATGGAACCAAACCCCCTGCTGTCGGACCAGGCACCACCCGCGGCTGGACCATTCATCCCGCAAGACCCGGATGAGCTCTGGGCCGAGGCCCAACGGGCGATGCTCGATGAACAGGAGGACGACCCGTTCGGCTTCGGCGGGGGATTGGACTTCTTGGACGACGGCCCAGCCAGCGCCAACCCTGCCCCGTCGGGCAACCTCTCGACGCCCACCGCGACTCCGCCACCGAGAGCGACATCGCACCCACATGATGATGTCGCTCACCGTCAAGACGCCGACGATGACCTGGTTGATCCCCTCGGACTGAGTGGCAGCATAGACGACGCCCCGCCGACACTCCACGCTGCCGACGATGCCGCCCCATCGAGACGCCACCCGACCACGCGGCCGACCTCCGAGCCCTCGCACGGCATCATGATTGGTCCTACCGTGCCACCCACTCCGTCCCCCCACCAGCGCCAGCCCGCGGGGGCGGCTCCAGCCCCCCCGCAGGGCACCGAGCCAGTCAGGCCGTCGCACCCCGTCCACGCTTCCACTGTTGCTGGGCGCGAGGATGCGGCTCTTCCGACCTCGCGGGGCGTGGCCCTAGCGGCTCCAGCCCTGGGACCGCGCGTTACCCTCCAGTCGCCTCTCAAGGGTGACGGCCGCCAGCACACGGAGCGCCGTACTGCGCTAGTCCACCACCTGGCCAGGCGCACCGATGACCTCGTCCCTGCCACGAGGCCCGCGGCCGCAGGCACTGAGCAGCCGCCCCTCACCGACCGCGAAACCGAGCTGTCCCAGTCTATGGCCGCTCTTCAGCAGAGGTGTGCTGCTCTCGCCGCCGACCTTGCCGCTGCTCAAGCCCGTCAAGGCCCTCTGCTCCAGCGCCTCCACCGCGCCGGGCGTGCCTTCGCCGAGCTGCTTACGCCCTCGCCCGATGGTGCTGCGCCGCCACTCACCCTCCAAGCTATGCTGTCATCGCTCCGCGGCGCTCCGCCTGGTGCCCCGCGCTAATTTCCTCCTTTCTGCCTGCCCGTGTGTACGCGTGGCTCCGCGTCCACGGTGTCAGGGCGTGGGGGCGGGGGGTGCCCCGTCCCTGCGCGCCGCTTTGCGGCCAAGCGCCCAACTGGCGGTCTGCCAAGCCGCCTAGCCACGTGTCAGCACGTCGCCTTCCTTGTTGGGGCCTCCTTCTTCACGCGGTCTGACACGTGAGATCTTCACCGTCTGTCCGCCGTCTGTAGCGTCTGTCGCATTGCGCCGGGGGAGGGGGTTTTGTTGCCCGCCATCGTATCTTAAGGCTGCACCGCCGCAAATAGTGTTTGGCGAGTTGTCGCACCGCAGTGCGCCTCGCGGACGGACCCTGGTCCGCCTACTTGTCCGATCTCTCTCTCTCTCTCTCTCTCTCTCTCTCTCGCTCTCTCCTCTCTCTCTCTCTCTCTCTCTCTCTCTCTCCTCCTCTCTCTCTCTCTCTCTCTCTCTCTCTCCCCCCCCCCTCCCCCCCCCCCCCCCCCCCCCCCCCCTCACCTCCCTCTCTGGGCCCGCGGGGTAAATTTCGAGGCGACGCGGTTGCATCCAGCAAGTACTCCTTCCTGACTTGATTTTGCCCGCAGGCCGCCGGGAGGATCTCGGCAACGCTTGCGCGGTGGTGCGCCGTGCAACGCAGGCTCGGACATCGCCCGAGCGAGGTCGGCCATCTCCAGCGCCAGATGTTCGGGACCAGAAAATCACCCTACCTCAAACTCAAGGCTCGCGAGACGATGTGGGTCTTCAAGTTTTTCGTGGATGAATTTCCCCCGTCGGAATCCAGGCACCTGAGAAAAGATCCTCAGCTATTGACGTGTGCTTCCTACCTAAACGAATGGAATAAGCTGCTGGATGGACAGCCCGATGCTATAGATCGCGCTGCGTGCGACCGCCTAGAAGAGTTGTGCATTTTGCGCCTGGTGAGCCTGAAGTCTGCAGAGGTTAATGAAAAAATATATAAAAAAAAAACGAAACGCCATTTGTTCTGGCACATGACCGAGAGGAGCCGCCGCGGTTGGGTCTTAAATCATGAGCCCCCCCCTCTAGATCCCCCTTGCCGCCCAGAGAACGAGATAGAGGGAACCGATACAGTGACGTGTATATACATACATATATATACGTATGTAGATGCATACATGTGTGTAACTATGCATAGGCATATGTATATGCATATATGTATACTGGCCGCAATAGGAATTGATGGGGCTGCTAAGAACATGGACGCGCGTCGCGCCATATAGATCTAAGATCGCACCATAGCGACCGTAAGCTATACCGAAACCTGGCTGGGAATTGACACGCATACATATATATATATATATATATCGATACCGAGAGAGAGAGAGGGGGAGAGAGAGAGAGAGAGAGAGAGAGAGAGAGAGAGAGAGAGAGAGAGAGAGAGAGAGAGAGAGAGAGAGAGAGAGAGAGAGAGAGAGGAGAGAGAGAGAGAGAGAGAGAGAGAGGAGAGAGAGAGAGAGAGAGAGAGGAGAGAGAGAGAGAGAGAGAGAGAGAGAGAGAGAGAGAGAGAGAGAGCGAACGATCGAGAGAGAGAGAGAGAGAGAGAGAGAGACCGAGAGAGAGCGATAACTATAGAGATGCAACGCATGACCACCCAAACAATAACAAAGCGAGGCCGCGGAGTCTCGGCGGTCGATTGCGCCGTCGGGGTGGACTGGCGGGGCCACCTCCCCTTCCCCTTCCAGGATGATAAAGAATACGACCAATCGTAACGTGATGAGGATCATGATGGCGTGGATAATGCGGGTTAAGACGTGGGAGGAGGAAGAGATGATGGGATAGATGAGGCGGTGGCGGAGGATGAGGAGGACAAGGAGAAGTAATATGAGGGAGAGGCTGAGGAGGAGGATGATGAGACTGATAATGGTGATGATGCTGATGCTGCTGCTGATGATGTTGTTGTTGATGATGATGCTGATGTTGATGATGATGATGATGGGTGGTGTCTTATTGTGTGTGATGTTCCCGAGCGTCTCGTGCTCCCAGGATCTACACCATGGGGCATCCTCGGATCCATGCGACGTGGAGGGGCGAATCTCTCAACTCGATGCTGTCTCGGATTGCGGAACAATCGTCGTTCGGCGATTTCGACGAGGGTCTCTGGGACAGGATCGATCTCCAAGCGTACCTCGGCACTGGTGCGTCGAGACCTCGAGCTGCGAGGCCGCGACCATTTGGCTCTCGTTCGAAGCGTCGTTTCTTATCGAGCGGCTGCGCGCAGACCTTCTGCGCCATGTTGCCGCTGGCCATTTGGGCGCTCAGTGCTTTCAACTCGCCGACGGGTGTCGCGGCGGTGGTTCCTCCGCGAGTTGCTCGGCTGGCAGATCAGTTCTCGCGGCAGTGCCCGAACCCCAGCGACGCCGAGCTCGCGGCGTTCGCCCTCCGAACGGCGCAGCAGCTGTTGCAGCAAGGTCATGTGCGGAGGAGGAGGAGGAGGAATATGATCGAGGATGACGCTAACAATAATGATGATTGGGTTTTTTGTCTAACAATGCCCGCAAAACGTCGGCCTATTTTTCTATAACATGGGCCTGCAGAGAATCCTCGTCGACAACGTCCACCGACAGTTTTTCTAACATGGGGCCCGCAGAAAGTTCGCCAGGAGGGGTGATCCTCCTCCTCCCCCGTCTCATCCTCCTCCTTCGCCCTCCTCATTCTCGCCCCCCCCCCCCCCTCCTCCATCCCCTCCTCCGTTCCCTATTCGTCCTCCTCCTCATCCTCCGTCTCCTCCTCCCCCCCCCTCCTCCTCCTCTCTCTCCTTCGAATAGCGTCTCCGGGTGAACCTGCGCATCGGCCCATGCAAGTACTCAATCGGATTGTCGCGCGGGTTCCTGCATCGGCGGCGGGCCACCCTGGCGGCGCCTTCTTGCGCTGCCCCTGGCGCGCTCCGCGCGCCAGGGAAGGACGCCCCATCGGCGACGCGAGAAACCGCGCGGCAGTTCGAGGCATGGGCGACATATGAATTCCGCAGGCACGCATCGACGGGACCTGAATTTCACGCATATCTCCGCAGGGATGGATGCTCCTGGCAAGGCCCTGACGCAGCGCGGCTACAGGCGTGCAACCTTTGACATCGCCCACGATATCAGTGAGGATATTTGCACGCCAGGTGGGCTGTTGTGGGCAACGCTGCTGTGCATGCGCGTGGTTGCTGGAGGTGCTGTATTCCTAGGGATAGAGTGTACTAGTTTCTGCTGGCTTTCGAGGGATACCAGTGGTCGATCGTTTGACAAATGCGGAAATGATGCGTACAGCTTCGTTCGATCTGGGAATTTCATGAGTTTCTTCGCCAGCTGGGTTTGCGTTCTTTCGGTGAGTCGAGACGTTTTCTACATGTACGAGAATCCAGTGACGTCTGCCCTCGACCACCATCCTTGTATGATCATGCTTGCTCGAGTGACTTCACATCGTCGCTTCTGCACGTGGCTCGGCGCGTTTGCGAATAGGTCTTCACGGCCGAAAGCAATCCATTTAACGACGACGTATCCTGTGAGCGTTGCGCAGCGGCACCTCAAGCGCCGTCGGCCAACTGCGCTCTGGGCATCTGCCAAGACGCAAGGTGCTGCGTGGAAGCGCTGTGATAATGGATCGTTCGAGGGAACGGCTGGTCTCAAAGAGACGGGGGCGCACCCTCTCAAGTTTGGATCGTGCTTCGCCAATGTGTTTGAATCTGCGTTCCTGCATCGCACTGCTTAGGAGCGCGTGGCACTCGATGTCACAGATGAGATGGGCGGCGACAGTCGACGCGGGATATATCGAAGGAGCACGGATGAGGGAACATGGGGGGGCGGGGGGCGGGCGGGGGATGACGGGGGGCAGATGCCAAGAGGGATGGGGAGTTAGGCACCGAACTGAAGGGAAACGATTCAACAGATGAAGAAAAGAAGCAGCGGGATTGGAACGGGGAGGGCTGAACCATGCGATGTGCAACACTGATGAGGAAGATGCGGAGGAGGATGCACGGAAGCAGACACGACATGCCCACGCATGCTCCCTCCCGCACCGCATAGCGGGTAGTGTCCAGTTTACACCGCTGTCCCCGCGCTGGTGGGATCCCTATAGGCGCGTGGACATGCAAATCTTCTCCTTCTGATCCTCCGCATGTTCTCCTCCTCATCCTTATCCTCCGCCTCCTCAGTCTCCCCCCCCTCCTCACCATCATCATCATTGTCATCGCCGTCATCCTCCTCCTCAATCTGCCTCAGATGGTCCCATCGCGCTCGGCGCATTCTCGATGGCTCTCCAGTGCAAATTGGCAGCTCGCGACATGCGAGGTGCCGTCGCCGACGGTGCGACCGCCTCCTCCTCCTCCTCCTCCTCCTCCTCGACCCCCTCCTCCTCGACCTCCTCCTCCTCCCCTCCTCCTGGACCTCCCTCCTCCTTCATCCTTCCTCATTCCTCCTCGATCTCCCCCCTCCTCCTCCCCCTCATCCTCATCCTTTTCCTCTTCCTCCTCCTCCTCATCTTCCTCTTCCTGCTCCTCCTCGTGCTCCTCCTCCTCCTCCTCCTCCTCCTCCTCCTCCTCCTCCTCCTCCCCATCCGCCTCCTCATCCTCCTCGTCCTCTTCCTCCTCCTCATCCTCCTCCCCATCCTCCTCCCCCCTCTTTGTCACAGAGGCGAACACCCGAGGGCGCCCGACGCCCAACCCGACGCCCAGATTGGGCGCCCAGCTCGACCGACCAGCGCCCGCGGCACGCGCACCCTCCCCTCCATCATCCAAATCACCACCGTCGTCACCGTCACCATCCTCATCGTCAGCAACGTCACCATCAAACTCATTATCATCAACATACATTGCCGCCGCCGCCACCCCGCGCCGACATTGGAGCATAGCTTCTATCCTGATCCGTCGGAATGGTGGCAAGCAGCCTTTCAGGCGGCGATTCGTCGCAGGGGTGGCGCTATTCCGAGTCGAACAAGCGTTTCAAGAAGTGGTGGCCCGCGAGCTACCCCGACCTCTACAAGTTGCCCGATGGGACAAAGTACCCCGTCATCTGGCGCTGCACTGGCGTAAAAGGTCGAGGCTCTCCTTGCCAAGCCCAGCTCGTGAATGGCCACTGTGAGTATAGTGAGCTTGTTCTGACGTGGCTCGCCCCCCCGTTTGCCTCGATTGTTTATCACTGCCGCGCGCGATTGCATCTGCCTCGAGATATCTCGATGGGCGGTCGGGCGTAGCATTCTGGTATGGTACCCGATATCGGGGGGCGATGGAAAAGCATCGCATCACCATCAGCATCATCATCATCATCATCATCATGAGCATCAGCATCATCACCGCCGCCGTCATAGCTCACAAGACGCACTCCCGCATGGTGCCCCCCTGGACGGCGGCGGGGGGGAGGAGGGAGGAGGAATGGGAAGGATGATGAGGAGCATGAGGAGGAGGAGGATGAGCAGGAGGAGGACGATGAGGATGACGGGGGAAGGAGGAGGAGGACGATGAGGAGGAGGGACATAGAGGAGGGGGGGTGAGAAGGAGGGAGCAGCCAGAGGTGGGCTTGGCCTTGGCCTTAGCTGCCGCCTCGGCCGCGGCCTAGGCGGGGCGAGGGAGGAGTAGGGAGAGAGGAGGGGTAGTAGGCGGAGGAGGAGGATGAGGAGGCGGAGGAGGAGGATGAGGGGTTGCAAATGAGGAGGATGATCAAGACTATGATGATGAAATTGAAGATGAGGATGACGACGATGACGAGCATGATGAGGAGGACGCAGCTGAGGAGGAGGAGAAGGGTGATGAGGTGGAGTAGGATGAAGAGGATGGGGGGGATGATGCTGCGGAGTAGGAGGAGGAACATGAGGATGGGGATGATATGGAATGCGATGAGGACGATGAGGATGAGGACGATGAGGAAGGGAATGAGGAGGAAGATGAAGATGAGGAGGAGGAGAAGGAAGATGAGGAGGATGATGATTGGGAGGGGGAGGAGGAGGAGAGGGAATGCGATGAGGACGATGAGGAGGAGGACGATGAAGACGGGGAGGGGGCGATGAAGGAGGATGGCGCGGAGGAGTAGAAGGGGGAGGGGGGGGGGGGGGGGGGGGGATGGGGGGAGGGGGGGGTAGGAGGGGGATGGGGGGGGTGAGGGGATATATAGGGGATAAGGTGGGGGGGGGGGGGGGGGGGGGTGGGGGGGATAGGAGGGATGAGGAGGATGAAGATGATGAGGAAGATGAGGAGGAGGAGGAGGAGGAGGAGGAGGAGAGGATGAGGAGGAGGATGTTCGGGACGAGGTGGAGGCGGAGGTGCGGAGGCGGGAGGAGGAGGGGGAGGAGGCGGGCGATGTTGATGATGGAGAGGATGAGGAGGAGAAGGATGATGATGGGGATGAGGAGGAGGAGGAAGAGGAGGGCGAGGATGAGGACGAGGGGGATGGTGAGCCCCGAAGGCTGGGAAAACCTTAGGGGGCAACGCGCCCGATCGGTCGGGGCGGGTGTCCTGTCTTTGCGTCATCGCTCTCGGACCGCTGCCGCGCCGCTTCCGCGCTCCCAGCCCCTGTTCCTACGCCATCGCGTTCGGAAGTTGTCGGCGACGCGACGACAAACCCTCGTTGGCTTGAGACTTCCCGACAACGATCCGCGCGCTTGACGTCTGTAAATGTGACGCGGATCGAACGCATCGGTTTTTCAGAATGACGCTCTCGCCGCAGCGCCGCGCGCGCCCAACCAACCAACCAACCGACCAGCCGCGTGAAAAGAGACCAGCCCGAAAGTTAGTCAGACGATCAACCCATCAACCAACCAACTAACAAACCAACAAGCATGTCCCATCAGCCTCTATTTGTCGCTGCTTCTCTGAGGCGTCTTCGCGGTGACAGCTCGGTTCCCAATACACGCACGTGCAACGTATAGACGGTGAGTGAGATATACACATATGTGTAAAACAATAAACATGCATGTGTACATATAACACTACATATATATACATACATACATACACGCATACACACATACGCACACACACCTATATACATATACATATGTATATGCCTATATATATATGTATGTATGCTTACAAACATATGCATACATCATACAATTTATAAGATGCCCAACCCACGGTCGCTTAAAATAGTCCGGCGGCGTTCGCGTTAGTCCGGCGCGCTTAATTTAGCCCGGCGCGGCCAAACTAGCAAACGCACCCCGCCTGGGTTCCGACAGCTCAATGCATCCAGCGCGGCGCAACTGGAAGGCTCATCGAAGGCGGGGCCAGTTCCGAATGCAGCTGGGCGAGCTCGGGCCCAGGGGGGAGTCCGCGGCTCGGCGCCGCAAACAGGCGGCGATCGCGCAGCGCAGAGTGCCAGCCGCCGCGCTCCGACCTGCGCCGCAGCTCGGCCGACAAGCGCCGGCTGACAGGAGCGCGGACGACGCCGCCCCAGACAAAGGATGCGTCCGCGCCGAATATCTCGGGGGCATAGCCCGCGCGAAAATCGGTCGCGGCCGCGAAGGCCAAGAACGCGCAAGCGAACGGCTCGTCGCGCACTGATATTGGAAGCAAATGCCCCCCCTGGGCCCCTACCTCAAGGGTAGACGGGAAGGTGCACGCGCGGGTGGGCGCCGACAGAAGGTCGGCGACGCAGGAGGACCTGCGCCCAACGCCCCACCAGCGACGCCAATGTGGCGCGCGCCGAACGACCGAGGCGCACTTTTTTTGATCCGCGGGTCGAGAGCGAGCCCCTTCCGATGGAAGCTAAGCGGGCCGCGCGCAGCTTTAATTAGCAGAGGGGGGAGCAAAAGAAGGCGGGGCCTCACGTCAAGGCCGAGAGAGGGCAAAGCCCTGGGATCAGGCGGCGCCGAAGTCGAAGTGCAGGAAAAGGTGCGCCTTGGACAGGGGCACGGTAGCGAAGTCCCGGGAGGCGAAGAGCAGGCGGCGGTGCCGTCAGCGGCGCTTCGAGCACACCGGCCCCATCAACTGCAGGAGAGGACGCGCCGCGCAACCAGGGCGACGCCCGAGAGGAAGAGGAGCACCACTGGGTCGGAGTGCAACGTTGCGCCACCAAATATGATGCCGAAGAGGTCCAGGCCGTGGTAGTCCAATCCACGAACATGGGAAAGCAGACGCAGTCAGAGGCGCGGCGGCCAGGCGAATCAGGCAACTTGCCGCCCATAACCGACAGAGTGCCGGCGTGCTGCGGGGAAGAAGCCTTCCCCGCAGCGGCCAGCGCGTGGGGGCGGGCAGGAGCCGCGCACGTGGCGCTGCCGCTCCGCAGCGTCAAGGGCCGGGCCTAAGCCGCGCAGCGCCGAGGCCCGCGGGGCCGCCGAGGCGGCAAGGTGCAAGCGCCAGGCACCGGGCCGGAGCCGCGCAGCGCTGGGCGCCGCCGCCAGGGGAGGGGGGGTAGCGAGCGGGGGGGGGGAGCGGGCAGGAAGGAGAATGGCCGGCCCAGCGAGCCAGCGGTCGTCAGAGCAGCCCCGCACCAGCAGCAGCGCGTGGCCGAGTGGAGCAGGGAGACCCTGCGGGATCAGGGGGGACAAACGGCCCCATCATCAGGTGAGCGAAGGAGGAGGGAGGAGGGGGGCAAGTCGCCGAAGACGTTGACCAGGCCGACGTGGACGAGGGCGCCGCCATGCCGGGGCCAGAAGGCGGCCCGGGCGGTGCAGGTGGCGGGGAGGCCCTGCGGATCAGGGGGGACTAACGGCCCCATGTGCAGGTGGAGAAAGAGGGGGGAGGGGGGGGCAGGTAGCCGAAGGCGCAGACCAGGCCGCGCTCGTGAAGGACGACGTGGCGCCAGAGTCAGGCGCGGCGGCGCGGGCAAGGCACCCGTGGCAAAGCAGACCGTGCGGCGCTGCTGTGCGTTAGCGCGTAGCCCTGCGCCCCTTGACAGTGCCCCTGCGGGGCGCGTGAGGCCGCCCCCCGCGCCCGTTGTGGACGGCAGTGCCCGGGCGCCGCCGGGTTTCTGCAGCAGGGCGCTGCAGCCCCAGCCGCCATATAGCAACGGGCGCGGGATCAGGGGTGACAAGCGGTCCCAAGCCAGGCGCGTAGGAGGAGGGGATGAGGGGGAACCAGGGTAGGGCGCACTGGTCAGCGACGCGCTGGTCGTACTCGGAGCACAGCGCCGCGAGATCTGCAGGGAACAGGAGACACGGCAGTGCGGCGCCCTTTGCGCCGTCAGGGGGGGGGGGGGGTCAGAGCTGGTCAGCGCCTGGGGCGCTTCCCGGCCCAGTTGTCGGCGCATCCAGAACTGCGGTGCCTGGCCCTGCCCGCGTCATTCACCTTTGGCTGCCTCCCTTTTTCGCCGGAACTCCCGGTGCCAGGCGTTCTTGCGTTCCCAATCCACGTGGACGCCCGCGTCCCGGGACCACGTGCCCACGTGGTAATGGTTGTTGGCCATTTCCTCTAGAAATTGATCGGTCATGCTGGGCTGCCAGCAGGTCGGGTCGAACTTGATTTGGTCCTTGGACAGACTTGGCCTTGCCCCGCTCCTGACCCATATGCCTGCGCCACGAGTGCCGGGCTGCGGTGAAGTGGTGGCCACCCTCGGCCTTCAGCCTCTTCAGGTGGGCGGCCGCCGTCTCGCCCGGGCGTCGTGGCCAGCTGGCGCGGCGGTCCTCCCAAGGGCGGATGGGATCAGGGTAGCGGCGATCGTCCTTGTGCTCAGGGGTGCGGCGATCGTCTAGTCGATGCCAAGGGGCCCACCCTGCGCCCCTGTCACGATCGCGGTCCCGGTCGCGGTCGCGCTCTCTGGCTTGGTCCCGATCGCTGGTGTCTCTGGACGAGCGCCGCGCCGTGCTGTCGAACCGTTCCCAGGGAGCTGGATAGCTCAATCTGCCGCGCTCGCGCCCGCGTTCGCGCGAGGGGTGGGGGTTGGGCGCGGCGCGCCCGGCCCCTGAGGCCGCAGTTCTGAGCCGCGTGTGCTGGGCGCGGTCGTCGGCGGCGGCCATCGCAAGCTCGGTCTGTCCCGTGGATGCGCGGGCTTGGCGGGCCTGGTGTGTTCTGCTTGTGTCGCGCTCGGGACTGCTGTGTCGCACCTCTCGCGGGGTCGTCTCGAAGTAGGCCTGCCCGCGTGCTCCAGGGACTGGGGGGGGGGGGGGGCGCATGGACCATGCCTGCGGCCTCCGCAAGCCTCTGCTTATGTTCCTCCTCCTGGTCTTCGCGGGTGTAATCGGGGATGTCCTCCTTGGTGTGCTCGCACGGCGGCGGCTCGTGCGTGGGGCCCCGTGCGACCGTGCGTGGCGCGCGGGGCTGGGGCCTGGATTTGGGCTGAGTTCCTTCTGCAGACGCCGCTGCGGCGTTTCCAGGGTCGGCGCCGAGCCAGGAGCTGGCAGGGGCCGCTGGCTCCAGCGGCGCTTGTGCCTCGTCGGGGGCCCCACCCAGGAAGGTGGCTGCACGGCGCGCGCGCCGCACTGCCGCGCGGGACGTCGACGCGTAGCGCCCTGGTCCCAGCGCCCCAGACTTCAAGCCACTCGTTGTCGATTTGGACGATCAGGGTTCGTCTGTCCTTGTCGCGGGTCTGGACATCGCGGATGGGTCCGAATACTGCTCCATCCAGGGGCTGCGTGAACAGGGGGCTCGGTGCTCTGCGCTGACCTGAACCACCTGGCTCGGGGGAGGGTGTCGTTTCTGATGACCGCGTAGCCGTTGCTCTCGACGCCCAGGCTGTCCGTTGCGATTGGGCGGGTGGGGCCCTGGAGGGGTGCGTCCGGGACTCGCTCTTGCCGCCGATCGCGGCGGTCGGGATCCTCGCGCTCGAAGAGGGGATCAGGATTTGCGTCGGCGGCCGGTGGGGCCCCCGCGGACTTGGTAGCCGTCGGTCGCGTGGCGGGAGGAACCGAGGTCGGCTCGCTGTCCCGCGGCGTGGGCGGTAATGAATCGGTGGGCGTCAGGCGCCGGTCCTTGGTGGGTCTTGGGCTGTCTGCTTGGTCGGGGGCACGGTCGCAGCGCCCGTCCGCGCGGGGGCCGTCGTCCTGCTGGGGCCCGCCGCTGGTCGCAGGGTGCGGGGCCGGCTCAGCTGGCGCGATGGTAGCTGCGTCCGCGTGCCCGGCCCCGCCGCCGCGTGTCCCTCTGGCGCCCTGGCCCCTGATCTGTGCCACAACCTCTACGTGCGTCTCCCTGGCTGTCATCCATCGCGCCCAAGCATGGCGTTGTTGCTCGTTCTCTGGTGGGGGTGGCAGCGCGCTGCGAAGGCGCTCCTGGCGGGCGCGCGCCTCCTCATCCCAGGCCGCGGCCCGCCGTTGCACTTCCTTCTGGCTGGGGCGCGATGCAACCCCTGGGGGCGCCGGGTAGCGCGGCGAGGGGTTTGGCTCCTGGCTCCTGGGCCAGGGTATAGCGCAGGGCCGTGCCTGTCGAGCGCGTACTGCACTGCGGACGGGGCTATGTCCCATCGGTGGATCAGGCATTCCTTGCAGCACCAGCCTGCGTGCCAGCGCTTGGACAACAACATCTCCTTCTTTAGCCGGACAGGCGGGAGCCCGTGAACCAGGGTTAAGCCAGCGCGGAGACCTTCAGGGTCAGCGGCGTGACCGTACATGCCAGGGAATGGCTGTCCGGGTTGCCATCTGTGTCCCTCTGTGCCGGGTGGGCGGCCGTCGCGCCGCCAAATGCCGAAGTCGCCCTTGTGACATGGGAGATCAGGCGGTCGTCGTTCGCGTTGCTGGCTGGTGGCGTGGTTCCCACGCTGACCGGGTTCAACTCGCCGTCCAGTGGGGCCAGGAGCTGCTCCAGGGGCGCGAAGGCCGTGGGTGCCGGCGCTGGGCATAGTCCCGGCAGGGCGCGCGTCGCGCGCACCGGAATGTCGTCGGGGCGATCGTTGATCCTGCAGTCCTTGCACTCCGCGTCATCCGGGATAGGCCGGCGCTCTTCCATGGCCTTCGTGGTCCAGCAGCAAATGCACAGCCAGGTGAGGTCCCTCCCGTGGTAGTACTCCGTCAGCCCGTTGGCCGTGATGACCTGGCGGATCCGCTTGCTGACGCACGCGCCCTTGTCGCGCTTGAATGGGCCACGGAGGCGCCCCTGGCAGTGGAAGTCGGCCCTGTTATGCCCCTTCTGCCCCCGCGACCGAGACGCGCGCGGATAAGCGCGAGCCTGCGCGAAGCCGCCGTCCGAACGAGCGGGGCGCGAACGATGCCAATCCCATCTTGCACCTCGGCGCCGACGACGACCTCGCGGGTCGCAGCGCGGGCCCGCTCGCCCGGGTGCTGGACGAGGCCCGCGCCCGCGGCCGCAGGCGGCAAACGCCGCCTAATCGCGGCTCGGCGGATCGTCGGGCCGCGGGGCACCCTGTCCAGAATGGCTTCTGGAACCCCGCGTGATCGTCGACATCGAGCATCTCGAAGGGGCCGCGCGGCGAAGGCGCGCGATGCACAGCCTGCTCCTCAGGGCGGAGAACTCCGAAACTGCGCGGCGCACCCTCTTGGGCGGAGTTGGCGTTCTCAACCACCGCGTCGTCGCCCATCGCGAGCGCTTTCAGGCGCGGGAACGCTTCGAGCCATTCCAGCTCGGGTCGCCATGCCTTGAACGACTGAAAATATTCCGCCGGGGGCCGCGTTCGCAACGCGTTCCGCTTGGCCCGCGCCAGTGGCACCTTGAAGATATAATGGAACTCGCGCGAGTCATCGCAGGGCGCTACCAGCCACTCGCCAGGGGCCAGGCGCGCGCGGCAGAGCAACGAGCCCGGGCCAAGGCGTTGAGCGCTGGAAGAAATCCTCTGGCAACGACTGTTCACCACCGTGGGGTTGGGGATCAGACGATCGAACTCGTCGCCCGGGGACTCTGGGCCCCCCGCGCGCCTCGCCCCACGCAAGGCCCGCAAGAGTCCCACTTCGGAAGGGCCCCCCGCAGCTCTGCTCGATTCGCGCAGGCTCGAGCGCCCCGAAGCCTGCAACCTTCCGCGCGGAAGGCGCATGACTTCAGGGTCCAGAAATGCAGCGCGGACCCTTGAGTTGGAGGGGTGGGGGGCGGGATCAGACGTGAGCGAGTATTTCCACTTGATGCGGGGCGCCCTGACCAGAAAGTCATAGGCCCCCGCGCGGGTGGAGTCGAAGGCCGCCGCAGTGGCCGACGACCCAGCAACGGGGGCACTGATCGGGCAGACCCGCGAGGGGGCAGGTGCGAGAGAAGAGGAAGAGAAACGAACCTCAAGAGCTGCAACACAAGTGGCCAGACCATGGAGCGAGACCTCGGCGGAGTCGCGCTTTGCGAACGTCCGCCCTAAGACGCTTTTGCCCCCGCGAGCAAGGCGAACTGCGATCGCGCAGAGCCGCTCGACGCGGCCCCGCACGCCCCCCAGGCAAGGGGGAACCGTTGCGCGCGCGCAAGCCTCGGGGGGCGGGGGGCCAGGCTTCCCTTAGGGTCAGCCAAGTAAACGCAGCCACGGCGCGCTGCGCTAGCGCGCGCGCGCGGCGCGCTTCAGGCGCCAGCGCCCGCGAGAACGACCCGACGTCAACGCCGCGGGGGGCCAGGGCGGGGGGCGGATGACGCGGCCAAGGATCGCGGGGGCAATGCCCCTCGGAGGCAGGGGCGCCCCGAACCGGCGCGCGCGGGGATGGGCGGGGGAGAGAAGCCAGATAACACCGCGCACCCTGCCCTTCGAACACGTCTACAGCTACGCGCAACAAAACTGCAACTTGTTGCGGGGGCCAGGGGTGGCAATCATAATTCGATTTGGCACGTCGGTCAATCTGGGTGGACGGACGCCGCCTCGCGACCCACGATGGGAGGCGATGGTCGCGCCGACGACGTTGCGTGCCAAACGTGGAAGCGATCGCCATGTTTCACGGCGAAGCGCGGCGGCAGCCGCAAGAAAAATCATAACGCGAACAAGCGTTTCACCCTCGGACGGGGAACCCGGCACGAAGAAGAACTCGGAATCGCGGGGGGTCGGATCGCAAATTTGCTGCTGGGGCACAGGCGGGGGAGGGAAGCGGGCCGCGCGAGGTCGAGGCCCCCAGGCAAGCGGCTGGGTTCGCTGAGCCAGGGGATGCGGGATGTCGGTGGGAAGCGGCCGAGGGGACAGGGCCTCGGCGATGGGCAGCGCGGGCAGCCGATGCGTCGCGAAACGGGGACACGTACAGAACGGCACTTAGCGGCCGGGGCGCGGCACACGTTGGGAGCGCGAGCGGCGGCACCCGACATGCGCCCCGCCCCGCTGGCTAAGTGCAACTCTATTAGTGTTCCGTTTTGCGCGGATGTCTCCGGCGAAACCAGCACGTACAGAACTGCACCTAGTGCCTGGCTAAGTGCAGTTCTGAGCGCGCTGGTGTCTCGCGCGGGGCGAACACGCACGGACCGGCACCTAGCGAAAGGAGCGGGGTACAGGTCGGGTGCGTCGTCGCGCCCTGCCCGCAGAATCAGGAAGGCAAGGGTCGCTGAACCCCCGGCCGGCCTCCGGGCGGAAGCGCCTGAACGTCCCGGGGCTTCCCGATGGAATTCCACCCGCGGCCTCCGCCCACGTCGCCCCCCCTATCAGAGCATCTCGCCTGGTCACTATGCGCCCCATTCCCGCCCGCTGATTTGCCCTCCACCTCCCCCGTTCTTCCTCTACCTGCCGCCCTCCATTTCCCCGAGCGTTTCCCAGTGGCCCCTGGCCCCTGCGCGGCGGCAAACGCCCGCGCCCCCCCGCAACTGAAAGACTCACCTTGCGCTCATCCTCCAATCCGCTCGCGGGGCGCAAGTCTTGATTCCACACTGACAATGGCAATCGAAGTCGAGGCCCCGGGAAATACGACAGGCGCGATCGGCCCCTCGCATGGCGGGCAAACCGATACGTAAGACGATGTCGCAAAAGTAAATTTGGAATGTGGGGGTCCGCGCAAGAAGCTAATCCACTCGCCCAAGGTGTAGTTCTGCGCCTGTCCAACCTACTTGGGCAAGCGCGGAGGCTCCGCGGGTGACATGGACGTCCGCGCCTGGAAACACGCGCACCGAGGCCGGGAGGTCAGCGACGAAGGGCGCGACCATAGAATTGGGCTGGGTCGATTCTGGCAAAATAGACCCCCCGAGAATCTCCAAGAGGCGATCTGGGATCTCCAAAAAATCTCCCCTCGGATCTTCAATCAATGTTGCGCCGGAAATAAAATCTCCAAAAAATCTTCGCATGTTGGAATCTCAAACGGAATCTCCAAAAAATCTTCGCCACTTGAATCCCCCCGGAAAATCACGCGAAATCCTTCGCGAAATCTCGTCTGAAATTTCCCAGAGATTTCCCGGGGATTTTCCGGAGATTCCCCGGAGATTTCCCGGAGATTTTCGGGGTCCGGAGATTTCCCGGAGATTTTCTGGTGATTTCCCAAAGATTTTCGGGGCCCTGGGGATTTCCCCGGAGATTTTCGGGGCCCGGAGATTTCCCGGAGATTCCCCCGGAGATTTCGCCGGAGATTCTGGGGGCCGGAGATTTTCCGGAGATTCCGTCGCAGATTTGTCGTGGCCCGGAGATTCCCCCGGTGATTGTCCGGAGATTTCTGGCCCCGTGGGCCCCGGTCTTGTTTGCCAGATTGACCCAGCCCAACCATAGATCGAAGTGGCTGGAGCGGCGGCCGAACACGCTGTCCGCACTGCTAGGGCAAGAAGGAACGCGAGATTCCAACGGGGCAAGAGGGGGGCCCGAAGCGGAGCGAGAACCCCGACCGCGGAACACGCATCCCCCTGCGGGGTCGCAACAGCGTCGCGAGAGCAACAGACTCCGACGGTCGCGACTCCGCTCAGCCCAGGCACGCTGGGCATCAGCAGCGCCGTCGAGTTCCTCGACGCGTCGCGGCGCCCGCCCTCGGCCACCGCGCGCAAAATGCGCGGGCTCCCCCCCTGGGCCCCGCTGGCCTTCATAGGTGGCCTTTAAATGGGAAGTTCCCTCCTTTGGGTTTTGCCTTCTGGGGGGGGGGCCCAGGCCGCGGGGGCGCTGGCGTCGCCTTCCCCTGCCCCGCCGTGCGTCAGGCATCCAGGCGCGCGCGCGCGAAAAGACCCCATCGCGCGCCCTGCGAAGGAAGCGCAGGCGGCGGCTGTCCATGGCACAGGGGGCCCTGGAACCTCGCGGGAGATGGCCCCCGTCGGCGAAGCAACTCTCCTGCCGCGGCAGGGCCTGCCCGGCAGCCGCCTCGATAGAACCGAAGCCCCCGGCAACGTCGAGGCCCGTCGAAGGCGCGGGGGCCACGACCTCCGCCCTCTCCGGAAGACCGGCCGCGGGTCGGGCCAACGCATCGACTGGCGCCGAGGGGGCCGACGCGGCCTGCCTCTGGACTCGCACTGGGGGCGTGGGGGGCCGCGTTTGGCATGGAAGAGCTAACCAAAGCAACGCCAGGACCTCTGGCGGAGGCGGTGGGCGCGTCAAACCGGCCCCCCACGCATGACGTCACTGCCCGCTCGCGCGCCCCGACCAGGGAGAGGCCGTTGGTGACCCGCGCTGACCGCCGATGGAGCGCCCGTCGCTGCACCGACAGCGCATGGGCAAAACGACGGCGTCGCTCCAGAGCCCTCTCCCAAGCTCGCGAAGCCGGGAGGTGGGTCAACACGCCTGGCCTCGTGACGAGGCAACTAAGGTGGCCGAAAAAACGCGCTGGCAGCGCGCCCCCCGGTGCACTCGCCACAGAGACAACGCAAGTTGCCGGCGCGGAACCCAGCGGCAACGGCAGGACCGCCGCCGACGTGGCGGCGCAAGCGGGGACGACAGATGTGCGCAGGAATGGGCCCGCGCGCCAAGTGCACCGCGGCGAAAGCGGCTCCAACCCTGGAAAGGGGCCGGAAGCAGGCGGGCGCGGGCGAGGCAGCCCTAGGCTCGCGTCGCGGCGGGGCGCCAAACGAGTGGGCCGAGGCGGCGGTTGAGGGAGTGTCACGAGCCCCTCCCTGCGGGGCTGTGACGGCATCGCTTGCAGGGCGCATACCATACCCCTCAACTTCGCCGGGGGCCGCCGCGTCCTCCGCCCGAACGAACGGAGGAGGCGCCAGGCAAAGCAAATCGTCGGCGACCACCGAACGAAGAACATTGAAGTCGAGCCAAGACGGAATGGCGACCAGGAAGGAATACGTGATGAGGGGGTGGAGGCTTGCAAGGCCCACCGACTCCGACTCCTCCAGACCGAGCGCAGGTATATCCGTGCCGTTGTTCCCTCTGCAAGTCGCCGGGCGCGCGCCAGTGGAAGGGATCTCGCTGGAGCAAGCAGCGTTCCTCTGCGGAGCGGCGGCGTCCCTTTGCAGAGCTGGCGGCGTCTCTGCGCACATAGAGTGGCGTCGCCTTTGCGCAGAATGGCGACCTCCGAAGGTCCGAGGCGAAGGCTCGCGCTGCGCCGCGGTGCCGGGCGTGGCGCGTCGGCGCGTAAGCTCCTCCTCCTAAGTGCGTCCTCAGATGAGCCTCCTGCTCCGCCGCCTCAGAGGCCAGGGTGAAGAAGGCGGATGAGGAGGCAGGAGAGGCAGGAAGGAAATTCTGCGGCGGCGAAAGAAAGGCAGGCGCCATCGGCGCCGCCGAACCAGAAGGACGGAACCCAGGGGCCAGCGCCGCCTGGGCGAGCGGGGGGCGTCCATGCCGCCAGTGGAGCCCATCCGCGCTTGGGCTGGCGGGGTAAGGCGCAGACTCCGAGCCAGCCTGAGCACGGAGGGAGCCTTGGGGCCCCTGCCTGAGGCAACGGCCCCGCAACTCGTGGCCCACAACGTAGCACAGCGCCGCATAGACGATGTTGTGACCTATGTGCCCGCGAGCCCCTGGCGCCACGGCCGCGCGCGCGCGGCGGGGGAGCAGGGGGCAAGTGGGGCTTAGGGCCGAAGCAGCTGCAGACGACCAGGACGAGAGAATAAGAGAGAGCATTAACGCACAACGCCAATGTGGCCCTGAGTGCGTCCCTCTTTCTCTCACTCTCTCTCTCTCTCTCGCGCAAGTGCGTCCGGGGGGGCGAGTGGGTCCCAGGGGCCCGCTGGTACCCCTGGGAGGGCGTTGTGGGGTCCACAGCGCGGAGGGCAGGGCTCGCGAGTGTGCAAAACCCCGCCCCGCACTGCGTTTCTCAACAGAGGCGCCTTTGCCTAAAACGCCTGCGCATCAATTTCGCGCGTGTTCGGACATATAAGCCCTAGCGGTTTCGCGCTGGGATGCTCGCAGGGGTGCCGGCCCCACCTTCTGAAGATGATTACTGCCTGAGGGGAGGGTTTCCGCTCATCCGCTGGACGTAGGCAATGCTGCATGGGAGTATTCGGGGCGATTGCGTGTTCGTTGTGCTGTTTCTGTATGTATTTTCCTTCTCCTCCTTTTCGCATTGGGTGGGGGCTGGTAAAGCCTGGCAAAGAGCAGGATGTGAGGATGTAGGTGGAGGCACGGGAGGGAAACGAGAAGGGGGTCGATGAGGAGGGCGAGGTGGAGCAGGAGGAGGAGGAGGAGGAGGAGGAGGAGGAGGAAGAGGAGGAGGATCTCGCGCATCTTCAACGAAAAGCCCCACAATTTACCCGGTGCGCCATGTTGGCTCAGGAGGGCAGCGCGGGGTCTCATCACGTCGGGATCCCGTCCAGGGGCGTTCAGGTGGAAAGCTAGCGTGTAAGAACATCTGCGCCAATCGGGGGATGGAGTGCGACATGCAGGATGGTAGTTACCTGCACCTCAAGGGCCCCACCCTCAGAACAGGTTCACATAAGTCTGCCATTAATGGAGGTCGATCTAGCTATACGCTGCGAGTGCTGAGGTCAGCACATCGAGTGAAGCTCCCATCGACGGCCACGGCCAATGGCTGCTGAATGCGGCCCAGCACAATGAACAAGGCAAGCGCGCGCAGCGCGAGCGGCGTGACCTGGTTCAGAGCCCAAGCGGCTGCAAGGGACGCCTGCTGAGCCAGGGGAGATTACCTGCAGAACGCAGCGCATGACCTGCAACGACATGTGCTCAATGGCGTCCAACGGGCGACGGCCGTGCGTGACCTAACAGGAGCCGACATTACAATCGAGATTTGAATTCCCTGCTGGACGTAGGCAGTGGCCAATCGGCCTGGCTCCAAATGTGCTCAACGATGCCATCCGCACGATGAAAACGAATACGGGTCATCATCGAGAATCGACCGCCCACTCAGATGTTTGCCATCCCTGAGACTGCTGAAGCACGCTTCCCAAACACGGTCGTCGATCGTGCCTGGAGGCCCTCGGCCGAACTCCCTGGCAACCCTCTTCGCAGCTCGGGCGATCATTCCTGGCCGACTTCCGTGGAATCTCTCTCTCTCTCTTTCTGTGTCCGCTTCATCCTGCGACGGATGAGCACGGCTTCCGGTGGAGACCGTGGCTCGCAGAGAGGTGTCTGGAAGGGGGGGGAAGGCAGGAGCGAGGAGCGAACAAGGCTTGAGAACAGGGGGAGAGCAGGCAGGAGCAAGGAAGATAAAAGGGGTGCGTGAGATGTGTATGTGTATATACATACACATATACATATATGTGTATATATATATATATGTTTATATATAATTATGCATGTATATATATATATATACACACTAGAATCACGCGCGCTTCGCGCGCGCTTAGGTTCTAGCCGTGGCAACGGAACAGCTCCGAAGACGGTATGAGCAGGCACAGGTCCAAGTATGTGGCGTTAACCGCTAGCCTAGAAATCCGACCTCCTCCCCGTCTTCCTCCTCCCCCTCCGCCTCCTCATGCCTTTCCGCCCCTCCACACTCAATATGAATACTACTCTCCCTCTTCCCCTGATGACGTCTTGGGAATATTCGCCCCCTCCCCCACGTATTGTTTTTTACACACAGGTTTCCCCGGAATTGAGATTTCGCCTGCAAGTTTTTCCAAAATGCTGCTCTCGCTGAGGCGCCGGCCTCATTTTCGGGCCCCGCTCGTTCCGAATCGTGCTCCCGCTGCAGCGCTGGCATCATTTCCGCCAGCGCCCGGGCTGCACGCCCGAGCCGGCGCCCGGGCCGGCGCTCGGACCGGGTCCAGAGCCGGTTCCGGCCGGCGCCGGAAAATCAGGTTCCGAGGCGGCGCCGAAAAAAAGGCCATTCGAATACACATTTTTCTTTTGAAAATGCTGGATTTCTGCTTCTGGCGCCCAGGAGGCCTCCTGGGCCTATTCCGACGCCCAGGCCAAATCCCGAGCCGGCGCCCGGGCCGGCTCCTCCTCCTCCTCATCTTCCTCATCCGTCTCCTCCTACTCATCCTCATCCTCCTCCCTCCCCCTCATCTTCCTCCTCCTCCCTCCTCCCTCCCTCCTCCTCCTCCTCCTCCTCCTCCTGCTGCTCCTCTTCCTTCTCCTCCTCCTCCTCCCCCTCCTTCTCCGCCCTCTCCTCGGCTCCTCGACCTCCTCCTCCTTTTCCCTCTTCCTCATCCCCCTCCCCCCCCCCAAGACACTCGACGCCGGGATTTGTTCACAACGTGGGCCCAGGATATCCGGACGACTTCCCGGGCCCGACTGTTCATCCCGACTTGTGTTTTACGGCCCCGGGGCCCCGCAAGGGCCCCCTGCAGGGCTGGAACTTGTGCAAAGCTTCCCGTCGTGTTTTTTGTCCCGATGCGAGGTGGGAGCAAAGAAAAGCGACACCACCACCACCACCAGGGCAAGGAGCCAGGGGATGCCCCCTGGTGGTGTGGCCACACCTCCCCGCTCGAGACATCCCCGACCTCCAGCTTGAAGGGGCATCGCGGACTTTCTCGATGAAGGTGGATCCCCTGGTGGTGGTGGTGGTGTCGCTTCTCCTTCCCCCGAGCGAGGGGGACTGGGTCCTGCACTCTGCCCCGGGCCTCAACAGCCTCCGGCCGGGAGGCGCCCACCATCGAGGGTGGCGCGGCGGGCCCGAAGCGACGCCGACGGCGTTCCCTCGGGGCCTCTCCTGCTTTTCATTTTGGGGGAGCCGGTTTCGGGCCCAAGGGCCATCGGACTAATGGACCATTGTCGCCTCCACGTCCGGGGTCCGGGTGGTCCGGGTGGTCCGGGTGGTCCGGGTGGTCCAATTGGTCCGGCTGGTCCGGGTGGTCCGGGTGGTCCGGGTGGTCTGGGTGGTCTGGCTGGTCTGGGTGGTCCGGGTGGTCTGGGTGGTCCGGGTGGTCTGGGTGGTCCGGGTGGTCCGGGTGGTCCGGGTGATCCTGTTGGTCCGGGTGGTCCGGGTGGTCCGGGTGGTCTGGGTGGTCCGGTTGGTCCGGGTGGTCTGGGTGGTCCGGGTGGTCCGGGTGGTCCGGGTGGTCCGGGTGGTCCTCTCGCGCATCTGAGCCTCATCCTCCTCCTAATCATCCGCCTATTCCTCTTGCTCCTCCTCCCTCCTCCCTCCTGCTCCATGTGTCCTCCTCCCTCCTCCGTCTACCTCCTCCTTCCTCCTCCCTCCTCCTCCCCACTCTTCCCCCTCCTGCCTCCACTCAGTCCTCCTCCCTCCCTCTCGCAGCTCCTCCCGCCTCTCCCCTCCTCCTCTTTCCCCTCCTCCTTCATCCTCAGCATTGGCAGCCCTGTCGTCGTACCGCATGCACCGCAATACATTGAAATTCAAGTTTGAACGTACATCTGAATCCCACCAGCCCTCTGGGCGTAGGTGGTTTATGGAGTTTCCTCTTCCCTCTTCCCTTCTTCCTTTTCGGGGAGAGGTTTACCCCTCCCCCTAACCCCCTCCCCTGGACCTGGACGGGGGGGCCGCTGGTCGGCAGAGCGCCCAAGATGGCCCAAGATGGGCCCCTGGGAAGCTAATTTGTTTGTCACCCCTCACGAGGATCGTGGCCCCCGAGGCGTTCTGGAAGGGCAGGGCTAATTAAGGACCCCCCCTTCTTTGATCGATCTCTCCCAAGATGGCCCCAAGAGGCGCCCAGGAGGCCCCAAGAGGCGCCAAGATGGCCCCAAGATGGCCCCAAGATGGCCCGAAGAGGCCTCCAAGAGGCACGCAATGGGGCCCGAATTGGCCCCAACAGGCTCCCCCGAGGCACCCAATACGCTCCAAGGAGCCTCCGGGACCGCCAAGGCGCCCCCTAAGACGCTTTAAGAAGCCTTGAGGACGCCCCCAAGAGACATCCGAAGAGAATCCGAGAGGCATCCAAGAGGCCTCTGGCCATCCTGCTCGCCCTTCCCCTCCTCTTCCTCCTCTCTTCCTGCTCCTCCTCCTCCTGCTCCTCCTCCTCCTCCTCCTCCTCCTCCTCATCATCATCATCATCATCATCATCATCAGCAGCAGCAGCATCATCATCATCATCATCATCATCATCACCATCATCATCATCATAATCATCATCATCATCATCATCATCATCATCATCATCATCATTCTCCTCCTGTTCCTCCTCCCCCTGCTCCTCCTCCTCCTGCTGCTCCTCCTCCTCCTCCTCCTGCTCCTCCTCCTCATTCTGTTCATCCACCTATTCCTCCTCCTCCCTCCTCCCTCCTCCCGCTCCCCCTCCTCCTCCTTCAGTTTCTCCACCTCCTCATCCTCCTCCGATTCCTCCTCCATCCTCGCCGTCTTGGGTAAGACGGGTTCCCCAGCCCTTGGTCACTCTGTGTGCTCCCTCACTTCCCTGATCACTCCAATCCGCCTGGGCATTCGCCGGTCGAGAACCAGCAACACCAGCAGCAACAGCAACAACAGCAGTACCAGCAGGAGCAAGATCACGAGCAACAACACATGCAACCTTCGCCACAACAAATATCCCAAATCACCTATATTGCCCGCTCGGTTTCACTATGTGCGTCACTTCTTCCCTTCTTCCGTCAGCTCCCCTAGGCATCGTTCGTGGATGGGCTGATGGGGATACTTTTTTGATTCGCGGCCCGCAAGGAAAAGTCCAGAGGGCGGTAAGAACGAGGCTGGGACACAGCGCACGGGAAGGCATATAATTAACGGCGCAGCACAAGTGCCGGCCAAAAAGCAGCTAGACATGTGCCAGCAGCAGAAAATTAACAACGCTGAACATGTGCCAGCGAGGGATGCAATTTGGAAAACCAGCCGCTGAGCGTGTGCCAGCGAGGGTGGGGAGGGCAAAAAGGTCGGACCCGCAGGTGGGGCCAGACTGCCAGGCGGAAGGTGCCAAAACCACACACTCACTTGGAACGTCGGCCAGTCTGTGCGCCGCCGAGGGGGGTTCGGGCCAAAGCCTGGTGGTGGCCGACCACAAAGGAGAGCGCCCGCGATGGCCCCTGGCACCTAGGCGGCGTGCGGCTTGCGCATCTCGAAGGCACTCCTGTGACTGTAGCCGACGTCTAACACGAGCGCCAGAAAAGGTGCCTGACCGACGTCCTTGTCTGCCAATGCCGACAAGGCTGACTGTACTGTCACCGCGCCCATGTGCAAGGGGGTCAGAAGCCGCCGCCCCAGCGGGCGACGATGTGGAAGCCACTGCATGTTGCCGACTCCAAAGGATGGGCACCCGAAATGGCCGAGGCCAGCGCCCGGTGTGTCCCGGCCCGCGTGCGCCGCGGGCAAAAAGAATGTAGAATGCCGAGAGCGGGCGAAGCGCCTTGAGCGGGCCTTCTCGGAGCACCACGGGCCGACGCAGCGGCCAAACCGACGACGGGATTATTTCAGCCGGCCGAACGGGCTAAAGGCCCACGCTAACGCAGGAACTATCTCGGTGGTGGGGGGGAACCTCAACCCCAGGAGGGAACAACAGCCCGCCCCGGTGGCCCACTGCATCGGTGAAACAGGACCTGTCGCTGTCAGCCGACAGGAGTGGCCGCCTGGTGGTGACCCAGTGGCCCGGGGGCCCACAGCAACTCATCCTCCTTCGGGAATCGCACCCTACCCTGTGGCGACGAGAAAGGGGGGGTAGCAGCCGATAGCCGCAGTCAAGAGTGAAGAAACGGGGGGTCAGCAGCCGATCGCCGCGGAATGACAGCACGTGGCGACGAGGAATGGGAAGTGCAGCCGATAGCCGCGGAACTGGAGAATGTGGCGAAGGGTTAGGTGAGCGTCCTGGCCGCAGGACATCGTCTGGGGTGGGAACGTCCTAGGGGAGTCCCACGGTACCCGTGCACGGCAATTCCTCTTCTGAGGGGGTTCACGCGTTGCCCCGGCGACCTGACGCCGTACGTCTTGGCGGCTTTTGTAGAGACGGCCTCGCCCTAGTCGGAGGGCCCCTGCCAGGCCCTCTGCTGGTCTACCAGCGCGCGAGCCCCCATCCTCGCTGTCGCTTGTCGGCGTATTGCTCGTCACTTCTTGGGGCGGTCCTTTTCTCCCTGTTCCCCCACGAAGCCCCCCTCCGAGAGCTATCCTGATGGCCCCACCCTGCCCATCGCGGCCTTGGGCGCCATGGGGCTCCAGAGCTGGATGCCCCCGACTAGGTATTCCCCCGGTCGGTGTACGCCGGCGGGGCGGCTGTGCCCTCTCTGGGTCTGCTCCATGGGTGCTGCGGCGCAGCCCCACTGCATGTGCTGGAGGGCCTGGTCTGCTCGTGGTGACTTGCCCTGTCGGGTGGGTCAGGGGGGGTGGGTACCGTCCTTCTGTCGGACCAAGGGTATGGGTTGCCCTTGCTGTCCTGCCCCTTGGTTGCGCTGGCCCCTTGCGCTGCGATGTAGTAGGCTGCGATGTTTGTCAGCGACCTTTTGCCACTCAACACGGAGATGGTGGTGTTTCACCAATTTGTTGGCGTCGTAACCCGCGGTTTCCCACGCCCGCAGGAATTCTTCGCATCCCCCCCTTGTGTTCCTCCTGGGGTCCGCGTGGATGTCGACCCGCGGTAGACCCTGTGGGCTACCTGCCCTGCGCACCCATCCTATCCACGCCCCGTTGAAAGCGCCTCCGAGTGCCCTCTGCAATCTCATGACTTTCTCTTGGGCTGTCTCGTCCCTCTGGATGTCGGCCTCTTCGATGGGCCTCGTGTACATGGGGGGGGCCCTCCTAGGGGGTCGTTTTGATGCGGAGGTGGGAGTGGCTCAGCCTGTGGGTGCGGTCGTCTCTCTGGGCTGCTGTCCTGCCGGGGGCTGAGCGCCCGGCGGGTCTCGTGCGCTGGGGCTGCGAGCTCCTGGATAGACTCCTGATTGCAGTCTGGCCTGCCCCCTTCCCCTCGAAGTTTCCTTTGGCCAGCCCGTTTGTCGCGGGTTTGTTCCATGTCCTCTCGGAAGCGGGCCGCGGCATAGGGCGTCCAATTGGAAGCTTCCTCTTTGTCGGGGGGAACTGACCATGGCACTGTCCGCATGAAGGGGGCGTCTCTGCCACTGGGGCCGCCGATTTCGGCTTCTTCGTCCTGCTGCGGGGGGCTATGGATCATGGAGACTGTCCTCTCTGGATTGTCCTCATCCCAGTCGACCTCGAACGGATTGTCGCCGTTACCGTGGGAATCCCTATCCGAGAACGGTTCCTCCTCTATCTCCTTCGTCGCTTCTGTGGCCCCTGGGGGCTGTTGACTGAGGTCATCGCAGATGGCGCGGCCGTCCGAGGCTGGGGGGCGCTTGTGCCAGGCGGCGGCGGGGGAGCGATCTCTGGCGTCGTTGCTGCCCCAGGCGCCGTGCTCGCCAGCGAGAAATTCCAGCGTTCCCCCTGCGAGATCGCCCTTCCTGAGGGATAGGAAGCGGTGCAGCGTTTCCAGCGGCTGCATCCATGGGTCTTGCCCTCTTTGGCAGTCGAGCGCGGCCGAGAAGGTGATCCAATCCTCCTGGAACTTTCCATTGCTCCCAACCAACTGCGCAATGGCATTGGCTGCTGCAGCTCTATGGCCGCCCCAAGGGATGTGAGGGGGGTGCCCATTCATGGGGACCTGGTCACCGTAGATGGAGTGGAAGAAGCGCAGCAACTGGCTGTGAGCCCAGTCGGATATCTCGCTGTCCTCACCCACTTTGTCTCCAACCCTTTCTCCACCAGAAGTCGACCAACGGATGTGAATCTCATGGTTCCATTCCAGCAGGGAATTCATTTGCTTGCGTACTGGCCTGTGCGACTGCTCTCCTGCCAGGCAGAGGGTCGCGTGCGCGGGCAGCCGGGGTGCGTCTGGCGGAAGGGGGTCGCGGCAGAGTGCGCCCGAGTGCAGCATTGCCCCTGGTGATCCCCCCCGCCCGCGCCTCGAGCTCAGGGGGGGGGGGGGCTCGCGGGGGGGCCCTCCTTTGGGGGTGTGCTGACCGGAGACAGGTGTGTACACATAGCATAGATGTCTCCCTCCTCTGCGCCTTCGCTCGCCACCATGGGGGCAGGTCTGGGGGGGGGGGTAGATCATGTTGGAGTATGCGTTCAGCACCTCGTTGAGAGCGCTGGGTGCGACGTCCCAAATGTGCACCAAGCACCTCCTGCAGGCCCAGCTGGCATTCCATTGCCTCTTGGTCCACAGCGTTCGCATTGTTTCCCATGCTGGGAGGCCTGTGCGGTCGCAGCACTCAGCGCCTTCTTCGGGGCGCCAGATGAAGCACCCCAGGGCGGGTGCGCCTGCCGACCATTCGAGCTCTGGGGTGTGCGTGGGGCAAAAGTCGCACTTTGCTGAATAGCATCCGCTACGGTGCGCCTCCGCTCCGAACCTGCCGTCGGAAAGCCATTGCGGTGGCAGAGTGGTGCCTGCGCAGGAAGGGCGGCAGTGGCGCGTCGTACGTAATAGGAGCTCCTTGAGGCAGACCTCGGCTCCAGCGCCCTTTGGCTCCTGCAACCCCAGTGGGAGCCCGTCTCTTCTGCCCCCGGTTGTCCAGTGGCCTGCGCCTGTGCTCCTGCAGTAGCCATTGCATGGGCTTCTTGCTGAAGCGCTCCTCGGGGTCCGTCAGAGGGAGAGAAATGCCCTTCTTTTCCAATGAAGACCCAACGGCGTCGGCAGAGCCATCTGCAATTTTTCCCCTTCGCGTGCGCCTGCAGGCGGTTCTCAGCGAGTAGCTCGCGGGTGCAGTCGCCCTCCAAGGTGCCTGCGGAGCCTTGTAGCCCCCCATTGTCGCATCCGTCGCAGCAGTACGTGGCTCCCTTCTGAAACCTGCTGAAGCGCCCGTCGTGCACAACGGGGGGAATCAGCGTAGTACCTGGGGCGGGCGAGGCGGGGATGTCTTCGTCGAGACGGTGGTTGGAGATGGCAATCCCCCCGCCAATGTACTGTAGGTCCTCCATGTTACGTGGGCATCCCAGCCCGATCTCCGCCCCTGCCAGCGCGGCGTGGAGAAGGCAGATGGAACACTCTCCGTGGTGCAGATGGCACACGTCGGCTGGCTGCACAATGTCCTCTAATACGCGTAGGGGAGCTTCCGACGTAAAGTCGTGCGCCTCCATCTCGGCCCAAGTCTTTGGACAGCCGTGCTTGTCGGCTATCTTGTGGTGGTGGGCGAAGGTCAAGCCTGAGCTGGAACTACATAATCGGCATGCACCGCAAAGCAAACTAAACAATAACCGAATTGCCATCTGCAATGGCACTTAGATTGATCTCTAAATGTACCGTTACATGTAAACGAAAATGTAAATACAAGTTTCACTTCGAATTTGAATGTAAATCTTATTTTGATGTTAATGTAAAATGAAACTTACGTTTAAACTTACATGTTACTTACACATGTTGAAATCCACGTTTGAATTCAAATTGGAGTGCGAGCTTCAAGCCTGAGCCGGAGGTACAGCCTCGGCATGCACACCGCAATACAAACTGATCAAACGCTGAATTGCCCTCTCGACTTTCTGAAATCCAAATTGATCTTTGCATGTAAACGTAAATCTAAATTGAAGGTTAAAATTAAATTTAAGTTTAGATCTAAATGTAAGTTTAAATTCCACTTTAACTTTAAATGTAAATTCAATGTTACACCTAAGTTTACCCAAACATTGAAATCCACTGCAGACTTTGAGTTCCAGTGTGACCTTCAAGCCTGAGCTGGAGGTACAACCTCGGCATGTTCTGCAATGCAAAACGAACAAGAGCAAAATTGTCAGCTGAAGTGTCACTTGCATTGAAATCTAAAATGAAATTTACATGTAAATGTAAATATGTATTTGAATTTAAATGTAAATTTAATTGAAAATAGAAATTTGAATATAACTTGAATTATAAACTTAAATCTACATATACATGTCAAGCTTAATCAAAATTTGCGCATACATTCGAATCCACGGGACAAAAAGAAAGAAAGGACGCAAACATATACAAAAAGGGACCAAAGGGATAAACTGATAACACAAATTCGATAAGCACAGAAACTAAGCAAAAGGGGACTTGAAGGCACACAAAGAGAACAACGATCACAAAAAAAGACTAAATAAACAAACGAAAAGGACAAACAAAAGGGACAAACGAGAACTGACAGAACAAATGGAGAAAAACGCACAGCATATACCCCTTTAGAAAACTCAAAAAGCCCTCGCGGGGCGGCGGCTCTCCTCCTCCTCCTTCTCCTCCCCCTCGTCCTCCTTTTCTCATCCCTCCGCCTCCTCAGCCACACCATCACCATCACCATCGCCATCATTACCACCATCATCAAGCCTGGAGATACAACGCGTCACAGAAAGACGATAAGCACAGAAACTAAGCAAAATTGAATTTGAAGGCACACAAAGAGAACAACGATTACAGAACATGGCAAAACAAGCAAACGAAAAAGGACACGCAAAAGGGACAAACGAGAACTGACACAAACAACTGGAGAAAAACGCGCAGCATCCATCGCGGGGCGGCGGCTCTCCTCCTCCTCCTCCTCCTCCTCCTCCTCCTCCTCCTCCTCCCCCTCATCCTCCTTTTCCTATCCCTCCGCCTCCTCAGCCACACCATCACCACCACAATCGCCATCATCAGTACCACCATCATCAAGGGCCCAGGGAGGTACCAGCCCCAAAAAAGAAAGGGGGGAGAAAATAGGCCGGAACTACGGGGGAAGACTTCAATATAATTCCGTGTGCGGTGGATTTCAATAGGATTCCTTTTGTAAAGAATTTCAATCGGATTCCTTTTGTAAAGGGTTTGAATGGGATTCCTTTTGTCGATTGTTTCAAAAGAACTCCTTTTGTAAAGGTTTCGATGGGATTCCTCTTGTAAAGGGTTTCAATAGGAACCTGATCCAGAGGCGCCATCATCACCGTCATCGTTATCGTTATCGTCATCGTCATCGTCATCGTCATCATCATCATCATCATCATCATCATCATGATCATCATCATCATCATCACCACCACCACCACCACCACCACCACCACCACCAATAATCTCCCGGTGGTCCGGGTGGTCCGGATGCATGGTCCGGGTGCTCCAGGCCGGGAGGTCCGGGAGGTCCGGGTGGTCCAGGAGGTCCTGTTGGTCCAGCTGGTCCGGTTGGTCCGGTTGGTCCGGGTGGTCCGGCTGGTCCGGGTGGTCCGGAAGGTCCAGCTGGTCCGGGTGGTCCAGCTGGTCCGGGTGGTCCGGGTGGTCCGGGTGGTCCGGGTGGTCCGGCGGGTGGTCCGGGTCGTCCGGGTGGTCCGGTTGGTCCAAGTGGTCCGGATGGTCTAGTTGGTCCGGGTGGTCCGGGTGGTCCAGGTGGTCCGGGTGGTCCGGATGGTCCAGTTGGTCCGGGGGGTGGTCCGGGTGGTCCAGTTGGTGGTCCGGGGACGTGGGGGCGACTCTAATGGAAAACAGGAACTTGGGCAAAACACTTCTCCAAGGAGGGGGTCGGGACCTCTGGGACCGCGGATTGAAAGACCTGTCGTCCACCTGGGGCCGAAGACGCGAAGAAACGTATCCTAATGGAGGCTCGAAGCCTGACGATGAACCAAGGAAACATGGAATCCTGCAGCGTTTCCCGCGAGACCAGTACATAGAGAGAAAGCACCAGCATGGCATGGCCCGTGGGATCTGTTTGTCGTGCACCTTTGACATGCATCATGGGAGCCCTTCGGGGGCTTCTGGCGGCGTCTTGTGGGCCTCCGGGGCGTTTCTTGGAGTCTCCTGGGTGCTTTTTCAGGCCGATTGCTCGAAAGGTCCGTTCGGATTCCCTGTCCGGGCCCCATTCTTAGAGCCGTCTTGGGGCTATCTTGGACCGTCTTGGAGGCCTCTTGGGCTGCTTGGGTCCCTCTCGGGCTGTCTTGGGGCCGTCTTGGGAGCCTCTTGGGCTGTCTTTGGGCGATCTCGGGAGTCTCTTCGGCTATCTTGGAGCGTCGGGAAGCCGAAAAGGTGAGAACCACAAACATGATTCAAAAACCCTGGAACAAACAACCATTTGTTGCCTCTTGTAGCCCTCTTTTTTTTCTCTTGGGGCGTCTTGGAAGCCTCTTGGGCCGTCTAGGAACCATCTTGAGCGTCTTGGACCGATCTTGTGGCGTCCCGGAGCCCCTCATGGACATCTTGGGTGCTTCCTAGGGTCGTCTTGGAGGCCTCCTGGAGGCCTCCTGGGCCGTCTGGAGGCCCCTTGGAGGCGCCAGGCCCGGGCGGGGGTATTAAAAAAGGGGGCCCGATGGTTTTGAGGTGGGCGGGGCCCCCGGGCTGGGGACCTGGTACTCATCCATATTATCATTAGTATTATACATGTATGTGCTAGTGTATGTTTGGTATTGCAGGTAGACCGAACTTGCATATGTTGAATATGTATGTATGCATGCATGTATGTATGCTTATGTGCATAACGTGTACATACGCGCTGACACCTATCGACATAATACTCCCGCGGGCATCCGCTTTCTTCGGGGGCGTCCAAAGCGACGTGCTCTGAGGGCGACCCTGCTTACGAAGAGGCGAGAAGCGAGAAGGGTGGGGCAGAAAGCAGGACGCAAAGCCGGATGGGAGAAAATGGGAGGGATGGCCATATCCGCTCTGGTAACACACGCCCGCTTCGCCCTGGGGCTCGCGCTGCGCGGCGCCGAGGAGCGCGCCCGCCCCAGAAGACTCTCTGCGACGGTGTCAAATGTTAAACCGCCCATTTAACGTGACCGCGCATCTGTCAAGAAGCTGGAAGGGTTGAGTACACCTGGAGCCTACGTAACAGAGTGAACACTCGACAAACACGTATACTTTCGAAGGTCCGTACGGATTTCTTTGCTCGGCGCTTGGCCCCGCTTTCCTGGCGCGCGAAGCGCGCCAGTGGCGGCGACAGAGGCGCCGCCAGAGGGGGTCTTGCGCCGATCCAAGGAATCTGCACCGACCTCCGAACGCCAACGTGTACGTCGTTTGCTCTTCGGCTAGAGCTAGAATGGTGGAGGATTCCTGTAGACTATACCCGCCAACTGGTACACAACGCACAAATGGCTTGAACGTGGCGGTCATTTAGATTTGCAGGATGAGCCTTATGAGTGAACAGCGACGCAGAGAATTATCCCAGTGCGACCCTGCCTAGGAGTTGGAGCCTCTAGGAAAGCAACATTAGTAGGAGCGGTAAACGCCGCCCCCTCCTTCTCCTCACCGTCGTAGTTGTGGCAGTAGCGGTAGTAGTAGTAGTAGTAGTAGTAGTAGTAGTAGTAGTAGTAGTAGTAGTAGTAGTAGTAGTAGTGGTAGTAGTAGTAGTATTAGTAGTAGTAGTAGTAGTTCGCAGTAGTAGTAGTAGTAAAAGTAAAAGTAAAAGTAGTAGTAGTAGTAGTAGTAGTAGTAGTAGTAGTAGTAGTAGTAGTAGTAGTAGTAGTTAGTAGTAGTAGTAGTAGTAGTAGTAGTAGTAGTAGTAGTAGTAGTAGTAGTAGTAGTAGTAGTAGTAGTAGTATTCGTAGTCGTAATAATATTATGAGTAGTATAAATAATATTACCAGTAGTAGTCGTAATAGTCGTAGTAGTAGTCGTAATAGTAGTAGTAGTAGTAGTAGTAGTAGTCGTAGTAGTAGTAGTAGTACTAGAAGTAGTAGTGGTAGTAGTAGTAGTAGTAGTAGTAGTAGTAGTAGTAGTAGTAGTAGTAACGCCAGGACCGCCGACGCCACGCCGTAGGTGAAGCAGCAGCAAAAGCAGGCAGCAAGTCGCCGAGACAACAGCAAAAGCAAGCAAGCACGGAGATGAGGGCGGGGCCCTGGGGATTTTTTCTACATCTACATCTATATATACACCTACATATACATTGCCGCCTACATATACATCTAGACCTACATCTACATCTACACCTACAGCTACATCTACATATGCACCTGCTTCTACATGTACATCTACATCAACAGCGAGACTCACATCTACATCAACATCTACACCTACATCTACACTTACATTTACATACACGTCTACATATACACCTACATCCACATCTACACCTACACCTACACCTACATCTACATCTACACTTTCGCATTGGTTTTGTTTTTGCTTTGGATTGCCTTTGCTTTTGCTATTGCCTTTGCTTTTGCCTATGCATTTGCTTCTGCTTTTGTTTAGGCTGTTGTTTTTGCTTTGCTTTTGTGTTTGCTTTTCCTTGGTTTTGCTTTTGCTTTGCCTGCACACAGACACACACACGCATGTTTTTGCATTCGCTCACCGGGTGTGCTTGAGAATGCTCCGGATCCGGCCTACACCGCACGGCTTGGCATCGAGCAAGGTTGTGCAACACTTGCTACACCGAGCGTTCCTACGAAACTGCACAGCAGCAGCAACTCCCAGATCGGTGCAACAAGCTGTTTAGCATTGTTTCGGCGGGCATCATCGGCGCTGGAATATGCGGTTTCAACAGAGTGGTGTGAACATACGTGCGCACACACATAAGTACATATATATATATAGATATACTACTACCTTTACGAGAGTTATTCATCTTGAGCACTGACGACTAGGGCGTCTCCGAGTGGCCCACCTTCCCCCCGTAGACTCCAAGCACGGCGGTCTTCGGCCTGGCTCGGCAGGAGAGGTTTCCGGGGTTCTCCCTGGTAACATTCATAATATATAACCAATTCAAGATAAAATCTCTCCCCCGTCAATTCACAAGGGAGAAATCACTCCAGGTCACTTCCAGGCAACTCTGAATCTCTCCCCGTATGAAATCACAAGGAAGAATCACTCCCAATACCACTTCTCACCACAGCGCCCACACATGTCAATTTTAGCAAAGATGAATTAACTTTCGTAGCGGGGATGAGGGCCCACGACTTTTTCACGCGTCAATGTCAGCCAATGTCCTGAGGAACCCAAATTCGACATCCGAACGGGGCCCAGCATCGCGCTCGATAGACACGTCGCCATCACCATTGCCGCCGCTGCTTCGCTGCGCAACTTACTGCGCATCAGAGTTGCCCCGATTTCGAGCCCCGCCATGGGCGGACAAAGGCGCTGCTGTCAAGGGGTGGCGCTGGTCTCGCCCTCGTAGAAGTGCAATGTAAGATGCCGCTTACCCGTTGCGAAAGCTATTCATCTTGAGCACTGACGACTAGGGCGTCTCCGAGTGGCCCCCCGTTCCCCCCGTGGACTCCTAGCACGGCAGTCTTCGGCCTGTCTCGGCGGGGGAGATTTCCGGGGTTCTCCCTGGTAACACTAATAGTATATAACCAATTCAAGATAAAATATACCCCCCCCCCCCCCCCCGTAAATTCACGTGGGAGAAATCACCCCAGGTCACTTCCAGGCAACTCTGAATCTATCCCCGTATGAAACCACAAGGAAGAATCACTCCCATACCACTTCTCACCACAGCGCCCACACATGTCAATTTTAATCAAGATGAATTCACTTTCGTAACGGGGATGAGGACCCACGACTTTTCCACGCGTCAATGTCAGCCATTGTCATGAGGAACCCAAATTCGACATCCGAACGGGGCCCAGCATCGCGCTCGATAGACACGTCGCCATCACCATTGCCGCCGCTGCTTCGCTGCGACGACGTACTGCGCATCAGAGTTGCCCCGATTTCGAGCCCCGCCATGGGCGGCCAAAGGCGCTGCTGTCAAGGGGTGGCGCTGGTCTCGCCCTCGTAGAAGTGCAATGTAAGATACCGCTGAGGACCCACGACTTTTTCACACGTCAATGTCAGCCAATGTCATGAGGAACCCAAATTCGAAATCCGAACGGGGCCCAGCATCGCGCTCGATAGACACGTCACCATTACCATTGCCGCCGCTGCTTCGCTGCGACGACTTACTGCGCATCAGAGTTGCCCCGATTTCGAGCCCCGCCATGGGCGGCCAAAGGCGCTGCTGTCAAGGGGTGGCGCTGGTCTCGCCCTCGTAGAAGTGCAATGTAAGAGACCGCTGAGGACCCACGACTTTTTCACACGTCAATGTCAGCCAATGGCATGAGGAGCCCAAATTCGAAATCCGAACCGGGCCCAGCATCGCGCTCGATAGACACGTCGCCATCACTATTGCCGCCGCTGCTTCGCTGCGACGACTTACTGCGCATCAAAGTTGTCCCGATTTCGAGCCCCGCCATGGGCGGCCAAAGGCGCTGCTGTCAAGGGGTGGCGCTGGTCTCGCCCTCGTAGAAGTGCAATGTAAGATGCCGCTGAGGACCCGCGACTTTTTCACACGTCAATGTCAGCCAATGTCATGAGGAACCCAAATTCGAAATCCGAACGGGGCCCAGCATCGCGCTCGATAGACACGTCGCCATCACCATTGCCGCCGCTGCTTCGCTGCGACGACTTACTGCACATCAGAGCTGTCCCGATTTCGAGCCCCGCCATGGGCGGCCAAAGGCGCTGCTGTCAAGGGGTGGCGCTGGTCTCGCCCTCGTAGAAGTGCAATGTAAGATGCCGCTTACCCGTTACGAAAGCTATTCATCTTGAGCACTGACGACTAGGGCGTCTCCGAGTGGCCCCCCCGCCCCCCCGTAGACTCCTAGCACGGCAGTCTTCGGCCTGGCTCGGCGGGGGAGATTTCAGGGGTTCTCCCTGGTAACATTAATAGTATATAACCAATTCAAGATAAAATCCCCCCCGCGTAAATTCACAATGGAGAAATCGCTCCAGGTCGCTTCCAAGCAACTCTGAATCTCTCCCCGTATGAAACCACAAGGAAGAATCACTCCCAATACCACTTCTGACCACAGCGCCCACACATGTTAATTTTAATCAAGATGAATTCACTTTCGTAACGGGGATGAGGACTCACAACTTTTTCACACGCCAATGTCAGCCATTGTCATGAGGAACCCAAATTCGACATCCGAACGGGGCCCAGCATCGCGCTCGATAGACACGTCACCATCACCATTGCCGCCGCTGCTTCGCTGCGACGACTTACTGCGCATCAGAGTTGCCCCGATTTCGAGCCCCGCCATGGGCGGCCAAAGGCGCTGCTGTCAAGGGGTGGCGCTGGTCTCGCCCTCGTAGAAGTGCGATGTAAGATACCGCTGAGGACCCACGACTTCTCCACACGTCAATGTCAGCCAATGTCATGAGGAACCCAAATTCGAAATCCGAACGGGGCCCAGCATCGCGCTCGATAGACACGTCACCATTACCATTGCCGCCGCTGCTTCGCTGCGACGACTTACTGCGCATCAGAGTTGTCCCGATTTCGAGCCCCGCCATGGGCGGCCAAAGGCGCTGCTGTCAAGGGGTGGCGCTGGTCTCGCCCTCGTAGAAGTGCAACGTAAGATACCGCTGAGGACCCACGACTTTTTCACACGTCAATGTCAGCCAATGGCATGAGGAGCCCAAATTCGAAATCCGAACCGGGCCCAGCATCGCGCTCGATAGACACGTCGCCATCACCATTGCCGCCGCTGCTTCGCTGCGACGACTTACTGCGCATCAGAGTTGCCCCGATTTCGAGCCCCGCCATGGGCGGCCAAAGGCGCTGCTGTCAAGGGGTGGCGCTGGTCTCGCCCTCGTAGAAGTGCAATGTAAGATACCGCCTACCCGCTACGAAAGTTATTCATCTTGAGCACTGACGACTTAGGGCGTCCCCGAGTGCCCCCTCCTTCCCCCCGTGGACTCCTAGCACGGCAGTCTTCGGCCTGGCTCGGCGGGGGAGATTTCCGGGGTTCCCCCTGGTAACATTAATAGTATACAACCCATTCAAGATAAAATCTCTCCCGCGTAAATTCACAAGGGGGAAATCGCTCCAGGTCGCTGCCAGGCAACTCCGAATCTCTCCCCGTATGAAACCACAAGGAAGAATCACTCCCATACCACTTCTCACCACAGCGCCCACACATGTCAATTGTAGCCAAGATGAATTCACTTTCGTAACGGGAATGAGGACCCACGACTATTTCACACGTCAATGTCAGCCAATGTCATGAGGAACCCAAATTCGACATCCGAGCGGGGCCCAGCATCGCGCTCGATAGACACGTCGCCATCACCATTGCCGCCGCTGCTTCGCTGCGACGACGTACTGCGCATCAGACTTGCCCCGATTTCGAGCCCCGCCATGGGCGGCCAAAGGCGCTGCTGTCAAGAGGTGGCGCTGGTCTCGCCCTCGTAGAAGTGCAATGTAAGATACCGCTGAGGACCCACGACTTTTTCACGCGTCAATGTCAGCCAATGTCATGAGGAACCCAAATTCGAAATCCGAGCGGGGGCCAGCATCGCGCTCGATACACACGTCACCATTACCATTGCCGCCGCTGCTTCGCTGCGACGACTTACTGCGCATCAGAGTTGTCCCGATTTCGAGCCCCGCCATGGGCGGCCAAAGGCGCTGCTGTCAAGGGGTGGCGCAGGTCTCGCCCTCGTAGAAGTGCAATGTAAGATACCGCTGAGGACCCACGACTTTTTCACACGTCAATGTCAGCCAATGGCATGAGGAGCCCAAATTCGAAATCCGAACCGGGCCCAGCATCGCGCTCGATAGACACGTCGCCATCACCATTGCCGCCGCTGCTTCGCTGCGACGACTTACTGCGCATCAGAGTTGTCCCGATTTCGAGCCCCGCCATGGGCGGCCAAAGGCGCTGCTGTCAAGGGGTGGCGCTGGTCTCGCCCTCGTAGAAGTGCAATGTAAGATACCGCTTACCCGCTACGAAAGATATTCATCTTGAGCACTGACGACTAGGGCGTCCCCGAGTGGCCCCCCCTTCCCCCCGTGGACTCCTAGCACGGCAGTCTGCGGCCTGGCTCGGCGGGAGAGATTTCCGGGGTTCCCCCTGGTAACATTAATAGTATATAACCAATTCAAGATAAAATCTCTCCCGCGTAAATTCACAAAGGAGAAATCACTCCAGGTCACTTCCAGGCAACTCGGAATCTCTCCCCGTATGAAACCACAAGGAAGAATCACTCCCATACCGCTTCTCACCACAGCGCCCACACATGTCAATTTTAGCCAAGATGAGTTAAATTTCGTAACGGGGATGAGGACCCACGACTTTTTCACACCTCAATGTCAGCCAATGTCACGAGGAACACAAATTCGAAATCCGAACGGGGCCCAGCATCGCGCTCGATAGACACGTCGCCATCACCATTGTCGCCGCTGCTTCGCTGCGACGACTTACTGCGCATCAGAGCTGTCCCGATTTCGAGCCCCGCCATGGGCGGCCAAAGGCGCTGCTGTCAAGAGGTGGCGCTGGTCTCGCCCTCGTAGAAATGCAATGTAAGATACCGCTGAGGACCCGCGACTTTTTCACACGTCAATGTCAGCCAATGGCATGAGGAACCCAAACTCGAAATCCGAACGGGGCCCAGCATCGCGCTCGATAGACACGTCGCCATCACCATTGCCGCCGCTGCTTCGCTGCGACGACTTACTGCGCATCAGAGTTGCCCCGATTTCGAGCCCCGCCATGGGCGGCCAAAGGCGCTGCTGTCAAGGGGTGGCGCTGGTCTCGCCCTCGTAGAAGTGCAATGTAAGATACCGCTGAGGACCCACGACTTTTTCACACGTCAATGTCAGCCAATGTCATGAGGAACCCAAACTCGAAATCCGAACGGGGCCCAGCATCGCGCTCGATAGACACGTCGCCATCACCATTGCCGCCGCTGCTTCGCTGCGACGACTTACTGCGCATCAGAGTTGTCCCGATTTCGAGCCCCGCCATGGGCGGCCAAAGGCGCTGCTGTCAAGGGGTGGCGCTGGTCTCGCCCTCGTAGAAGTGTAATGTAAGATGCCGCTGAGGACCCACGACTTTTTCACACGTCAATGTCAGCCAATGTCATGAGGGACCCAAACTCGAAATCCGAACGGGGCCCAGCATCGCGCTCGATAGACACGTCGCCATCACCATTGCCGCCGCTGCTTCGCTGCGACGACTTACTGCGCATCAGAGCTGTCCCGATTTCGAGCCCCGCCATGGGCGGCCAAAGGCGCTGCTGTCAAGAGGTGGCGCTGGTCTCGCCCTCGTAGAAGTGCAATGTAAGATGCCGCTTACCCGTTACGAAAGATATTCATCTTGGGCACTGACGACTAGGGGGTCCCCGAAAGGGCCCCCCGCCCCCCCGTAGACTCCTAGCACGGCAGTCTTCGGCCTGGCTCGGCGGGAGAGAACTCGGGGGTCCCCCGTGGTAGCATGAATGGTATATAAGAAATTCAAAATAAAATCTCACCCCACGTAAACTCACAAGGGAGAAATCACTCCAGGTCACTTCCAGGCAACTCTGAATCTCTCCCCGTATGAAACCACAAGGAAGAACCACTCCCATACCACTTCTCACCACAGCGCCCACACATGTCAATTATAGCCAAGATAAATTCACTTTCGTAACGGGGATGAGGACCCACGACGTTTTTACACGTCAGTGTAAGCCAATGTCATGAGGGACCCAAATTCGAAATCCGAACAGGGCCCAGCATCGCGCTCGATAGACACGTCGCCATCACCATTGCCGCCGCTGCTTCGCTGCGACGACTTACTGCGCATCAGAGTTGTCCCGATTTCGAGCCCCGCCATGGGCGGCCAAAGGCGCTGCTGTCAAGGGGTGGCGCTGGTCTCGCCCTCGTAGAAGTGCAATGTAAGATGCCGCTGAGGACCCACGACTTCTTCACACGTCAATGTCAGCCAATGTCATGAGGAACCCAAAATCGAAACCCGAACGGGGCCCAGCATCGCGCTCGATAGACACGTCGCCATCACCATTGCCGCCGCTGCTTCGCTGCGACGACTTACTGCGCATCAGAGTTGTCCCGATTTCGAGCCCCGTCATGGGCGGCCAAAGGCGCTGCTGTCAAGGGGTGGCGCTGGTCTCGCCCTCGTAGAAGTGCAATGCAAGATGCCGCTGAGGACCCACGACTTTTCCACACGTCAATGTCAGCCAATGTCATGAGGAACCCAAACTCGAAATCCGAACGGGGCCCAGCATCGCGCTCGATAGACACGTCGCCATCACCATTGCCGCCGCTGCTTCGCTGCGACGACTTACTGCGCATCAGAGTTGTCCCGATTTCGAGCCCCGCCATGGGCGGCCAAAGGCGCTGCTGTCAAGGGGTGGCGCTGGTCTCGCCCTCGTAGAAGTGCAATGTAAGATGCCGCTGAGGACCCACGACTTTTTCACACGTCAATGTCAGCCAATGTCATGAGGAACCCAAACTCGAAATCCGAACGGGGCCCAGCATCGCGCTCGATAGACACGTCGCCATCACCATTGCCGCCGCTGCTTCGCTGCGACGACTTACTGCGCATCAGAGTTGTCCCGATTTCAAGCCCCGCCATGGGCGGCCAAAGGCGCTGCTGTCAAGGGGTGGCGCTGGTCTCGCCCTCGTAGAAGTGCAATGTAAGATACCGCTTACCCGTTACGAAAGTTATTCATCTTGAGCACTGACGACTAGGGCGTCCCCGAAGGGCCCCCCCTTCCCCCCGTAGACTCCTAGCACGGCAGTCTTCGGCCTGGCCCGGCGGGGGAGATTTCCGGGGTTCTCCCTGGTAACATTGATAGTATATAACCAATTCAAGAAAAAAACTCTCCCCCGTAAATTCACAAGGGAGAGATCACTCCAGGTCACTTCCACGCAACTCTGAATCTCTCCCCGTATGAAACCACAAGGAAGAATCACTCCCATACCACTTCTCACCACAGCGACCACACATGTCAATTTTAGCCCAGATGAATTAACTTTCGTAGCGGGGATGAGGACCCGCGACATTTTCACACGTCAATGTCAGCCAATGTCATGAGGAACCCAAACTCGAAATCCGAACGGGGCCCAGCATCGCGCTCGATAGACACGTCGCCATCACCATTGCCGCCGCTGCTTCGCTGCGACGACTTACTGCGCATCAGAGTTGTCCCGATTTCGAGCCCAGCCATGGGCGGCCAAAGGCGCTGCTGTCAAGGGGTGGCGCTGGTCTCGCCCTCGTAGAAGTGCAATGTAAGATACCGCTGAGGACCCACGACTTCTTCACACGTCAATGTCAGCCAATGTCATGAAGATCCCAAATTCGAAATCCGAACGGGGCCCAGCATCGCGCTCGATAGACACGTCGCCATCACCATTGCCGCCGCTGCTTCGCTGCGACGACTTACTGCGCATCAAAGTTGTCCCGATTTCGAGCCCCGCCATGGGCGGCCAAAGGCGCTGCTGTCAAGGGGTGGCGCTGGTCTCGCCCTCGTAGAAGTGCAATGTAAGATGCCGCTGAGGACCCACGACTTCTTCACACGTCAATGTCAGCCAATATCACGAACCCAAATTCGAAATCCGAACGGGGCCCAGCATCGCGCTCGATAGACACGTCGCCATCACCATTGCCGCCGCTGCTTCGCTGCGACGACTTACTGCGCATCAGAGTTGTCCCGATTTCGAGCCCCGCCATGGGCGGCCAAAGGCGCTGCTGTCAAGGGGTGGCGCTGGTCTCGCCCTCGTAGAAGTGTAATGTAAGATACCGCTGAGGACCCACGACTTTTCCACACGTCAATGTCAGCCAATGTCATGAGGAACCCAAATTCGAAATCCGAACGGGGCCCAGCATCGCGCTCGATAGACACGTCGCCATCACCATTGCCGCCGCTGCTTCGCTGCGACGACTTACTGCGCATCAGAGTTGTCCCGATTTCGAGCCCCGCCATGGGCGGCCAAAGGCGCTGCTGTCAAGGGGTTGCGCTGGTCTCGCCCTCGTAGAAGTGCCATGTAAGATACCGCTGAGGACCCACGACTTTTCCACGCGTCAATGTCAGCCAATGTCATGAGGAACCCAAATTCGAAATCCGAACGGGGCCCAGCATCGCGCTCGATAGACACGTCGCCATCACCATTGCCGCCGCTGCTTCGCTGCGACGACTTACTGCGCATCAGAGTTGTCCCGATTTCGAGCCCCGCCATGGGCGGCCAAAGGCGCTGCTGTCAAGGCCTCGTGGAAGTGCAATGTAAGATACCGCTTACCCGTTACGACAGTTATTCATCTTGAGCACTGACGACTAGCGTCGGCAGGTGTCGCGTTGGCGGCCTTCAGGGCTGGCGGCTGCGCCTCGAGCTGCAGCAGGCCTGCCGCAGCCGGTCGAGGCGGGGTCGCCCCGGCCTGCCTGGGCCCGACGGTGCGCATCTGGGCCAGCTGGTTCTTCCAGCGACCCGCGTAGATGGAGCGCGCGCGCCTGTCGGCCTCCGTCTCGGTATAGTTGGCCAAGTGGTCCGTGTAGTGGGCGAGGCGCTCGACCACGGTACCGATCTCCTCGTCGAAGCCTGAGGCGACGCACTGCAGGGCGTCAGCCTCGTCGGACCCGCTGCCCCTGGCCTCGAGGTAGACGCTGAGCAGGGCCTCTCCCTGATCTAGGTCGTCGGCGTCGGACTTGTGGCCCTGCCCGTCGCCCCTCTCACGGGATGGGCGCCGGTCCGAGCGCGGGGGCGTCCGCGATGGAGACCTCCCACTGCTGCTGTCCCGACTCCCCCTGGAGGGGGCTCGTGGCGACCCGCTGCGGTCCAGTCGCCTCCAATGATCGTCCAGGCCCTTCATCGTGGCGTCGAGTTCGCTCCTCTCCCCGATTGGCCTATCTCCTGTGGCTGAGGCGGACCCCGCTGGATGCCAGTTGATGATGGTGCTGCCTCGGGTTCGAATGAGCTGCCACTGCCAAGCTTTGAGAGAGCGACGCCTGCCCCCGACGGGCTTGCCTTGCCAGGGCTGCAGCTTCTCCCGCGCGAGCGTGGGCAGCGCAGATCCCACCACGGCAATCCCCATCTCGCGGGCGCTGGCTGGCGAATGATAGAGGAGCTCCTCGAGGAAGCCTTGTGGTAGCCTGCCTGCTGCGCTGAGGGTGGGGTGAGCCTGCGCCTCGCCCAACTTCAGGGTGAAGTCGAAGCCAGCCCCAACGGGTCCGTGAGTGACTCCAGTCCAGAGTGCCTCATCCTTCTTCTCGTCGCCCTCGCGGCGCTGGCAGAGGAAGATGATCCACTGCGCGCCGCTCGCCCAGTTCACGCGGGCCCTGATGAGGAGGTACTTCAGGTCTCTGGAGTTCAGGTCGTCGAGGTCGATGTCCTCGGGGCTCGGGGCCGGTGCGGGCACCGTCGGCGACTCGAAGCGCACCGACTGGAGACCTCCTGCTGGGGCGGACGAGCCACGCCTGGAGGGAATGCTGTAGCCGCTGCTCTGCAAAACTGCTGAGACGTTGGCTCCCGGGCCCCTCCCGCCCCGCGCAGCCCGCCGCCGGATGCCGGCGAACACGGTGGTCGGGGCTGAGCGCCCTGCTGCAAGTCCCGCTTCTCCGCCAAGATGGACGAGACAGAGACGGGCTCCTGCCGAGGATCCGACTGCCCGGTGGAAGCAGGTGACGATCGAGCACTTGTCGCCGAACCGGGTGGCTTTGTACACCTGCTTACGGTGCTCGCAGGGGCAGACGGCGGCGTTCTTGCCGTCGGCCGGCGGTGGTAAGTCCGAGGCCTGCCCGCCCCCCCAGAGCAACGCCACGGGGTCGCGTCGGCTGCGTCGCGGCAGCCGCCCGGGGCCAGGGGCCGCATCGCGCCCTTGATGGGGGCGCCTACCTTGACGGCCTCGCAAGGACGCTCCTCGATCTCGACCTCGGATTCGGACTCCTGGCCCAGACGTTCTGCCACTCCCCCAGCGACGCCTGGCTCCGCAGCGCCTGCCGATTCACGGCGGCGGCGTCGCCAGCGGCCGCAGCGTCCGCAGCAGCGCGCCAGGTAAAATAAGTACATCAGGCTCGCGGCGAACAGGCGGGCTCCGCTGTCAAGGGTTCGCCCCGTCAGGAACCGGCAGGGAGTCAGCCGGGCATGAGCACCGATGTCGACGATGGCCGCGGAGTCGAGCGCCGCGTACTCCACGCAGTGAAGCTCCTCCTCGTCCTTGGGCTGGCAGTCTCCACATCGGCACAGGTGCACCCACTGGCCCTGCTCGAGTTTCTGCCGATGGACTCTGCTGCTCGCTCCCTTGGTCCTTGGTCTTGTTGTACTGGACCCAGAGCCCCTTCTTGCCAACGCGCTCCAGCTCGTCAAACGCTAGCCCGATCCGTGCCACATGCCCGTCAAGCTTCACGAGGAAGTTGTTCGGCTTCCTGCTGGTCCTGCGAGCGCGGACAGTCCTCGGGTCTATAGAACGAGGTCGTCGTGCTGGGGCCTGTCGCAGGGCCGGCCCAGACGACCGTGACGGGCTGTGGAGGCGCTGGCGGCAAAAGGCGGTCCACCTCTGCTTCGCCTGTCGGCACCCGCGCACAACAGCAGCACGCGCGGCAGAAGCCAGCGGCTGCGCCGATGACCCAGCAGACCCACGCGCACTGCGCGAAGATGGTCCGCAGGCTGCGCCGCAGGCTGCGCGCCGCCAGGGCTAGGATGCCGGCGCAGCACAGGGTGATGAGGGTCCAGCCGGCCAGGCCGCGCCGAAAAGGCGCACGCCGCAGCTGTCGGCCAGGTGCAGGACCTAGCCGCCGTCGGAGCGCAGCCAGCCTGAATCCTGTTGGGTCGAGAAAGCGCCTTTGAGGTTTTCAGAAGAGCGCGCCCAGCCCCCCATCCCGTCGGCCTTCCAGGACCAGGCGGGGTTCTTTAGGTTCAGCTGAAATAGCCCAGGCCCCAGCCCCCAAACCAGGAGGTGTCTGAAGTGCCGTTCGGGGTATGGGGGTTGGGTGGCGTCCTTCCCTGGCGGGGCGGCCGGCGGCTCGGATGGCACGCTGGGCGGGGCAAGCCCCGCCGGCGGCAACCCCTGCTGGCCTGGCCCTTCCTCCGCTGGGCCCTCGGGGCCCCCAATCATCGGGTTCCCGTGGTGCTCCTTCCGCAGCCGCGGGCCCGGGTCGGCGTAGTCGTCGTAGTACGCCGGTCCGTAGTCCCATGGCGCCTGCGGGGTGGGCCAGCCCGCGGCCGTGGACAGCAGCGCGGCGGCCCGCAGCAGCGCGCGGCAGGGGGTCCCCGGCGCCGCGCGCCGCCGACCTCCTCCTCGCGCACTCTCGGCTACGGCCGGCAGCGGCAGCTCCGCCGCCCCCCAGCCGCGTGGCGTCCCGCGCAGCGGCATGGCCCGGCCGCGCGTAAGCCCTCCCGGATCTCCGGGATCTTCTGGGCTCCTGGAATGGGCCTCCGGGATGCCCTGGCCTCTGGGCCACCTGAGGCCGGCCCCCAGCTTGACCGTGAAAGCTTGAGCGGGGCGAGAGCAGGCGGGGAAAGCGAAGAGGAAGGGAAAAGGACAAGGGAAAACCAGCGCCCGCATTCTTGGGGCCAGGGAGAGCCTAGCGTTTAAACCGAACAACTAATCCCGGAAGCTTTTCCGAGGTCTGCTCTTGGCCCCATCTTGGGCCTGTTCTGGGGTGGTCTGGGGCTGTCCTGGGCGCCTCTTCGGCAGTCTTGGAGTCTTGGGGCCGTCCTGAGGGTCTCTGGGGTGGTCTTGGGGCGGTCTTGGGGGCCTCGTCGGCGCTCTTGGACCGTTGGAAGCAAAACGCGAGAAGCCACAACCATGGAATAACAAATGGATATGCACGCCTTTGGCCTCTTTGGGCAGTCCTGGGGCGCTTCTCGGACCTCTCTTGGGGTCTCCTGGAGGTTACCTGGGAGCCTCGAGAACCGTCGGAAGGCTGACTTGTGGTGTTTGGGAAAGTTTTGGGCCATCCTTTCGCAGTCTGGGCGCTCCTGGGAGGCGTCTCGGGCCCTCCTGGAGCGCCGTGGAGGCCTCCCGGAACGCCGGGGGGAGCGGTGCCGGGAGCGTTCCCGAGATGTCACGGGGAGGTGTGGCACCCGGGGCCGGGGGGCTCTATTGGGGTGCATCTTGGGCCGTCTTCGGAGCCTCTTGTTTTTTTTGCTCTGGTCTCATGCAGGGGCCTCTTCTTGGGGAGTGGGCGCATCTTGAGGCCTCTTGGGGGGCTCCTGGGGGTCTTTGGGGCCAGCAGGCGCGAATTCCTGGTTCCTCGCCCCCGTCTTGGGCGCCGCCTTGGGGCGTTCTTGGGCGGTTTGGGCGCCTCGTGGGCCGTCTTGGCCCCCTCGTGGGCTGTCTTGGAGCCATCCCAGGGGCGTCCTCGACCGTCTCGGGCGCCTCTTGGGCAGTCTTGGACGCAATGGAAACCCAGAAGGCGAACGCGTCAAACATATTAGTTTTCGTATGGGAGATCGACGATGTTCGCTGATTTGGGGCTCTATAGGGGGCGCCTCTTGGGATCCTCCCGGGGGTCTCTTGGGTGCGTTGCGGGGCCTCTGGGGGGCCTCTTGGGGCCTCCTGGGAACCTCTTGGGGCGCCCTGGGGGCCTCTTGGCGCCTCCTGGGGGCCTCCAAGGCCGAAAGCTCAGAATTTGAATATGGTTGTGCACCTCTGGGACCCCCCTGGGGCTCGTCCTGGGGCTCTCTTGGGCTGTCTTGGGGGCTTCTCGGGCCGTCTTGGGACCCTCTTGGGCTCGTTTTGGTTCCCTCTTGGGAGCCTGCGGGGCAGTCTTGGAGGCTTCTTGGGCCGTCTTGGACGCAGTGGGCGCCCAAAAAGCGAACGCGCCACACATATCAGTTTCCCCATGGGAAATCAACGATTGCTGCTTCTTGGGGCTCTATTGGAGTGCCCCTCGGGGCGTGGTCGGGGACTCCTTTTGTGTTTTTGCAAGTCTCTTGGGGGCCTGGGCTTCTTGGGCGCTTCGTGGGGCCTCGTGGGGTCTCCTTGGGGCCTCTCGGGCCACGTGGCTCGCATTTTCGGTTCCTCGTCCCCGTCTTGGGCGCCGACGTGGGGCGTTATTGAACGGTTCAGGGGTCTCGTGGGCCATCTTGGCCCCCTCGTGGGCCGTCTTGGAGCCCTCTTGGAGGCGCCCTCGACCGTCTTGGTTGCCTCTTGGGCCGTCTTGGACGCAATGGGAGCCCAAAAGGCGAACGCGCAAAACAAATATTAGTTTTCGTGTTGGAAATCCACGATGTTTGCTCATTTGGGACTGTACTGGGGTGCCTCTTGGGAGCCTCCTGGGGGTCTCTTGGGCGCCCCTTGGGGCCTCTGGGTGCCTCTTGAGGCGCCCTGGGGGCCTCTTGGGGCCTCCTGGGGGCCTCTGGGGCCGAAAGCTCCGAATTTGAATATGGTTGTGCACCTCTGGGACCCCTCTGGGGCTCGTCCTGGGGTTCTCTCAAGGGCCTCTCGGGCCGTTCTGGGACCCTCTTAGGGTCGTCTTAGGGCCCTCTTGGGAGCCTGCGGGGCGTCGTGGGGGTCTCTTGGGCCGTCTTGGACGCAGTGGAAGCCCCAAAAGCGAACGCGCCAAAAATATCAGTTTTCCCATTGGAAATCTGCGATTGTTGGTTATTGGAGCTCTTTCGGGGTGATTCTTGGGGCGTCTTCGGCGCCGTCGGGGGCCTTCTTGGCGTCATGGGAATCGTCTGAAAAGGCGTCTGGAGCCATCGCTGCTGCCTCCCGGGCCCTCCCTGCAGCCTCTCGGGGCCCCGTTGGCCGCGGGTCGCCGAAACTTTTTTAAAAACGATAAGACAATGATGCCCGGGCCCCGCGCGCGCGGTCGAGGCGCCGGCCCCGGGCCCCGGGCCTGGCCCCCCGTTATATGCATGCGTCGTGTGTCGCCGCGCTGGACTTGCACATAGCAGTTTCCCGTCCGGATAATGACTTGACCCCTGTCGGGATCGTTTCGCGCGACCGGGAGAGGGCCGTTCCAGCCTCCCCGGTCATCCTTTGTAGTAGTGGGACGATGATAATCAACCAAATCTCCTTCATCATAGTAACGCTGACCAGTGACAGTGGTCTTGGTCCGTAATGCGCGATTGGTTTTTGGCTACTGCAGTGGCTTGTGGGATAGCCTCAATGCGTGCCTGCCGGACAGTCGGTTCTCGAGAGTGATCGGATGTTTCTGTCTGCTGTTCGTGGTCCAGAACAGGCAGGTCGGGTAGCATCGCTGGCTGCCGTCCAAATACGGCATTGCGTGGAAACACCTCGAATAGGGCTTCACGCAGTCGTCGTGTGAACACAATCTGCATAACTAACCTTTCTTGACATGTAAAGTGCCATGTTCTTGATGTTGGCCCCAGGCTTGCAAATCAGATCACATTTTCAGCGTTGCTTCTTTGCCGCTTATCCAGCCCGCGCTTCTGCAATTGCAATGGAGTGTCGCACCTGGCGCAAGACCCACGTCCTCTGTCACCTCCGCGGAGACATCTATTTCAATTTCCGTCCTGTCGCTTCTTTCAGTCTCGCAAGTGTACTCCGACTCAGGAGGAGCAACGACAGCGGGGTCCGCTGCTTCGGCGAGGGCCGGATTTCCAGCCTCCTCGTCACCCTCTGGAAGGCCATGAGAAGAAGGAGCGGGTTGCCCCCCGCGCGCGGTGGCTCAGCCGCCTCCCCATGACATTCTCGAATGTGTCTCTTGAGGCGATTATTGATGTCGAGGTTCTGCCGCGCTCGCTCGATCCGCTGAGCCTCGCCCTCGGTGATCGGCTGGTAGTCATCTGTGGTCAAGCATTCTTCGGGGGAATGGCTGGTCGGATCCACCCTGCGACCCAGACCGTCTCCATGAGGCCAGACCCACGGTGCTTCTCAACATTAAAGCTCCTTGATGGTCGCCCCATCGGACGCGCGGGTCCGTGGTCAGCAGAATGCTCACAAGGGCAGTCAAGGTGCCGGCGGGCTGCCCAGCCCCTAATGGTGGCCCCCTCTTGAGGCCCCTTCTGTAGAGCATGGGGGCCCACTTGGTGCCCCTCTTTCTGTTAGCACGAACAAGTGTGCCATCGCCCCCCGCGCAACGTTGCGATGTGGGCGCCAGTGGCGGATGTCGTGCCCAGCCCAGCCTTGATCGAGACAGCGCTGCATGGCGTTTGGGTGAATATACTGGCGAGCCAGCCCGTGATCTTCATAACTGACAAGGCGCTGCGCGCCTCGTGCTTCCGGCTCGACTGGCCGATCCTCGATCTGAGGCGGGTTCCCCCGCGAGCGCCCCCTCCTCGGCGGAGTCCTCGGGATCCTCGCGTCGGGAGGGTGCGGGCAAGCTGCGCGCCACTAGAGCGAGCGCGCGAGTGCCCGCGCGAGCGACTCCGACCGCGACGCCGCGGGCGATGACTCTCAACTTCCCATTCGTCTTCGTCATCATGCGCGCGAACCGCCCGCCTCCAAACCGGGCGGCTCGTAGACCGGCCATGTGCCACGAACGTGATGTGATAGTCCTCGTCGCGCCTGAGTTCGTTGGATTCGCTCGGGGGGATCGCCGGCATTTCGCGGGTTTCCCCGCGGAGGGGTCGTCGTCGCATGACTTTCTGTCTATCGGATTGCCAGCGACCTGCGAATGGAGCGCCAAGTAAATCTCCTCCTCTGTCGCTGGAACTGCGGCTTCGGAGTCCGCGGGCCCCCCCGACATGTCGCGGTCTACATCGGCGGGCGCGCGGAAATCCTCGACGAACTCGATCTGCGCCGATTGCCCCGCGATGGGCATGCCCAACCAGTCCGCCAGGCTGATCTCATCATGGCCAACGTAGATCTCCTCGAAGCGTTCGTCGGCATTTCTCTCGAGGGACATGCTGGCACTTAGATGCCTGGCGGCCGTGAAATGGACGGCGGCAGTCGGGGTGTCCGCGGGTTCGGCTGGCAGCGTCTACCAACCGACATGCTGCATGTCCGAATCGGTTTGAACCAAATGTATCGACGCTGCCCCCCCCCCCATCGCCGCGGGAGCATTCGCGACGGAAATGTCGTGCGCGATGGCAAATGTGACATTCCATGGTTCTGCCGTTGGCATCCTTCGGGTTACCCCGACTTCCCTTGCCCTTTCCCGAGGCGCGCGCGCGGCCTCTACCTGCCCCCATGAGAAGTTCTTCGTATTGTGGCCTAGTAAGGGATGCCAAGAATGCCAACGTACCTCTACCATGCAGTCGCCGTCGTCTGCCTTTACCCATGCTTCGACCCTTGCCCATCACTCTGAGCGCCCGTCGGATAGGACGTCGTACCTTACGAACTGGTTTCTGCATAGAACGTCTCCAGCGGCGTTTATGTTTCTGGTGCCCTCGGAAAAGCCATTGCACCGGTTGTTCTTCCGTAAGATACGTAGGCATGTCGGAATAATATAGGGCGGCAGCTTCGTCATCTGATGACGTGTCGGCATCGGTTCCGGAGTCGAAGTCCGACTCGGCGGGTTGCCCCGCTGAGCCTACAAGGGTAGTGGCTCGTGTAGGGGCCGCCGTTGTCGACGGTCCCTGATATCGAGCCCAGGAGTCGTGCGACCCCGTAGGCTGGCCACCCTGTTGGGCTAAAAAGGTGGCGGTTTCCGTTGGTTGTGGATCATCGTTCCAGGACGTTTGTAGCAGGCTGCCCTGCATTAGTCTCAGTATAAAAAGTTTCGGTGCGGTGACCGTGGATAAGGATATCACTACTGTTGCCATGAGTTCGCTCGGCAATCTGAGCATATGACCAACTGCGTTCCAGTGGGGCATCACATTGTTGCTGGTTCCTCGGCATTTGGTGGTTGAGTGGTTGTGGTAGTTGTTGCACATGCGACGTCCCCACTCCCAGAGCCCTGAACAGGATGACTGTTAGGATTTGGAAGTTGGGGGTGCTACAGCCTGCGGTCTCAGCCTCGCGCTGGGCTATCTCGAAGCGTGCTAACGTCTGGTCGACCCGTTCCCCTGCATGGACTCGAACGCCGATGATGCCGCTCCCGAATCCAAACTTCGTGCTGAGGAGGAACATGATGTAGGTGACGCCATTGGTGTGGCGGCTACCAATACTAACGCCGAAATTGATGACTGAGGGGGGTACTCTCATGGCTACGGTCCGTGCGAGCCCTCCCAGACCGCGCTGTAGTGCCGCAGCCTGTTGGGAGAGGGTCACGGTGCCTGTGGTCACGTTGATCCAAGCGTGTACCTCTCGAACGAATTCGCGGAAAAAGGTACCTGACCGGCAGGGTCCCTTGCGTCGTCTCCACCACGCTGCATGTGTCCCACAACACACCCGATAGCGACCCACAGGAGGCCAAATATGGTAATGCCAATCCAGTGGCCCCGTAGGTCGTGGTCGGACATTCGTGGCTGGGGGGCGTCGGACAAATCCAGTTGGAGTAGGAGGGTGTACTTCAGGAGTGTGGTAGCGCAGGGAAGTAGGACTCATGTTCTGCGAAAACGGAGGTAGCACTGCAAATGTCCTTGCGGTTGTGCGTAGATATATACATTCCTCCGCGCAAACCCACTGCATCCTGATGTTCCACCATGTCAGTAATCCGCCCGATAATGCCGTGGATGGTGAGGAGCAGAGCAAGAGCTGACCACCATAGGCCAGCTCCGCTACCAAGTTTGAAAGGGGTTGGGAGGCCCTACCATCAGCTTCGCCTAAGGCGAAGCCCAGATCCAACTCTGATGTACCGTAGTAACGATAGTCCCAGAAGTAGCAGATCGTCGCGGGAGCGATGGGCCATGTCAAGCGAAGATTTTTTCGGTCTCAATGGCAAGTAGTGTGCCTCGCGATGAGGCGCAATCATATGTTGGCGGCCGGCCGCTTGAGTACAAACGGCCGCGGACAAACGCTTGTTATCTCTCGCCTTTGCCCCAGCTCCCTTTAGAGTCTGGCGTGCCAGAAGCCCCCAAGATGCCCCCAACCAGGCTGCAAGAGGTCATCCAAACGCGAATGCCGCTGATTTCCTTTAAACGTGAAAATGCGTACACGTTCTCGAGTGCTCGGGCTTCTGGATCCCCAGACAGGCCAAATAACGCCTACGAGGCACCCAAGAACAAGCCGGCCCACGAGGACTCCACGACGACCGAAGAGGCCTCGAAGACGCCACAAGATGCCCCCAAGGTGCGCCCAAGAGGCCCCGAAGAAACCCTGGGCCCTGGGAGGCCCCACGATGCTCCGAGGAGGCCTTAGAACCCAAACGATCTCGCAAAAACCTTCTACGCATTTAGCCCTCGAGCCTAGAACGTCGCGCAGCTCCCTGGAGCCGTGCTACGCTGCATGGGCCAGTGCTCCGAATTCAACGCTTCAGACTCATGTTTCAGTGGTGATGTCTTGTGACGTGCTCAGTTTAGTTTCAGATTCACTCGAGCTACGCGCAGTTGCATGCGATTCTTCTTTCGCAAAGTAGTCTCGCAATAGCTTGAAGTTGCTGTCGCTGACCTGCCCCGTGCGAGCGCCGAAAACGGCAACCGCCTCCCCCTTTCCTTGCTTCCGTTCACCTCCTCCCAGTCGTCATGCCCGTTGTCCTCATCCTTTTATCCTCCTCCACCTGCATCTTCCCACTGCGCCATCGTACTCTACAGCCCCCAGGAAAACAGCAGCCGCCAGGTCCCCCAAGGGTCGGCGCCGTGGCGTAAGCAGGTGACTCGAAATCCGCATCCACTGTCACCAGAAATTGCAAATCCCATCAGCCCTCTGGGCGTCGGTGGTTTAGAGAGTTTCCTCTTCCACCCCTCCTTCTTCCCCTTCGGGGAGGGGTTTACCCCTCCCCCTACCCCCTACCCATGGACCTGGACAGGGGGTTCCGCGAGTCGTCGGAGCATCCAAAACGGCCTCGGCGAGGAAGCCAAAATCATTGGTTCTACTAGGGTCGTGGCCCCATTTTGGCCTCCTGGGGGGGGGCGCTAATTGAACACCCCCCCTCCTGTGATCGATCTCCTCCAAGATGGCCCCAAGAAGCGCCCAGGAGGCCCCGAGAGGTCCTAAGATGGCCCCAAGATGGCTCCAAGAGGCCCCCAAGAGGCCCCCAAGTGACCCCAAGAGACCCCCCAGAGGCACCAAAGATGCCAAAACGGCCTCGGCGAGGAAGCCAAATTCATTGGTTTTACTGGAGTCGTGGCCCCATGTTGGCCTCCTGGGGGGGAAGCTAATTAATGCTCCCCTCTTGTTTGATCGATCTCCTCCAAGATGTCCCCAAGGCCCAAGAGGTCCCAAGATGGCCCCAAGAGGCCCCCAAAGAGGCCCCCAGGAGGCCCCCAAGAGACCCCCAAGAGGCCCCAAGAGACTCCCCAGAGGCACCCAAGATGCTCCAAGAGGCCTCGGCGAGAATGCCAAAACGGCCTCGGCGAGGAAGCCAACATCATTGCTTGTTTTAAGGTTTTGGCTCTATGTTGGCCTCCTGGGGGGGACGCTAATTAATGCTCCCCTCTTGTTTGATCGATCTCCTCCAAGATGGCTCCAAGAAGCGCCCAGGAGGCCCCAAGAGGTCCCAAGATGGCCCCAAGATGGCCCCCAAGAGGCCCCCAGCAGGAGGCCCCCAAGAGACCCCCAAGAGGACCCACGAGACCCCCCAGGGGCACCCAAGACGCTCCAAGAGGCCTCGGCGAGAATGCCAAATCATTGATTTCACGAATGTTTTAGCCACATGTTGGCCGCTTGGGGGGGGGGGGGGCACTGATTAAGATGGCTCCAGGAGCGCCTGGGAGAGCCCAAGATGACCTCCAAGATGGCTCCAGATATCCCAAGATGTCTCATAATGGCTTCCTCTGCGTGCTGCCCACTTCCCTGATGGAGGCAATTCCTCAGAGCACCGTTTCTGGATGGGCTGGTGGGTATTCGCGAAACGTCAACAATTGCCAGGTACACTTCCATATTCACTGATTACCAAACGCTCTGGGGTACGACTCCAATAATGGACAACACTTGGAACCCCTGATGCCACCCGCCGTGATAGCCTGGGTGGCAAACTTTCAATTCCACAGGCTTCCGTCAAGCTTCCGCTGGCCTCCGATGGCGGAGCTGCCTCCTTCGTATACAGATGTCATATGCCTCCTTCCTCCGAGAGGGACAAGACAGCCTCGCTTCCTCGAAGAGGATGCCACCCGCATCGTGGAGGGGAGATCAGTGGTGAACTTCAGCGGCGGCGGCGGCCATCCGAAGCCGCGGCGACGGCGGCCCGAAGCTGGAGGACGCTGCGGCGAGGCCGCTGCGCTTTTCGGCTCGAGCTCGCGCAGAAGCCCCTGAGCGGCAGCATGCCAGCGGATCCCACTGGCGCGGCGCAGTAATGACCAATAATGGGCGCAACTGCCAGCAACCTATCTAACAGACGCCCTGGCCAAACAGCGGAGGAGCTCCAGACACGCTCCTGCACGCATGTACGAGTCCGACTGGAGGGAGAAGGGAAAGGGGGAGGGCTGGGAGAGGGGTTCCTATGCATATGCTCACTTTCTTCCACAGCCTGGCCATTTGGTACGGGAGCCATTGGAAAAAAGAGAGGTCCACTGCGTGGCGCGACGCAATGTGAGACCACATGTGGGCGTCATCCTGGCCACCTTCTTGGAGCAAGTGGCACGCCGAGGTCTGCCCCCCTGGGCACAATCCCCAACCGATGACCCAATGACAGGACCGCGATCATGCACAATCGATGAAATAGCGGCGGGGCAAAGATTGCCCGTCAAATCGTCAGGCCCGAGATAGACTCAAGCTGCAGGGCGTGGGCTGGGATGGCATTGAGCTGTCCCAGGAGCGACATCTCGCAGAGGCAGTCGGCTCTCCGCACAAAGACTTCAAAAGGGAACACCTCCAGCGGCCTACCTACGGCTCAGGGTCATATAGGAGCACTCCCAAGCTTGCTGCTGCAACACGCGGCACAGAGCAGCCGCCTCACCCCGACAGACAACCCGTCGCACATGAAACCAAGCGCCATGGAACCGCCCGGTATATACGAGGCGGCCAACCACAGCAGCTCGACGATCTGCAACACCGAAAACACCATGGTCAAAGGTGCTGATCTGTACCACATCGAAGCCCAGATGGTGGCGACCATGGAGCCCACGTATCCTGCAGAGACCGCGAAGCGGCTGCCAGACAGCAAATGCGCTGCGAATGCAACCGGGCCTTTCAGCACCGAAATACCCGCCATGAAGCAGAGAGATCCTGTCGTGAACAGCCCAGCGAACTTGTGCGGCGCCAGCACCATAAGGGGCAACATCCACCAGGATGCCGCCATGAGTAAGCAGCCCAGCGTCAGCAGCCCGAAGAACGCGACCCAACGGTCCTTGCTGATGGAGGCGATCTGCATCATCGCGCCCACATTGCCCCCAACGCCGCTGGCCACCGTGCCGCCTGCCCTCTCCGCCATGTTGGACAAGGACTTCTGCGCCTTGCCCAACAAGCCTTGCTGCTCCTCCTCGGTCGCGTGCAATTCCGCCCCATCTCCGCCAACGCCGAACCACCTCTCAGGGAGCTCGATCGCTGGGCAGTCCACCCAGCTATCCCAGTGGGCGCTTCAGAGGGTCTCCGAGGCCTCCTTGGTCCCTGAAAAAAGGGCTCTGCCCCTCGAGGGCTCGTCCTCCTTCCCCTCTGCCCATTATTCCTCCTCCTTCCCCCCCTGGACATCCCCCCCTCCCCTTCCCCCTCCTGCTGCTCCTCCTCCTTCCGGCACCCCTGCCCCGTTCCCCACCTCGCCTCCGCAGGCCGACGACGAGGCCGCCCTCGACGTCGTCGATGGGGTCTTTCTGCGCCCGCCAGAGCTGCGCCTGCTCGCGCCAGGCGGCCGCCCCGCTTGGGGCGGGCTCCTTGGGGCCCCTGGCGCCAGGCATGGCGGCCGCGGCGGGCGGCTGGCCGGGCGAATGGGAGGAGGGAGGAGGGAAGTGGACAGGGAGGACGTAAGACGGGGAGGGGCGGAAGAGCACGAGGACGTGGATGTGGGGACGGGTAAAGGTGGGGGAAAGGGTGGACGCCGTGTAGGGAGAGGGAGGAGGAGGAGGAGGAGGAGGAGGAGGAGGAGGAGGAGGAGGAGGAGGAGGAGGAGCAGGAGGAGGAGGAGGGAGGAGGGACGGAGGAGGAGGAGGAGGAGGAGGAGGAGGAGGAGGAGGAGGAGGAGGAGAAGGAGGAGGAGGAGGAGGAGGAGGAGGAGGAGGAGGAGGGAGGAGGAGGAGGAGGAGGAGGAGGCATCTTTACTCAGCTTAAGCCCAACAGGGCCAACATCATCAGGATGTACAGGTAGTAAGTTTGGTGCTCTCAGCATAGGTTCCAAGGAGCGTCTTGGGCTCGAGGATTCCCGAGAGACCACGGCGGCCAAGAAAGCGGCGAAAGCCGTAGAAGTATGAGGTTCGACTGTCCGTTAAGCGGATAGGGAACGAAAGAGAGTGCGGGGCGCGCGCGCGTTATTTCCCTCCGATCCCAAACAGCTAGGGAACGGTCAGCTCAATGTTTAAGGATATGCATATATGTACATATGCGGCGGCAAGGAGCGCATGGCAACGACTCCCCCCCGCGGCGGCCCGGCCGCAGCGGCCGGTCAGGGCCGACGTAGCACCATGGGGACCTGACGTCTCCGACGGCGCCAAATTCAGGCAGGCGCGGGCGCGAGGCTCTCAAAGCCGTCAGCAGCCCAGCTCGCCACGTCGCAATCACCATTTAGCCATGGGCGTATGGTGTTTGTGCTGGTTTAGCCACCGGTGCGCCATGGGCGCCTGATGCTATCGCCAGTTACATCCGTCGCCGCGTCGCCATGGGTAATCTCTGTTGTCGTGGCAGCGATCGCCCCAGCTCCCATGACCGCCCTTGCCGCGGTCATCATTGCCCGGCCCCTTGCTCCTGGCTCGGCTGGAGAAGCCCCGCCACGCACTCCAGGCGCGGTCTACTGGGGGTCGGCTTTGCCTCCGATCACGCCATGGGCGTGGAGCTGGTTCGGGCAGATTGTGCCGGGGCGCGGATGGAGCGGCACCACTCGGGGCCGACCCGCGGATATCCGTATAGTAGCACGGGCGCACCGCAGGCGGGGGCGCCGCGCGGCCGCCCCCCTCCTCGCGGGCTCGTTTGCCCCTCCCTGTCTCTGCTGCCTCTGGGGGCGGCGGGGCGGCGCCGCTCGAGGAGCTGCCCTTGCCGTGCCCCTTCCGTGAGGACGCGGCCGCCCTGTCCTCCTGTACTGAGGAACTACTGAGGGTGCGCTCGCGGCTGACAGAGCGGGCCGCCCTGGCTGTCGTTGCCTGTGGTTGGTTTCTCCGTGCCTCTCGTGCCATGGGCAGTCGGGGGGTGGGGCGCTCCTGTTATGGTTCTAGCGTCGCCACCCCGTGCCGTTGCCACATATTCAGGGCATACACCGCAGCCTCGTACACGTGCAGCGGCCACTGTTCAACGGCGGCGCGTTGGAAAGTGTCGGGCGCCATCCGCAGGCCACGCTTGAGTGCCGTCGCCTGCGACTGCTGCAGGAACTGCATGCGTGCCTCGTTCTTGCGTGCATCAGTGGAGACTTGCGGCATGTCTGTTCGATGCTGGTAGATATCTCTGTACACCAGCTCCAGCATCTCACGATGAGCCCTGAGGAGGTTGATTTCGCGCAGCAAATCGGTTCGGTACTGAACGACTTCTTCGAAATGAAAAACCCATGGCGCCCGCGTACGCAGTCGCTCCGTCGATCTCTGTCCAGTCGAAATCTCCGGTTAGCTCAACGGCCACCCTGTAGACTTGTTCCGACATCCATTTCGTCTTCATATCGTACATATCTGGATCGTAGACGGAGAATTCGGGCGGCTCGTACCACATGCGGCGTATCTTTGCCTCGCAAGAGGCGACGGTAGTCGCCTGGTGGTACTCTTCCGGCTCGTCATGGACGGCGAAGTATGTAACGAGCTCATCGGCCGCCCTCTTAATGCTGTATACCTGGATCGGTTGCATGTTGTCAGCATTGTGAGTTCTGCGATGCGGGGCGCAGGATCTGTCCCGTTTGCGCATGGCGCGTCCTCCAAGTGCTCTCGGCGCATCTTCTGATCGAACACGCCACTTCCGACTGCGCGACCTGCCACGTCTGCCATGGGCAGAGGCAGGCGGCCAGACCGAGGCCGAGCGGCGCGCTCTTGTCCTCTGAAGGTGTTCTTATTATCATTATTCTTCCTCCTCGATGCCGGCCAATTCTTCTTTCGGTTGCCAGTGGATTTCAATATCGTCTTGCATGTCACGCCAAAGTTCATTCAGTGTTTGCGGCATATCGTGGCGATGATCGTGGCACCAGGCCCCCCATCCCGCACTGGGATCGTGCTTCTCGCGAGCATCGGGGTCCGTAGTATCCCAGTCGAAGACGTCGAGGACGCCCATGTCTGTGCAAAAATCGGTCTGATCCACCTGTCTGGACAAATATGCCGCCATTTCCTAGATGGGCATGTTGCGTTGAAGCCAGTAGGTTGCCAGCCGCGGTACTGCTGGTACATCATCCACCTGCGTGCCAATGCGTGGCCTTTGACTTCGCGCGCCTTATTGACATGGGCAGGGCGTTTGCGCTTAGGTGATGATGAAACTCAGGCGAACATCGACCTTTCAGCTGAAAGGGTAGCTGTTTTACCCGACACTGCGGCGTAATAGCGTGCCAGCGCCGCCCTCGAGTTGTCTTGCTTCCAGCTTTCTCGCCAGCGGGCCTGAGTTCGATCTGAGTTCTGTATCTGGACCGCTCTTGTCTTTTGTTTATTCATCCTACCGCCGCGTTCATGGAGCGTTGTGGCGGGCCTCGGATCTCTGAGCATACCGGCGTTCCTCCAGCCCATTGCAGAACGGACTCTGTTGGGTTGCCACGGAGTCGCCTAATAAAAAATCTCGTCTTGGCACTCTGGGCGTGCCATCATGCCATATCTGGACTTGTGCCCCAGATGGCAGACGAAGCAAACGTCGCCCTCCCACTTCGGGGGCTGCCTGACTGCCCCCCCATAGCACAGTGTCGAGCCGGTCCTCATGGCGGCCGGATCTTATCAACTGATTGGGCTCTAGGACGTCGACGCAGCCTGTCTCACGGGCGAGGGGGGCCTGTAGTGTGGTCAGGCGCCGGTCGCACATGACGTGCCACGAGATTTTGTCATTCGGCGCCTCCGTTATCGCAAAGATCTGCCAAATATTGCTCCAGTCTGGAAGCTTTTCCGTGAATATTTGGCCTGTCGGCAGAATCCAATGCGGATTGGCCTCAATGTGCCTGGAGCTCAGAGTGGCCAGGTATTTGCTTTCGATAATGGACGGGTTGAAGTCAAGCACGGACTTGTTGGTACCCCCGTCGAAGTCCCTCTACATGCCATCCTGGTGGAGGAAGGTTGTAAAGTTAACGGCCTGTTCAAGGCGAGCTCCCCAGACGTCTCGCTGAACCAGTTCTCTGACTTCTTGATAGCACAGTGGCCCATTTACCTCCTCCAGCGCATCTAGATCATGGATCTTTGACGCATGCGGAAGCAAGGCGACAGTAAAAACTACAGTTCCGTACTGACGCAGACCCGTAGCTTCGTCGTGCAACGGGGCCACTTCGCCTCCCTGACTATGCCAAACGTCCGCGGCGGTCAATGGCAATACAAGTGCTCCGCATTTCTCGCTCATGTTGGGGTCATGCCGCGACTTCCGCCTATGCGGACTGATGATTCTTAGTGAATCGCCATACACAGCTCTGACGAGGAGCGAGCGAATGGCGGGGGCCACAAATATCTGCTCCTCATCGCTGTCAGCGAGGGCTGCGTCTGCATCGCCATCGACTTCAGACGCTCCGACCCCTTTGCGAACGACAACGGCAAATCTCTCATCCCAGTCCATGGGGCGGGATGTTGGGCCAGTGTCTGCCGCGTCCATCTCTACTCCCATTATCCGCACGTCCTTTGGGCTAAGGACGGAGATGGCGTGCATCAACCATGCCCACGGGCGACCATAGCTAACGTTTGTGAGCATTCGCATCAGCACATCCGCGTCTACCCATCCTCCCGAGCTCAGCACATGGGCTGACCTGTGACGGAGAAGGTGGAGCACCAGCCCGCCCAATCGCAGAGCCTCTTCGCGCCCCACCTCACTCGCGATAGCGCAAAGCTTGGGGCGCATATGAGGGTACATAGGCACCAGAGCATGGTCTGGCCCAGGCAAGCTTTCGCTCTCGATTGCGTGGTATCGGGCCCTCAAATAATTATCCACCCTGGCGCGCTCTTCTGGAAATAAACGTCGACAAGAGCGGATCGGCCACGCAGTCAGCATAAGCAGACAGCCTGTCGCTGATCAGCGCACGGCCCAGACGTTGACTTGCCAATACGGGCCCGCTGTTGTGCAGTTCGTCAACGAGACGAGCTCGTGCCGGGGATATTGCTGACAGGTGATCCCGTTTGAACCTGGTCGTCGCCAAGAGAAGGCTACGCCTTCCCTGACCGAGGAAACCGTCGTGAGTTAGCCCCTCGTGCTCCAGTCCAAGATCCTCGAGGTCCTTTACACACTCGCAACGTGGACAGAGCCCCCTGCATTCTTCTTCCGATAGCTGCTTGTTTTTAAGAAGTGGCAATGTACCCTCCATCAGGAAGTACTCCATGCCGAATGGAGATCCCTGTCCGGCAACATGCGGTCTTGTTTCGGGGTCGATTTGAATCACTGCGACGTCAGCATGGCCGACCGCATCTGCTACCCCTTCTTCTTCTCCTGACGAGTCCTCAGCATGGCTGTCTTCGCAGGATCCCGCGCGCTGCCTTGACTCGTACCCTTGGTCGGACACAGGGTCATCCGAACTCTCGTCCAGGTCGACCTCGCTGATCTGGTTCCTGCACTACCTCTCGTATCGTTCCTTCTCGTATTCGATGACGTCGGCTGGTGCTTTTCCGCCGCGGGCGTCTGCCCAGCGGCTGTAGACCCGATGCCTCGGGGGGCATCGGTCCAGGTGCACAGCTGTCTTCTGTTTGCAATGGCAGCATTTACGCACCAAGTGAATTTTCGCAGCTTGAGAAACAGCTGCCTTGGTGGTCCTGAAACAACCAAGTGTTGGGCAAATCCAGACTTGCTGTATCAAAGACGCCGCAGGCGATGCTGTTACGCTGTTGCGGCGCATGAATAGGAAAGCATCCTCCGGTAGAGGTGGGGGCTGGAAGTCTGGGGCCCCCACTCTGGGGTCTCGCCGTTGGCCAGCGGGCACCCCCTCGGGGAATTCAAAGCGCGGCCGCTGGCGGTCCGCAGTGAATGAGTGGTCAAAGCCAGCATGCCCAACGTTGCCCCAACCTGAGCGTCGTCCCCCCGATTGAGATTCGCGCCAGTTCTTTGCCGCTTCCGCGAGCATGGCCTCGTGGTTTCCACGGCGAACGACGCTTTTGGACCTCGGCGGCCCCTCGGGTTCGACGCTGCCTGGGACGTGGCCCACAGCAGGTTGATCAGGTCTTCCTGTGAATTATTATTCCTTCTTCTTTTCGCGGAAGAGCTTCCAATCATGGTCCGAGATCCTGGGCATGGACATGTCCATCTTCATCGTTCGCAGATCTGGGCGTTCACGTGGCAGCCCAGCCTGTGCGAGGGGAGTCATGATGTCCTGAAGGCCATGGGCCACGAGGATCGGTTCTTCGAAATGTTCAGTAATCAGAGAATCGGAGCACAGTTCACAGAACGGCCAGTCTTCTACGTTGAGAAACCGCGCGTGCTTCCTCCTCAGTTGGTCCACCTCGGACACGATTTCTTTTTGTTTCTCCGACTGGAAGAGTCCTCGTCGCACCATTCTCCGCACTCCAGCCTTTTGAAAATCGGCGCGGGGCTCGCGTTTGAACATCTCCTCTTCCATGGCGTTTTCGAATTGCCACGCCGGAGCCCCTTCCTCTGGATCGGGGGGAGGGTCTACCAGCGCCTTATAGTCCACTTCGAAGTGGCAGGATTGATGCGGATGGGAGACCCAAATTTGACGCTCATTGGCTTGGCTAGGCGTCATGAAGCAGAGTCTTAGCGAAAGGCAAACTATGGATTCAGGCTTGTCGCATACGTACTGTTTCCTCCCTCTTGTTTCCGTGTCTATGGGTAGGAAACCTCCTGCATCCGCCGACGGGGTAGTGATCTTGAAGTCCATGGTTACCAGATTCCCGTCGTTCCAGAGCTCCGCGCTGTGGCTGCACTGCTGATGAAGCACATGAATGTGCTCGGTGTCGCGGTGGGCGTAGACCCCTTCGGCAAAACTTTTAGTCTTCGCCTTCTGGTCTGTCTTGGCCCTCATGCCCCATTTCTCCCCCGAGGGGAGGAATGCGCCAGCATTCAGTAGCGCGTAGAGCTTTCGGAGATCGGTGGCGTGGGAGCACGTCTCCCATTTCCCCCGCCTGGCTCGCTCATGGACGCTGTCAGGCAACAGGAGCGGAATCTCAAGCATGGAATGAGATTCACGTTCAACAAATGACGCTCTGCACCAGTCGAAGAGAGCAGAACACGATACGTTCGCGATGGTCGTCGCATGCAGCCGCCTCGTGACCAAGTATTCGATGGCCATTCTTAGGCAGTACTTCGCTGTGATGCGTGGGGAACGCGCTGGGCGCATTCTACTGAGTACCCACTCACGAGCTGCAACCCGACCCTTCAGCACATCGTAACATTTAACCCCGATCGGTCTTTAGAAATCCCGTCCGACTGTGTTACTTGTCCGCCGAGGATGCGGCCCCCGCCTGCTGAGCTGGTGGGAGCAATTCCCGGCGGGCTCTCTTCATCGTAGCTTGTACGGACTGATATTATCGGGCTCGAGTGTGCTCAAACGATCCTTGATGGCCTTCTGTGGGTGGCACTGGCTGGACCAGGCTCCCTGCCTGGCGTTTGAACTCTCTTTTAGCTGATGATCCACCGGGGAATCTCCCTCTGTCGAATCAAACACCGACTCCGACACTGGCCTTCTGGGAATGTTGAGAGGAGGGGGTCGCCCCCCCGGGGCGCCGTCCTTAGTTATGCGCTCGGGACAATTGTTGTTTCCTTCCTCCGAGCGATCCTTCCTTTGGTCCTTGCCCCAGCGAAGCCAACGGCTGAGCCGCCGTTTCGGCTGATAACCAGCTTTTTGCCTGGATATTAGTCTCCTGTTCCCCTGAAGATAGGTTTCGCGAGGAAAGCTCAGGGGGCTTCGACAAGGCCATGGCTTGGAAGTAAAGTTCCGTTATGCGGATAAGAGAGAGAGAGAGAGAGAGAGAGAGAGAGAGAGAGATGTGTGGTAGGGAGGAGGCCGGCCGGCCGACGACACGACGACGACGAGGGGACGACCCCTCGGCGAGCGCGCGAGCTAGCTCGCTCCTATTTCCTGTACGTCTCGAATCTGAGTGGCTGCAGATGACCAGTCAGTACAACAGTAGCAATAACAAGGGCGGCAGGATGGTGGTGCGGAGAGGCGCAGATTTATTTCATTGAAACAAAGCATCCCTGCACCCATCTTGTCCATGCCGATTGCAGTGGGGACTTCCAGCAATAGTATCAACACCCATCTGATGAAGCCATGGAGTCCGTGAGAAGTCACCATGTGGAATCCGCCAATCGTCGGCATCCCCAAAACGAGAGGTCGGCACGACGGTCTTCATAGTCAGGCCAGGGCGAACGGTCAGAATGATGGACACCACGCACACGTTTCCAAAATGCAGCCAAGACTCAAGTAAATTCACCAATTGAACCACAGGGGTCCCCATTTGTCCTCAATATGTTCTCAAGACAAGCCCGCCTGTGGAGGGGCCTCCAGAATATCCTGCTGCGCTGCATGCTTTCCCGAACGCGCGAGTGCAGGTGTCCAGGAACAACCTCCGAAATTCCTTCAATATCCAGCTGGGCTAGCCAGGACTCCTGCAACGCCTGGAAGTGTTCACCGCGTCGAAGGAGCGAATGGCATGTGAACGTCCCTGAGCAAACTTTGGGTAGAAAGACAATGCAATGGACAAACAAAGAAATCAGGATTACAGGTCGTTCGCAAACCCATGGGAACGTAATTGATTTACCCATCAACCTCGCTGGCCTGAAGAATGGCGCGTTGTTCCTTCCTTCGTTTGTCGAACCGCTTCGAACATTCGCGACAGACAAATCAAATTGTTCCATGCCTGGATCCTTACGATCAACATCTGACAGGGAACACTCAGCTCGGATTGAAAGGTGAGGTGGGAGGCAAGCCAGGCAGGGATGCGAGCGAGCTCAATAGGATGGAGTGACTGGGCCTAGCCTTCACCAGTATATGCCCAGAGACACTCACCAACAACAGTGCTGCCCCAACAATGATGTCGGTACGGTTCGTTGCAGATGCGGTCCAGCTGGGTTTACGTGGACAGGATCTCTTTGGCAAATCCAGGCTGCTACATTTCAATCAAAATCCCAATACGACGAACAGAGTAGTCATGGCGGTAACGGTCCCCAACCCCCACACCTCACATATACCCATTCTGCCGCTCATCCTCCTTGGGAACAAATTGGTTAATCACCGGACACCAACCGGACAACATCCATGACCATGCGCAGAACGAACACGTCACGGAGGAGGATGAGGAGGAGGAGGAGGAGGAGCAGCAGGAGGAGGAGGAGAAAAGGAGGAGCACGCGGGGGGAGATAAAAGCAATGCGGAAGGGATGTCCCGCCGCCGCGCGAAGCGAACTCCCCCGCGCCCTAGTCTGGCCCCCCTGTGAACTGGCTGGCTGCAGAAGCCCCAGGCAAGGTGAACCTGCCTTCTTTCTCCTCCCGACAGATTTCCTAATGTTTTTTTGTTGGGGGGTCCGGATGAGGCGGAAGAGGCGGAAGAGGAGGAGGAGACAGAGGAGGAGGAGGAGGAGGAGGAGGAGGAGGCGGATGGAAAAGAAGAGGGGTAATGATAAGATAAGCCACCACGGTGGGCCCACTTATTTCGTCTTGTGGGAAAAATGCAGCAATGGGCGGCGGTAGCAGCAGACGGGAGACCCTCGCTGTGCAACTGCGTGAGGCTCTCTGGGAGGCGCAGCGCAGAGCGTTTGAATCGCCGGAACAAACAACAAATACGTGAACTCCAAAGGGGACAATATTGGGCGACATCGAGATGCCGCGTGATGAAGACTGCACAACAGGCCCTCACGGACCTGGGTGCTGGGCCGCAAGGGCGCACGCGCGCCGAAGCATGAGGCGCGAACGGGACACTGTGCCCCCACGAGGGCCCGAAAACGAATTGGCCCCGCATGGGGCCGAGCTGAAGCCACAGCTGGCGGGGCCGCGGAACGTGCGAAGGGCGTGCCAAAATTTGCGTTGTGGGCGCATGCGAATGCAGCCACTTGTGCCATCGATGGAGCTCCCCATGGGGCCACGAAGCGCGCGATGGGCGTGCCGAAATAGGTGTGATGGGCGCATGCGAACGCAGCCCCTATGGGGCCACGAAGCTTGTGAGGTGTGTGCCAGACTGGGTGCGGTGGGTGCATGCGAGAGCAACACCACCATTGGGTCAGTCCGTGGAATTCCCTGTGGGGCCACGAAACGTGTGAGGGGCGTGCCGGAATGGGTGCGGTGGGCGCATGCACACGCAGCCACTGGGGCCGTCGGTGGGGCTCCCTATTGGGCCGCGAAGTGTGTGAGGGGTGTGCCACAATGGGTGCAGTGGGCGAATGCGGGCGCAGCCGCTGGGGTTGTTGGTGGAGCCCACTAGGGGGCCACGGAACGTGTGAGGGGTGCACCGACATAGTTGCGTTGGGCGCATGCGAACGCAGCCACTGGGTCCACGATGGAGTCCCCTTATCGGGCCGCGAAGCGTAGGAGGGTGTGCCAAAATGGGTGCGGTGGACCCATGCGAATGCAGCCACTGGGGCCGTCATTGGGCCGCGGAACGTGTGAGAGGCGCGCCGAAATTCGTGCGGCGGGCGCATGCGAACGCAGCCACTGGGTCCGTCGGTGGAGCCCCCTCTTGGGCCGCGAAGCGTGTGAAGGTGTGCCAGCATGAATGCAACGGGTTCATGCGAATCTAGCCACTGTGGCCGTCGGTCGGGCTGCCTGCGTGACCGCGAAACGCGCGATGTGCGTGCCCGATTGAGCGCGGTGGGCGCATGCGGACGCAGCCACTGGGGCAGTCGGCGGAACTGCCTATGGGGCCGCGAAACGCGCGAGGGTGTGCCGACATGGGCGCGACGGGCGGACGCGGACGCTGGCATGCAGACATGCGGTGGAGTGCCTTTTGGGGCCACGAAGCGTCTGAGACGCGTACCGAAACAGGTGCTGCGGGCGCATGCGAACGCAACCGCTGGGTCCGTCGGTGGAGCTCCTGTATCGGGCCGCGACGCGTGTGAGAGTGTGCTAAAACGGGTGCGGTGGGCTCATGCGAAAGCAGCAACTGGGGCTGTCGGTGGAGCCCCCTGTGGGGCCACGAAACGCACGGGGCGTGTACCGACATGTGCGCGGCGGGCGCACGCGACCGCGGCCACAGGAACCGACGGTGGAACTTTTTGCGGGGCCGCGAAACGTGCGCGGGGCGTGCCGGCATGGGTGCAGTGGGTGCATGCGAACGCAGCCGCTGGGGCCGTCGGTGGAGCTGTCTATGGGGCCACGAAGCGTGTGAGGGTGGGCTGAAATAAGTGCGTGAGCGCATGTGAACGCAGCCACTGGTTCCGTCGGTGGAGCTGCATATGGGGCCACGAAGCGTGCAGTGGGTGTGCCGACATGGGCGCGGTGGGCGCATGCGGATGCAGTCGCTCGGGCCTTCTGCGGAATTGTCTACGGAGACACGGATCGTGTGAGGGGTGTGCCGACATGGGTGCGGTGGGCGCATGCGAACGCAGCCACTCGGGCTTTCGGTGGGACCCCCGGTGGGGGCACGAAACGCGTGGCGGCGTGCCGAAGCTGATGGCGGTGATGGTGATGATGGCGGCGATGGTGGCGACGATGGAGGTCATGATGACGGTGATGATGATGATGATGCTGCTGCTGATGATGATGATGATGATGATGATGGCGGTGGCGATGATGCTGCTGCTGCTGCTGCTGCTGCTGATGCTGATGTTGATGCTGATGATGATGATGATGATGATGATGATGATGATGATGATGATGATGATGATCGACCGTACCTGAGGCGAGCCAGTTCGCACGCATCGTCAGCCGCTTTAGATGTCAGTGGCGTGCTGTGCTGCTGCGAAGGCGGCTCGCTGTTGGCTTGGCGTGAGCTGGTCCCCATGGGTCACCGCAGCTTTCGCCTTATGGTAAGTATGGAATGCCAACACGGCCAAACGCAGCGCATCAGCGCGCGAGAACGTGCAGCTCTCACAATTGTATTCGTTGTCGGCCGCTAGGCCGAGGAAAGTCAATGGGTTGGAGGGGAGGCCGACGAGGGAACGGAGGACGGGGCAAGAAAAATAATGGGCAATGGAGTCAGTCTGGGCGCACCCAAAAAGGCAATTGACGATCCCGCGCACGTGGATTCGATGGCTGGTAGTCCAGCCGCCTGCGAGGGTCTTAAGGATTGACCACTGCCATGCAGGTTTGAACTTCTTAATCGTTGCAAGACAGTCCCCCCGCCGCTCCGCCGCCCCGCCCACGATGCTATCAGCAAGACCCCAAGCGTTCAGACGCTTGGAGATAGTGACTTCAAATTTATTGGGGAAGAGATTGGGGCGGAGGAAGGAGGAGATCGTACGCTGGAGCTTGGGCTTCTTGCCCACCGCTTGCGCCGCACGGGTTTCCATGCGGCCTGCTGCATGCGAGGCTCTCCACTGGACAATTGGGATGCCTCGGCGGGGTGGGCGATTCACTAAATCTGCGAAACGCTGGGCGATCCCCTGCTTTTGGATCCAGCAGGGGGCGCTCCACTCTCCTTTGATCCAGTCAACGACGGGGCAGGTCAGCGCCGCCGTTTCGCGCCACCTGTCGAGCTCTGCTGCCCAGTCAGTGATCGTGAGAGTGGAGCAGCGCCACATACTAGCCGCTCCTAGGATCAGGGCGGACTGTGGGGCCACTAAACCGTGTCCCGTGAAAGAGAAAACATCTGCTTTGCGAAACGTGCTGGGTGGAAGCCGAAGGACTTTGTGGATGGCAAATTTTTCCTTCAGGAGGGCTTCGCGATCCATCGGGAAAAGTTGGGCAAGGTAGCTTAAAGTAGATAATGCAGTACTGTTGTATAGCAGCAGACTGACACTGGTGGGGCTCTCGGATTTGGGAATGTCAAACGAACGAGCCCACCACTTGGCGACCGCTTCCTTCCACACAAGCGCCTCCGACGCCCCGGGCCCTAACTGGACCCCAAGGTATTTGGTGTGGGAAGCGATCTTCATATTGGTCCATTGGGGAATATGCTCGCGCAGGAATCCCCGAATTCGTGCTACGACTGCCTCTGAGAGCTCTGTCCAGAGAGGGACGATGACAGTTTTGGAAGTCTGGAGGCGGAGCTTAGCAAGCTCTTCTGCATCCTGAAAGACTGGAGCGACGCGGCATAGGTCCTCGAGTTTAGGTTGAGCAAGGCCTGTGTCGTCCGCACACCCACCCACCTCCCCGCGCCAGTCCCCCAGAGAAGGATCAGCGGCTTGCTCAACCAGACATCTCAGGATGGGGTCCATTGCTAGAGCCCAGACCGAGCCTGAAAGAGGGCACCCTTGCATGACTCCAGACTGCAGGTAAAAGAGAAACTGTTTTGATCCCTGGACAGAGGCGAAACTGCGGGGCCCAAAATACAGGGAGCCGGTGAATTTCTGGTAGCCTTGCGGAAGGCCAGATCGAGCTAAAACTGCCCAGAGCCAATCGTGCCCGAGGCTTGGGAAGGCTGCAGCTATGTCGAATGCGACAAACACTGGGGCGTGTGCGTCTGCATTCATCCGTACACTCATTCTACGCGCTGCGCTATCTAAACGAATAATATTCCCGACAAAATTGCGGCCAGGAACAAAACCTTGTTGGGCGACATGGGTCCGAGATTGGACCAGGGCCTTGATTCTATGGTTGGCCGCTGAGGCCAAAATCTTGGAATCCGAATTACGTAGCGACAGCGGTCTAATTTGAGAGGGCTTTCTGATACATTCGTAAGCATCTAGGGGCTCAGAACCTTTGGGAAGGAACGCGAACAGGGAATCGTTCAGATCCTCGGGAACGTAGTCACCTGCGAAGAGGTGCAGCATCAGGCCGTGGAGGGTGTACAGTTGCTCTTCGGCTACCATCCATGCCCGATATGGTAACCTATCTGGACCTGGCGAAGAGTGACGAACACGTTTGAGTGTAGCCCTGAGGTCATCAACACTCGGGATCGGGATCGGGACCACTGGGGCCGACGGGTAGACTCTGTCCAGGTGAGCCACGATTTTGTTTTTGTCGGCCGATTTGTAGCGGAAAACCTTCCCCCAGCAGGCAGCAAGAGCTTCATGAACTTCTGTGGGGCCTCGAACGACAGGGGCCTCGGGGTTCTCTAGAGAGTGTTCAGGACGGATACCTGCCAGCACCATCCTGCGGCCCTTCGGTTTCCAGAGGAAGGCCCTACGGCGACCAGCACGCAGTTGACGAAAATGCGCTTCAGCTGCAGGTTGGTCTCCAGCTCGTTGCGCCGCTTGTGCAGCTCGGGCAGCACGTAACTGCATAGCCTCAAGTTCCGCATCGTGTAGTGAGCGGAAGAGGACGCGAAAGGTGTCCGCGTTCTGGAGTCTGACACCACCCTCATCGATGTGGAGAAAGCGCTTGCCATCCTCGGTGGTTGATACCAGAAGGGCTGCTTGCTGTAGGTCCTGCTTCCACACGGCTCTAGAAATACTGCGGAGAGTAATGTTGCGGCCACCTCGTGCACGTTTGTCGCCAGGTCGATATGGTAGCCGCTGAAGCTCATCTCGAGTTTGACGAGCGGCCTCAAGCATGAGCTGTTTCATGTACGTCCACTTCAGCACAGGCGAGAACCTTTCCAGTCCACTCGCGTTGATGAGGCTGTCGAGTATGATCTTGTAACGCTCGTCCGTGAAGACCACAACTGGGATGCGCTGCGCCTCCTCTGGGATGTTCTGCTTGGCTCTGAAGGAGGCGTGGATGATGGAGTGGTCGCTCAAGCGTGACTGGGCCATCTCCACTGGGTCCATAGCAACAGAGAGGTGGATGTCCGTGGCGATCAGGTAATGCTCTGGTGTACTGACAAAAAGTCTATCGATGGCCGATGCGGTGTAATGCTGTCTACTGAAATATGCTGGCACCTCCGAGCGGATCTCCTGCATAGTGTCATAGAGGGAACGCCAGAAAGCTTCTGCAGGTTGGTATGTACGAAGTGTCCGTAGCTGGGCCTGATCAGGTATCGGGTGATCATATGACAACGGAACGCCCTCACGGATGTTGAAGTCACCTATCGCGATGAACGTTCGCTCAAGATGATTGCTGCTTGCCCATGGAATATTTTCCATCCATCTGCTGTTGATAACATTCTTGTCGTTCGGGGAAATGTTGTAGTTGTGAACATTCATGACGCGCATCTGGTAGCGTAGCTCGTGGTGCTTGATAGACAGCTGCGCGACCCTGCCTGGGACTAGTACTCAAATTCGAGAGACGGTCTGGTATCTGCAGCACTCGCAGGCCACGGCACTAGGAATGCCACTCCACCTCGCCGTGCGTTGCCAGCGCGCTCAGCATCGGGTGATTCTGATGAACTCTGTGATGATTCTTCCGCCTGAGGGTGAAAGACCTTGTGCTTGTATGGGGAGGAGGCGACCATGACTTCAAGCTGTTGACGAACACCATGCGTCTCCTGGATCATGATGAGAGCGGATGCCTTCATGAACCTCTCCAGCTTGCGCAGCTTGTTCTTGCGGCGGCGATTCTTGTAGCAGCACAGGCCACGAGCATTCCACGACACTACTTGGTCACCACTGTCTCTAGCTTGTTGTAGCCACGGGCTCCAGCGCGTGTTAAATAGACCACCGCGTCGTATATGTGGCCTGGAAGAGCTGCTGAAACTGATCTGTGATAGTGACCTTGTCGATGCCCATCTGGTGGGCGACTGCGATGTTCCACCTGAGCTTTGTGGGTGCGTTGGCGCTGTCTCCAACCTCGAGAACCACAAGGGGAATTGAGCTGCAAGAGACGATACCTTCGTCTCCGACCCTTCTGAAGTGGTGATTGCCGTACTTGTCTGCCAGGAGTCTGACCAATCTCTTTGTTTGTAGTTCTCGCCGAAGTGCTTTAGGAGACTTCTCCGCGTTGATGTACAGGGGAGTGAGCGCGCCTGTAGTGTTTGGAGCCGAGAAGTTACGCCACTGACCTCCTGCTCTGAGATTCCGTGCGAGTGAAAGACTGCGTGAAGTGGCTGCTTGTCCACCGAGGACTCTGAGGAAGAAACGCCGTGCGGGTACGTCGCCGATGAGCTCGATGTCGTTGGTGGAGACGCCTGCTGCATTGATCCAAGGTTCAAGAGCTCGCTTGACTTCTGCGGGTTGTATAGCCGATGGTGCGCCAATAGTGTAGAGGTGGGGATCTGGAGGTCGATCCCTGACTGCCAGAGCTGCCATGTCGAAGGCGGGTAAAGTAGCTTCCGCCATTGCCAATTGCGATTGAATCCGTTCCACATCTTGCCGCATCTGTAGTTGTTCCTGCTCCACTGTGTGTGTACGTTGGCTAAGTTCTCGGACTGAGGTGTCAAGGACGTCCATCCTGCGGCCATGCTGTCGCACATGTCCGAGGACGAGCTGAAGTTCGCCTTGAAGAGCTTGCTGAGCGTTGCGTATGATGGCCTCGGACTCGTTCTGGAGCCTGGCGGTGGCGGACTCGATCTGGGAGGAGAAGAGCTGGCTGAGGCGCTGCTCCAGCGAGCTGTCGTCGTGCACGAATCCATCTCCAGCTGGGGTAGGGATGCTGCCGAATGCCTCGCCCGCAACTGGAGTCGCTGGTACCACTCCTGCTGGTGTTCCAGTAGGCGTGCCGGGTGTTGTAGCCGCTTCTTCTGCAGCACGCATGTGGGAGGCCGCAGAAGCTGGTCCAGGTGGAGGCTGAGACCCTGTCCACGGGTCCTCTTGCTGTAGTGCATCTTCGCCTCTCGGGTCGGCTCTTGAACTGGTTGCTCTGGCTGCTGTCGCGGCCGACGGTCCTCCGCTGCGCGCTGCTCTGCGTGTGGGTGTGGTAGCTGTGGCTGTACCTGCTCGGCCCGCACGTGGGGGATGAGCTCGTTGTGTAGCCCCCTTCTCGTGTTCACGGTGGTCTTCACGTTCACGTTCAGCTCGTCGTCTGTCCCGATCTTGAGAAGGAGGACGTTCGGATCTATGCTTGTCACTTCGTTGACCTCTATCACTGCGGGAGTGGCTGCCGTCACCTCTGCCGTTGTCTCTGCGATCTCGTTCTCGTTCTTTGCGTGGCCGTCTGCGTCGATCTTTAGATGCTGAGGAGGAGCTGCTGCCGCTACTTTCACTGGATGCCATTGTGAAGTACTCTGCCGTTGTGGGAGGTGGAGCGAGACGCTATGCAGCGCGGGGTCGTTGAAGTCGTTGCTGGCTGTGGGCCGCTTCTCGCCAGCGACCTGGGGCGCGATATGGAAGCCGTCCCAGCTGATGCAGAGGTGGCTCTTCGTTAGGAGGTACTCGACCGACGGATGGAATATGGAGGCGCACACAGCAACAAATACTATGGCGAGGACACTTGGGCGGCCGCTAGCCCCTGATTGTGGCGGCAAGACAACTGGACGATCTGATGGGAGCCTACCCCGCTGAGGCAGTGGAATGGAAGCCATTTGGCCTTGAGCCAAATGGCTACGGATGATGATGATGATGATGATGATGATGATGATGATTACGTCGGCGCCGGCGCTGATGATGGCGGGGGAGGGATGAGGAGGTGGAGGAGGAGGGGAATGGCGACGGAACGCGGGGCGCTGTCTCTTCAAAGCGAGAACGCAACGCCACGGGGTGGTTGGGGCACGCCTTGCCCGGCAAAGGAACCAACCATATGTTCGGGAATAATATGGTTCCATGCGCCGCATGCAAGAGAGCCCTCGACGGGCAGCGAAACACGCGAAGGGTGCGCCGCAATGGGCGCGGCGGGCGCGTGCGAAAGCAGCCGCTGGGGCCGTCGATGGAGCTCCTTGCGGGGCCGCAGCGCGCGCGAGGGGTGTGCCAAAGTGGGCTCGGTGGGGGCATGCGAACGCAACCGCGGGCGCCGTGCGTGGAGCTCCGCATGGGGTGTTGCGCCACGAGGCGTGTGCTGTGTGTGTGTGCGTGTGCGCGCGCATGTGTGTGTGTGTGTGTGCGTGTGTGTGTGTGTGTGCCAAAACTTGTGCGGTGGGCGCGCGCGATCGTGGCAGGTGGGGCCGTCGGTGGAGCGCCTTGTGGGGCAACGAAACGCGCGCGGGGCGTGCCAAAATGTGCGTTGTGGGCGCGTGCGAACGCTGTCGCTGGGGCGGCCGCGGCGCGTGGGGAGGTTGCGCCATCGCGGGTGCTGTGGGCGCGTGCGAACTCAGCCAACGGGGCCGTCGGTGGAGCTCCCTGTGGGGCCACGGAACGTGTAAGTAGTGTGCCAACATGAACGCGATAGGCGCACGCGAAAGCAGCGGCTGGGGCAACCGGTGGGGCCACCCGAAGGGCCCCGAAACGCGTGCGGGGCGTGCCAAAATCGGCAGGGCGTGCGAACGCGAACGCAACCTGTGTGGCAGTCGGCGGGGCTGCCTATGGGGCTGCGAAACGTGCGATGGCGTGCCGGCGTGGGTGCGGTGGGCGTCTGCGAGCGTTGGCGTGCGGACCTTCGGTGGGGTTCCTTGTGGGGCCACGGGGCGAATGAGGGGCGTGTCAAACTGTGTGCTATGGGCGTATACGAACGCAGCCATTGGGGTTGTCGGTGGAGTCCCCCGTGCCCCCACGAAACGTGTGAGGAGTGTGCTAGCATGGGTGCGGTGGGCGCATGCGAACGCAGCCAGTGGGGCATTCGGTGGAGCTCCCCGTGGGGCCACGTGTGAAGTGAGCGTGTGCCAACAGGATACGGTGGGCGCATGCGAGCGCAACTGTTGGGGCCGTCGGTGGGACACCATGCGGGGCCAAGAAACGCGTGAGTGGTGTGCCAAAGTGGGCGCGGCGGGGGCATGCGAGCGCAGCCGCGGGCGCCGTCGGTGGAGCTTCATACGGGGCCACGGAACGTGCGAGGCGTGTGCCAACGTGGGTGCGGTGGGCGCATGCGAACGCAGCCACTGGGGCTGTCGGAGGGGCGCCGTGTAGGGCCACGCAGCGCGCGCAGGGCACCCCAAAAATTACGCAGTGGGCGCGTGCGAACGGAGGCACTGGGGCCGTCGGTGGAAACCTTGCTGGGGCCGCGAAGCGTGTGAGGGGTGTGCCAAAATCTGTGCGGTGGGCTCATGCTGACGCTGGCAGGTGGACCTTCGGTGGGGCTCCTCGTGGGGCCACGCAGCGTGTGACGGGCGTGCGAGCATGGGTGCGGTGGGCGCATGCGAACGCAGCCACTTGGGCCGTCGGTGGAGCTCTATGTGGGGCCACGAAACGTGTGAATGAAACGTTGGTGCGGTAGGCGCATGCGAACGCAATCATTTTGGCAATTGGTGGGGCTCCTTGCGGGGCTCGGAAACTTGTGAGGGGCGTGCCGACATGTGCGCGGTGGGCGCATGCGACAGCAACCGCCGGGGCCGACGGTGGAGCCCCCGATGGGGCCGCGAAACGCGCGAGGGCGTGCCAAAATTGGTGTCGTGGGCGCTTGCGAACGCTGGCATGTGGAACTTCGATGGTGCTCCCTGTGGGGCCACGAAGCGCGTGGGGAGTGTGCCAAAATCCGCGTGGCAGGCGCGTGCGATCGCAACCGCTGCGGCAGTCGGTCGAGTTCCATGTGGGGCTACGAAGCGTGTGAATGGTGTGCGAAAATGCGTGCGGTGGACGCATGCGATCGAAACCATTCGGGCCGTCGTTGGGACGCCCTGCGGGACCGCGAAGCATGTGAAAGGGTGCCAGAAGTGGGCGCGGTGAGCACATGCGAACGCAGCCACTGGGGCCGTCGGTGGGGCTCCTTATGGGGCCGCGATAAGTGTGATGGGGCGTGCCAAATGTGGTGCGGTGGGCGCATGTGAACGCTGGCGCGTTGACCTTAGGTGGAGCTGAGGGATGTGCCAACATAGGTGCGGTGGGCGCATGCGAACGCAACCGCTGGGGACGTCGGAGGAGCTCCTTGTGGGGCCACGGAGCGCGCGGGGGGGGGGGGGCGTGCCAAAATGTACTCAGCCATTAGCGCCTTTGGAAAAAGGCTCCATGCGACGCCACGAATGATGCGGGTGGCGCGGCAACGCGGGCGCGGTGGGCGCATGCGAACGCCGCCGCAAGAGCCGCCGACGCGGCTCCACATGAGGCGCCGAAGCGTGTGGGGGATGTGACAACATGGGTGCGGTGGGCGCCTGCGAGCGGAGCCGCTGGGGCCGTCTGCGCGCCTCCCTTATGGGGCAAAGAGGCGTGTGAAGGGCGTGCCGCAGTAGGTGCGGTGGGCGCATGCGAGCGCAGCCACTGGGGGCCGTCAGTAGGGCGCCTTATGGGGCCACGAAGCGTGCGAGAGGTGCGCCCCGCATGGGCGCGGCGGGCACATGCGAACGCAAACGCCGGGGCTGTCGGTGGAGCTCTCTGCGGGACAACGAACTGTGTGAAAGGTTTGCCGGCGTGGGCGCGGTGGGCGCATGCGAACGCTGGCGCGCGGACCTTTGGCGGGGCCCCCCACGGCGCCGCGAAACGCTGCCCTGGGCGGGCGGCGCGCAGGGAGGAGGGAGGAGTGTGGGGGGGGGGAAGAGTGAGGAAAAAGATGCTCGGGGCGCTGCCCCTTCAGAAACATTCGGACCCAACGCCGCAGGATGGCTGGGAAAACCACGCTGGTCGCCCAGCGCCAACGCAACGCGCCTGGAGCGGCATCGCCCCCGAAACAAGGAGCCACGCCTGCCCGGGCGAATTGGCCCACCTTGTCGGCCGCCACCGCGGCCTGCGGCAGCGGGTGGCACGAGCTGTCGCGCGGCTTCTTCGTCGCTTCGCTGCTCGCGGCCGCGCGCGGCTGCTTCTCGTCCTCGAGGGTCAAACCAGAGATGCACAAGTACTTCTGGAACCGCTTCAACAACGCGTACCCGCATCCGTGACAGTCGCTGCCTCGGGCACGCCGTCGGCCTCGCCGACCGACGCGCGCCGCTGGAAGAAACTCGACACCGTCTGGGGCTTCTCCAGAACCCGCGCGGGGCGGAGATCATCAGGGGGGGGCGGCGCCGTCGTTGTCTCGATCACCGCGCCGCCCCGTCGTCGTCGCAGCCCTCCCGCGTCCGATCGCCGTCCGCGACGCCCCCGGCCTCCGCCCCTCCCCCCCCCGCCATCGCCTCAGCGCCCCTTCGTGCCGGGCAGGGCCTCGCGAAGAGGACGGGCGTCTAATGGTTGGCAGGGTCGGTCTGAGTTGGACAAGTTTGTAGACCATGCGATTTGCTTCGGTTTGGGCGCCGCGTTCTTTCGTCGGGAAGGCGGCCCCGGCGCGCGCCCGAGCTGGCGCGCGCGCGCCCCCCCGCCCCGACGAAGCAGTGCGGCGCCCGGCCCGAAGCCGCGCGCACCTCGCGGGCGCGGCCGCGGAAGCCGCGACCGCCAACCAGCCGAACCCAATCCCCCCAAGAAGTTTGCCCGGCGCGAGGGGGCACAGGGCGAGCGCGAGAGAAAGCGAGCAGGGAAAGCCAAGGAACGCGGGGATGGCAATTCTACCCGCGCACGGGCGGGCGACGGCGACAACGACGAGGGGCGAGGTGGAGGGGTGGGCGGGGCGACGACCACGTGACCAGACATGCGAACCATCCCTCCCCATCACATCATCAAACCCACAGTCCTACGAGCCCCCTATCATTATTCAACCTCTTCCATCCATTCCCAAACGTCACCCACCCCGTGCAAAAGACACCATCCCTCGACCCCCGACCCCACCCGCATCTCCCAGGTCGCCCCCCCCGCGGGCCCCCCTGCAACCCTGCTGCGCCCGCGACGCCTTGACCATGAAGGTCTCCCCGTCGAAGTTGAAGAGCTTCTCGCTCGCCAGATTCATGTACTCGCCCTTGAACGTCGCGTCGGAAGGCAGGCCCTTCTGCCGCGACTCGCCGTTCACCCCGCCGAGGGCCATGAGCTTGAACGCGTCGACGTTCGCTTGCAGGGGCGCCTCGGCCCAGGTGAAGATCGAGTCTGAAGCAACCCCGCGCGCCGTTGAGATGCGGTCGACGGCAGCCCCCCCCCTTATCGAGCACCGTCGCGCAGCGGCCGATCCCGCCCTGCACCTTGGCCAACTACTCGACGAGGTTGGCGGCGGCCGTGGAGCCGCGAAACGCCTCTGCGAGCGCAGCTTGGCCCGTGCCCGACTGCCAGCGCTCGGCTGGGTCCGCCCCCGAGCCCCCCCAGATCTTGAACTGGTTGCCGAGAAGCCCCGCGCTGCTCAGCAGCCGCCCAGCTTCCAACGCCCCCGTCGGCGGATCAGCGATCGCCTACATCGCGCGCGTGATGACCACCATCGTGCTCGAAGGCAGGCCGCCCCATTCGCCGATGCCCAAGTCAGCCATCGCCTCGAAGCAGACGCTCGCTGCGAGCTCGAACTTCTCAAGCGCACCTGGGTCGAGGGCGAGGTCGCTGGTCGATGCTCTCCCGCTCCAGGTTGAAGGTCTCCACGGTGGCGTTCGCACCGGGTCTCGCGAACATGCTTCCAACCGCGTCTACGCTGAGGGCCGCGGTGGACTCGCGCGCTTGCGGACGCGGGTGCACTAGCCCTTCTGCATGGAGGAGATAGCCGCGATGCTCGTCGGGGAGGCGCTCTGGATGTCCTTCCGGATCTTAGCGCCGACGTTCAAGCTGGCCGAGGTCGCGTCGCTGCCCGCCGACAACGCACTCACCAGCTGCTTGCCATTGGTCTCGATGGCCCCTTGGGCGCGCTTGCTGACGTCGGAGGGCGCGCCCAGGAAGCAAGTGGCGAAGACGCCCGCCGCCTTCTGGAAGCCCTCAGCCCTCTCCTCGAACGTGCCCGAGCCATCCCCGAAGTAGATTAGCACATCTGCCTGCGCACTGATCCATGCCCTCTCGTTCGAAGCCGTCGTCTTGATATCTGCCCACACCTTGGCCACCTCGGGGATCTGGAAGACGAAGTCACTCAAGATCCTCACCAGATCGCGCTTCTCGTCGCTGTCGTCGAAAATTGCCTCCGCTGTCACGTGGCTCGCCTGCTCCTTCACCTCGGACGTGCCGGCCAGGCGAATAACGACCCTCGTGCACTCGATGAGGTCCATGGGGACATCGGCGTACAACTCGCGATCGCTGAACTCCTCCAGCTCACGCAGCGCGCACCTGAGGACGTGGCCCGCCATGGTCTTCGCGGCCCCCATCGACATCTCGACGGCGGTGTTCGAGCGAACAAAAGCCATCGACAAGGCCGAAATCAGCACGTCCATGAAGATAAACTCGTTGAACAACCTGGACTTCTCCTTCGGCGAGCCGTCCACGTGCGCGAGCTCGGGGGGCTTCAGGTCGCGCCCCACTGCTGTGGCGATCAGGCGGCAGCAGGCACAGTAGTTGGCGATGTTGGTCTCGCCGCTGGGACCCTGGATGGTTGCCGCCACCTGCCGATGGGCGCGCCGCTTCATCAGCTTCAATATGGTATCCGACGGGAGCGGCTTGTCCTTCAAAGCCTCGGCGACGATGACAATCGAACCGTTGAGCGTAGCATCTTCCACTGCGTCGAGGTACTCCATGGCCGATGCCAGCGCGCGGGCGTGCTCGCACATGTTGAGGTATTCGGTCAGCTCGTCGACGACGCCCACCGCCTGCTTTGCCTTCATGCGCCCCTTGCACTTCGTCGCCCGCGATTCCTCCCTGCCGAGATTGTTCTTCGTCATGATCTGGGTCGGGTCGAGCTTCCACTGCCAGTAGACAGGGCTCTTGCAGAGCCGCTCGGGGCTCTCCTCATCGATGTCGCCAGTCAGACTGAGCCTTCCGCCCCCCGCCAAGATGCCCATGGACCACAGGCCCGCCTTCCCGCTCGCGGCGAGGTCGCCGCGCTTGCTGGCGGACCCCCCCCCCTGGCGCCCGAGCCAGGCCCCTGAGGGGCAGCGGCGCGGGGGGGGGGGGGGGCGGCGGCGAGGGCGGGGCTGAGAAATGGGGCGGCGGAGAGTTGGGGGGCGGAAAGGAAGGGGATGGGGCGAGGGGCAAGCGGAGGCGAGTTAGGGCGGGGATGGGCGGGGCGAGGGGCGAGGGCGAGATGGCGGAGCGAGGAGGCGGATGGGCGAGAGGTGGAAGGATGAGCAGGGGAGGAACGACGACGAAGGGGGGCGAAGATGATGGGGGAGAGGCGGGAGGGAGAAGGCGAGGTGGGGAGGGGGGGGGAAGGGCGAGGATGAGGATCAGGACGGGGCGACGAGGCGCGGAGAGCAGGAGAGGCGGGGATGAGGGAGGAGGAAGAGCAAGGGATGAGGGGGGAGGGAGTGAGTCGTCATGATTTTGACCCCCGAGTCCTGCACCACGATGGCCGTCTTCACCTCCGCGCCATCGTCGTTGTCGTCGTCGTCGCCCTCGCCCTGGACGTCGTGGCATCCGCGAGCTCGGCGGGTGCCGGAGATGGCAGCGACGCCCTCGCTGCCTGCCGATCTTGCTCCCTTGGCTTCGCCTTCTCGCGCAGCTCCTGCAGCGATTGCATTCCAGCTCCCGGCGAGATGCGCTTGACCCCAGCGGGGTCTTTGGCGTGCGCCGCCTTGGTGGCCGCGTCGGCCTGCTCCGTGAAGATCGCCCCGTCGCCGTCCAGGAACCGATCGTCGACGTCGACCGCCGCGGCGCCGAACGCCTGGAAACGGCGGGGGCTGCATCGCGTCCTTGGCGCCGAAGCCCCTCGCCATCTCGCCGAGCTCGTCGACGCCTGGAATCGAATGGGCTTCCGTTCGTCCCCGTCAGGCTTCGCCAAGAAAGCCGCCCGCGATAGATCCGCGAGCCCGCCGACTGGAACGAGCTCACCGTCGCCGGGTGGGTGCCCGCGCGGCTGCGCCGTCCACCGCTGGTCTTGACCGCGCGCGAGATCTTCATGGCGAGCTCATCGCCTTTCTTGACCAGGGTGAGAAACGATGCCCAATCTACGGAGTACATGCGGCCGTTGTGCCACGTGGCGCAATCCAAACACTTCGCCCCCGCGGCCTGCGGCGCTGGCGGCGAGCTGCTGGAGCCCCCGCGCTCTGGCACAGCGTAGGCAGCCCACTTGATGACGACGCCGTCGTCGACCTGGGGCGGCTCCGCATGCGACCCCCCCCCCCCCCGCGCCCCATCCTTGCAGCGGCGCTGTTATGCAAGCGAAAATGCGACGATGGCCCACGGGGCTCCTCAGTCCGACACATGCCCCCCCCCCCCATCTTCGCGCCCGCATTCAATGCAGGCGCAGATGCGTGGATCGGTTGCGTCGAGGTGAGGGGTCGGATGGGCCCAGCCATATCCTCATGCACCTTCCTTTATACATCAGGCATCCGCAACTAACCTAACTCATAGCGTCGTAGGTGCTAGGGTCCAGGGTCTAGTTTATTTTGTTTCTTGCTAATTTGTATGTAATGATATGTTTTGCGTTGACGTAATAATTGCGCAGTGTATGCTAGTGTGTATTAGTTTATGTTGCAGTGTGGTGTTGTGTATGTGTGCTATGTTACACCATAGGTGTTCAAACACCCGGTGCCCGATGAGCGACTGCACCTCATAGATGCCGCCCGCCCCCCCCCCCCCCCCTCACGCACAGACACGCGCACGCGCACGCACACGCACGCGCGCCCATGCACACACACGCACACACGCACGCACACACACGCACGCGCGCACGCGCACGCGCACGCGCAAACACACACACACGCACACACACACACACCACACACGCGCACGCGCACACAGACACACGCGCACACACAGACACAGACACACACACACACGCACACACACACACACACACGCGCACACACACACACGCACACACACACACGCACACGCACACGCACACACACACACACACACACACACACACACGCCCCCACACACACACACACACACACCCCCCCCCCCCCCCCCACACACACACACACACACACACACACACACACACACACGCACACACACGCACACACACACACACGCGCACACACAACCTACTTGTAATTTGGCTAAGCTCATGCATTAAATGTGCGATATCCCACCTCATGCCTCCCCCTGCTGCATGCTAGGTTCCAATATCCTAGATCGAACGGTGTACCTCATACATTCTACAAGTCGTTCACCCTAGATGCTAAGCTCCCCCATCATACTTCCTTTGCTATATGCGCTGTCCCACCTGACCCCGAGTTAAGGTCCCGTGGACGTGCTTGCGCCCGCAGCGCTCGCGCGGGCCGAGCTTCTTCACCTTGGTGACAGGCCCCCCAGCGTTGGGCTGTGATCTGCGTTTGCCGCCACCGCCCGTGAGGCCGACGCCCGATGGACGGGCAGCTCGGGGCGGGCGGCCTCGCCCCCCCTCGAGTGGAGAGCGATCGCAGCAAGCGCAGCTGCGGAGAGGGGTGGGGGCGGGGGGGGCTCAACCAACGAAAACGCCTCCTGCTCCTCCGCCGCCTCCTCCGCCCATATCTCCTCCGCCCCCTTCCCTGTCCTTCCGCCCCGCCCGCCTTCTCCTCCTCAGTTGCTCCTCCTCCCCTGCCCCCTCCTCCCTTTTCCTCCCCCATCCTCGCTCGTCGTCCTTCCTCGTCCTCCTCCGCCGACTCCCCCGCCCCCTCTGTGCCCCCCTCCTTCTGCCCCCCCGTCGTGAACTATCTTCATCCGCCTCGACGCCCCGCGCTGCCCGCGGCATCGCGCCGTTTGTCCTCGATCTCGCTGGGCGCGCCAGCGGCCCCGCAGCCCCCCCCCCCCCCCGCCCCCGCCGACCGGCCGCCCGGAGGGGCGGCGGGGGGTGACTGCGGCGTGGAAGACAATAAAGGGCGCGGGAAGACGAGGAAAACGAACGGGGAGAAAAACTGCAACAGGGGGTGGGGGGGGGGGCGGGGCGGAAGAGGGCTGGAGGGAGGAAAGACAATGAAGGAGGAACAAGACTTGGCGAACAACCCAGAATAAGCGGGGGAGGAGGTCAAGTCGCGCGCCGCCACGGCGCTGGCCGAGCCCCGAGGAGGGCGCGGACGACCGCGGAGGGAGGACGGCACAAGAAAGGGCGGGGGGGGGGGAGTAGGGGGGAGGGAATGGGGCGGAGGGAGGTGGCGAGGGAGGGGCATGGGGGTGAGATGGAGAGAGGGAATGGGGAGGAGGAGACGGGGGTGGAGATGGAGAGAGGGCGAGTGGACTGGCCCACTCGAGCGCTGCAGAGAGTTCTATATGCGCGCCACCGTCTGAATTGATTGACACAGGTTATGCTTTAGTAAGTGTAGAGTATACGTGTACGAGGCGCAGTGACTACAAGCATGTGTTGTACTACTTACTGTAAGTTCTCATATAAGCGAACGTGCAAACGTCCCGCGACGACCCGCCGGCGGGGTGGAAACTGCGAGCGCGCAACTTATCGATGCAGCGGGAGGGGGGGGCGCAGCCTTTCGCAGAAAGACCCATGGCGCCCCCCCCGATCAGCGCGCGCAGAACTACCCCAGGAACCAGAACCGCGCCGCCGCGCGGAGCGAAAATTCACAAACACAAAGGCGCGCCGCCGCGCCCACGCGCCCCCCCCCCCCCCCCCCCCCGACTCCACGTTTCGCCCGCGGTCGTCGTCGTCGCGTTCGCGGTTGATCATTGTGCAATGACCTTCGGCCCATGCCGCCACCGTGCTTGGGCGGCTGGTATGAGGGCACTCGGGTGGCTGATGTGGTATCGCGGGGGGCTTCTCAGTTCCGTTTTGGGCAAGTGCGTGGGCCTCTTGGGTGCCTCTGTTAGGCCTCTTGGGGGGCTCTGGGTGCATTTCGGGTGCCTCTTGGGGCTCTCGGGGCCTCTTGGGGCCCTCATAGGGCCTCCGGGTGCCTTGGCGGGTCGGACTGCTAGAATTTGCCGTTCGTGGTCCCCCTCTGGAAACCATATTGGGGCCCCTTCGGGCCGTCCTGATCGCCTCTCGGGCCGTCTTGAAGCCCTTCATGAATTATCGTCAGGCCGCATTGGGGGCCAATTGGGCCGTCTTTGCGCAATGTGTCGGGCCGCCTTTGACCGCCGGAAAAAAGAAAAGGACAAGGGGCCAACCGCATTTTTCAAGATTTCACATCAGTTTAGCGAGGCGAAGGACCCAACCACATGCAGTTCTGAACACCGTCGTTGTCTGCGCACCATTCGGGAGAGCTCCCGATGGGCCACGAAACGCGTGAGGGGCGCGCCAAAGAAGGCGCGGCGGGCGCGTGCGAACGCAGCCGCTGGGGCCGTGAGCGGGGCTCACTGTGGGGCCGCGACACGCGTGAGGGTTGCGCCAAAACTCGGCGCGGTGGGCGCATGCAAACGCAGCCAGCAGGGCCGTCGGCGGCGCCCCCTATGGGCCGCGAAGCGTGAAAGGGGTGTGCGCCCAAATTGTTGTTGTGGGTGCGTGCGAATGCAGCCACTGGGGCCATCGATGGGGCCCCCTATGGAGCCGCGAAGCTCCTGCGGGATATGCCGGAATGAATGCGGTGGGCGCATGCGAACGCAGCCGCTGGGGCCGTCGGTGAAGCCCCCCATGGGGCGGCGGGGGATGACTGCGGCGTGGAAGACAACAAAGGGCGCGGGAAGACGAGGAAAACGAACGGGGTGAAAAACTGCAACAGGGGGGGGCGGGGCGGAGGAGGGCTGGAGGGAGGAACGACAATGAAGGAGGAACAAGACTTGGCGAACAACCCAGAATCAGCGGGGGAGGAGGTCAAGTCGCGCGCCGCCACGGCGCTGGCCGAGCCCCGAGGAGGGCGCGGAAGACCGCGGAGGGAGGACGGCACAAGAAAGGGCGGGGGGGGAAGTAGGGGGGAGTGAATGGGGCGGAGGGAGGTGGCGAGGGAGGGGCATGGGGGTGAGATGGAGAGAGGGAATGGGGAGGAGGAGACGGGGGTGGAGATGGAGAGAGGGCGAGTGGACTGGCCCACTCGAGCGCTGCAGAGAGTTCTATATGCGCGCCACCGTCTGAATTGATTGACACAGGTTATGCTTTAGTAAGTGTAGAGTATACGTGTACGAGGCGCAGTGACTACAAGCATGTGTTGTACTACTTACTGTAAGTTCTCATATAAGCGAACGTGCAAACGTCCCGCGACGACCCGCCGGCGGGGTGGAAAATGCGAGCGCGCATCTTATCGATGCAGCGGGAGGGGGGGGCGCAGCCTTTCGCAGAAAGGCCCATCGCGCCCCCCCCCGATCAGCGCGCGCAGAACTACCCCAGGAACCAGAGCCGCGCCGCCGCGCGGAGCGAAAATTCACAAACACAAAGGCGCGCCGCCGCGCCCACGCGCCCCCCCCCCCCCCCCCCCCCCCCCCGACTCCACGTTTCGCCCGCGGTCGTCGTCGTCGCGTTCGCAGTTGATCATTATGCAATGACCTTCGGCCCATGCCGCCACCGTGCTTGGGCGGCTGGTATGAGGGCACTCGGGTGGCTGATGTGGTATCGCGGGGGGCTTCTCAGTTCCGTTTTGGGCAAGTGCGTGGGCCTCTTGGGTGCCTCTGTTAGGCCTCTTGGGGGGCTCTGGGTGCATTTCGGGTGCCTCTTGGGGCTCTCGGGGCCTCTTGGAGCCCTCTTAGGGCCTCCAGGTGCCTTGGCGGGTCGGACTGCTAGAATTTGCCGTTCGTGGTCCCCCTCTGGAAACCATATTGGGGCCCCTTCGGGCCGTCCTGAGCGCCTCTTGGGCCGTCTTGAAGCCCTTCATGAATTATCATCAGGCCGCATTGGGGGCCAATTGGGCCGTCTTTGCGCAATGTGCCGGGCCGCCTTTGACCGCCGGAAAAAAAGAAAAGGACAAGGAGCCAACCGCAATTTTCAAGATTTCAAATCAGTTTAGCGAGGCGAAGGACCCAACCATATGCAGTTCTGAACACCGTCGTTGTCTGCGCACCATTCGGGAGAGCTCCCGATGGGCCACGAAACGCGTGAGGGGCGCGCCAAAGAAGGCGCGGCGGGCGCGTGCGAACGCAGCCGCTGGGGCCGTGAGCGGGGCTCACTGTGGGGCCGCGACACGCGTGAGGGTTGCGCCAAACCTCGGCGCGGTGGGCGCATGCAAACGCAGCCAGCAGGGCCGTCGGCGGCGCTCCCTATGGGCCGCGAAGCGTGAAAGGGGTGTGCGCCCAAATTGTTGTTGTGGGTGCGTGCGAATGCAGCCGCTGGGGCCATCGATGGGGCCCCCTATGGGGCCGCGAAGCGCCTGCGGGATATGCCGGAATGAATGCGGTGGGCGCATGCGAACGCAGCCGCTGGGGCCGTCGGTGAAGCTCCCCATGGAGCGGCGGAACATGTGAGGGTGTGCCGAGATTGATCGGGCGGGCGCATGCGAACGCCTGCGCGTGGACATTCGGCGGAGCCCCCCTGTGGGGCAACGGAGCGTATGATGGGGTGTGCCAAAACGAGCGCGGTGAGCGCACGCGAACGCAGTCACTGGGGTCGTCGGTGGGGCCCCCCGCGGGGCCACGAAACGTGCGAGGGCGCGTGCGAAAATGGACGCGACGGGCGCATTCGAACGCAGCCAGCGCGGCCGTCGACGGGCCCCCCTGCGGGGCCACGAAATGTGAAAGGGTTGAGCCATCATCTGCGCGGTGGGCGCAAGTGAACGCAGCCGTTGGGGCCGTCGTAGGGCCCCCCTTTACCAGGCCGCGAAACGTGTGAGGACCTGCCAGCAGTGTTGCGGTGGGCGCGTGCGAACGCTGGCACGTGGACCTTCGGTGGTGCTCCCTGTGGTGCAACGAAGCGTGTGAGAGGTGTGCTAAGATTGGTGCTGTGGGCGCGTGCGAGCACGGCCGCCGGGGCCGCCTGAAACGAAACGCGCGACGAAACTTGCGGGGGGGTGCCGCGATACGTGCGAGGGGTATGCCAACACGAGCGCGGTGGGCGCACGCGAACGCAGCCATTGGGGCCTTCGGTGGAGCTCCCTGTGGAGTCATGAAACGTGCGAGGTGCACCAAAATGTGCGCGGTGGGCGCATGCGAACACAGCCATTGGGGCAGTCGTTGGAGCCTCATGAAGGGCCTCGGGCCGTGTGAGGGCTGTGCCAACATGAATGCATTTTGGCTCAAGCGATTGCATTTGCCTAGCTACCCCCCTTGCTAGGTATAGATGAGCGCCAACGCTGCTGACGGCCCCTCCCTTGTGGCGGCGGCTGTGCAGGCGGCGATCCGGGAGGGCGCCCCGAGGCGCACTGTTGCTGCTGTGGCTGCGGCGGTTGCCGGCACTGTGATGTCTGCGACTGCTCGGCCCTCCGTGCCAACGACTATGCACAAGGGGCGCGCTCAGGATGCACAGGGCAAAGCTGAAGACTCCGACGATCCTGTACAATTGTTGGAGAAACTTCGTGCTGTACGCCGTGCCCAACGACTCCGCAAGAAGGAGAAGCGCAGGACAGCCAAGCAGGTGGCTCAAGATGGTCCAGCCTCTCCTATTCTTCCTGATGGCCTTCAGCCTCTCGTTGAAGCCATTCCACCTCCAGCAGGCGCAGCCGGCCCAAGCGCAGACCTCGGGGGAAGTTTTGCTGCAGAGCGCGCTCCGGCACTTGCTCTACGTTCAGGCGCTGATTCATCCTCGCAGTCTGAAGGTACCCTCAATTCCCGGCACCAGCTCCCCGAATCTATTGCTGGGAGTGCAATTGGCGCCAGTTCTTGCCACACACTGGGGCGAGAACCATCTGGGCCACCTGCACGTGCCAAAGATCCTGCACGATCTAGTGCACACCAACAGGGAGCTTCGTCAGGGAAGCCTTCCTTTGGACGTGTTGAGGGCGATGCTGGACCCAAATCTGGCCGGCCTCAGCCTTACCCGGGACGGAAGAAGTAGCCTGCCCCTCTTCCGTTCACGCGGCAGTCCCGACATTGCCGTTTCCATATGTGCTCAGGTATTCCAGTTGGGTGGCTGCATACTTCGAGCAACTCTGCTACGTGTACTTCAAGTTCCTGAGGCAGAGCAACTTCTGAGGGGTGCCCTTTCTTACCTCTTCGGCTACGTTCCAACGCGAGCCCATCTTAGGCCGCGATTGCTGCACCAGGCCTCTAAGCAGCCTGACTCGTTTGTTTTTCTTGTGGCTGGGCAGCCCCCAGTCTTTTCCATTTCTCGTGCCAACATGAATGCGGTGGGCGCATGCGCATGCAGCCGCTGGGGCCGCCGGCGCAACCGCTGGGGCCGTCGGTGGAGCCCCCTGTGGGACAACGAGCCGCGCGCGGGGTGTGCCAAAATATGTGCGCGCATGCGAGCGCAGCCACTGAGGCCGTCGGCGGCGCCCCCCCCCCCATGGGTCAGCAAAACGTGCGATGGCGTGCCAGCGTTGGCGCGGCGGGCGCAAGAAAGCTTGCGCGCGGGCCTTCGGTGGTCCTCCCTGCGGGGCCAATAACGGTATGAGGGCGCGCCGAGATGGGCGCAGTGGGCGCGCGCGAACGCAGCCACTGGGGCCGTCGGCGGGGCCGCTTGTGAGGCCAAGAAGCGTGCGGGGTGTGCGCCAAAACGGGTGCGGTGGGCGCGTGCGAGCGCAGCCGCTAGGGCCGTCGGTGGCGCCCCCTGCGGCGCCGCGGAACGGGCGAAGGGCGCGCGCGCGTGGGGCGGGCGCATGCGAACGCAGCCACTGCGGCAGCCGATAGACCCCCCCTTGTGCCACGAAGCGCGTGGGGTGTGTGCCACAACGAATGCGGTGTGAGCATGCGAACGCAGCCGCTGGGGCCGTCGGAGGGGCTCCCTTTGTGGCAGCGAAGCGTGTGAGGGTGTGCCGAGATTGGCGAAGTGGGCGCATGCGAACGCTGCAATATGAACATCCCGCGGAGCTCCCCATGGCATCGCGAAGGGCGTGAGGGGCGTGCCAAACTGGGTGCGGTGGGCGCACGCGAACGCAGCCACTGGGGCCGTCGGTGGGGCTCCCTGTGGGGCGTGGGGCCACGAAACGTGCGCGGGGCGTGCCAATCTGGGCGCGGTGGGCGCGCGCGAACGCAGCCGGCGCGGTCGTCGGCGGCGCCCCCACCCCTGCGGCGCAGCGAAACGGTGTGCCAACATTGTTGCCGTGGGCGCGCGCGAACGCTGGCGCGCGAACCTTCGGTTGACCCCCCTGCGAAGCCACGAACTGCGCGGGGGGCGTCAAAAAAGGCGCCGCGGGCGCGCGCGAGCGCAGCCACTCGGGCAGTCGGCGGGCCACGAAACGCGCGAGGGAGGGTGCCAAGATAGGCGCGGCGCGCGCATGCGAGCGCAGCCGCCAGCGCAGTGGGCGGGCATCCATGCGGCGCCGCGAGCCGCGACGGGGGCGCGCGAAAACAGGCGCGGCGGGCGCGCGCGCGCGAACGCAACCGTTGGGGCCGTCGGCGGAGCCCCCTCTGGGGCAACGCAGCGCGTGAGGGGCGCGGCAACATGAATGCTGCGGGCGCCTGCTAATGCAGCCGCTGGGGCCGTCGGTTGCGCCCCCCACGGGGCCGCGAAGCGTGCTTGGGGCGTGCCGGCATGAGTGCGGCAGGCGCGTTCGAACGCGGCCAGCGCGGCCGTCGGCGGCGCTCTCTGTGGGGCCGTGAAACGCGCGCGGGGCGCGACAAACTGGGCGCGGTGGGCGCATGCGAGCGCAGCCACTTGGGGCCGCTGGCGGAGCCGCCTGCGGAGCCACGAACCGCGCGGGGGGCGTGTGCCAATATAGGCGTGGCGGGCGCGTGCGAACGCTGGCGCGCGCGCCTTCGGCGGGGCCCCGCGCGGGGCTACGAGGCGCCGCGCCGGGAGGGGGAAACGCGAGGGGGATGGGGGGTGGTGGAAAGGGCGTTCGTGGAGGAGACGCGGGGTGCTGTCTCTTCAAATCGAAGACCCAACGCCGCAGGTTGGACGGGTGCAAACATGAATGCGCACCTGCCCTGCGCTCCGCAGGGGAGCCCCCCAGGCGCCCGCTGGGGCGTCGTGGAGGCGTCGACCAAGCGGTGCGTCTTGGAACGATGCGTCGGCAACTCGGGGCCCTCCTGGGCCGTCTGAACGGACCCGCGAACCGCCTGAAGGCGACCCCGCACCCCCCCATCCCGCCCCCGACAAGACAGAAACGCCGCCGCGCGCGGGGCCGCGTGGCCCCTCCTTGGAAGCACCTGGATACATGACAAAACGCTGGCCGCAGAGTGTCCAGCTGTGGAGCGCGCTGCGCCGAGCGCGCCCGCGGCGCGCGCGCGGGGCCCGTCTCCGCTCGAACGAGAGAGAGAACAAAAAAACAAAATAATAATAATAATAATAATAATAATAATATAAAAAACACGCCCGCGCCGATGAGGGCGGGGGGGGAGGGGGCGCTCGGGGAACGGCGCCCGCGCGCGCACGGCGCGCTGAGCATGGCGAATGACGTCGCGCGCGGGCGCCGAGGCGACAAGGACGAGGAAACAAGGGCGAGGAATTGACCAGCAAGAAAAACCGAGCAATACACAAGCACACAAATTGAAGAATCACACGCGCGCGGGTGGCGCGCGCAGCGCGGGTGCCCCATGCGCGCCTGCAACAATGCCAACTGGCAAGCGCGAGGCCCGCGGGGGCTCTGGGTGCGCTTGCCCTTGGCGCGCCCGCCGCGGGCGCACCGGGCGCGCGGCCCGCGGGTTTGCCGCGCGCGCTTACTTCGGGCGGGCGCGCCTGGCGCGCGGCCCGCGCGCGCGCTGGGCGCCCAGCAGCGGCGCGCTGGGCGCGCTGGCACGCCTGCTCGGCGACAGAAAAGACCGAGCCCAGGTCGTCGGGGAACCCGCCAGCGCAATCAGCGCCGCCCCGCCACCCCGCGGGGGCGGCCGCCGCGGGGGCGAAGCCGCGCTTGCCCCGCGCAGCGCCGCCCCGAACAACTGGCGTGGCCGAAGCGCTCGGCCCGCTGCCCGCTGCGTCGATGCCGCGCCGCGCCGCCATGCGCCGCTGCCCGTCGCTGCGAGAAAGCGCACCTCGTCGCCTTATAGAGCCGACGCGGCCGTCGCCTCCGCGACGCCTGGGCGCCCTGGCGTAGTCGGGCCCGAGCAGCGGCATCGCTGCCACAGTGAAATATTGCGACAGGAACGACGACGATATCGCGCAGCTGGCGCCCCCGCGACTCCGACCAAACGCGCGCCGCGGCCGCGCGCCTACGCGATGCCTCAGCCCTCGCCGAGCCCCTCGCCTGGGGGGGAGCGGATCTCCGCGAGCCCTGCTGCCGCCGCGTGAAGGCCCGCGGACAGGGCGTTGAATCCGCTGCTCAGCCGCCCCCGTCCCCCGCGGGCGCACCCGATCGCTACTGGGCCCGAGCGTAGTTCGAGCCAGTCGTGCATACACTGGGGGGGGGTCGTGCATACCGAGGGGGGGAGGTCGTGCTTACCGGGGGGGGTCGTGCTGGCTACCAGGAGGGTTCGTGCTTACCAGGGGGGTTCGTGCCGGCTCGCACCAGCGGTGCCGCCAGCGACCTCCATCGGCACGACGCCTACCACTACCGACCAAGTCGAACAGGCTGGCCCTGATGGCAAGACTGCGAATACAGTTTCGACTCCAAGGAGAGCTCGAGCGAAAAGGAGACCAGCAAGGAAGAAGTGGGCCATGCAGAGCCTACCACTGCAATTGGTTCGGTGTCTGGCGCTGAAGTTTTGGACGACTACCCCGAGAAGTACGTCGAGGCTGCCACGGGCCCTGGAGAGCCTAAACACCAGACCGAGCCAGGCCCGCCGCCTTGGCAAGGTGAGGGCGACAGCTTGGCCCCTGCACATGTTGAGAACTCGCATTGCAGAGCGAGGTCTCTTTCAAACCCCGCCTTGCATCACAACCGGCAATTGGTGGATCCTGGTGCAGTTGTGGAGGACTACACAAACGCCGTGAAGGCACGCATGCAGGAAGTGCAGGAGCTACAGCAGTGGGCCTGCACGTAGCACGGCAAGTCCAACGACGCTGACGTTGACGAATTCCACCATCATTTGATGCGGTACCGTACCGTTCTGGCGACCCTGGCGGCCTTCGGCGAGAGACGAGAGAGTCAAGATCGCCAAGAGCGAGCAGCAGTGAGTGCTGTTCGGTGCCACCCTCTCGGTATGCGTCCTGCTGCACGCGCCCTGAGCTGGCTGGTCACGCCCGCTTTCCTTTGTCATACTTATTTGGCCTAGTGGCTCACTTTGCGGGTGCTGGGGTCCGAAGTCTCCTCATCCTCCTCTTTCTCCTGTTCCAGCTCTACCTCTTCCTCCTTCTCACCGCACCCTCTCCCTCTCTTTCTCCCTCCCCCTCTTGTAATTATGCTTATTATCCCTCCTCCTCCTCCTCCTCCTCCTCCTCCTCCCCCTCCCTCGCGGGAGCAAAAAACGAACACAAGAATAATGGGGATGGGGGAGAAACGGCTGGGGGGGGGTCCTGGGGACGCTCAAGATACCCACCTGGAATAATACGAAGACTCAACCGGCATCGCGCTACGACTGTGCAACACCTCTCCGTAACCATGACCTCCGACGTCGCGAAAACACTACGACGTCCTGGAGCAATCACGACCAAAGCTGTCAACTTCACCTGTAGATGATTGCTTTTGAAGTGGATCGATCCGATGGCCCTGGGCCCCCGAAACTAAGCACATTCGCCCGTCGTCTCTCACGACGCCCCCCCCCCCCCGCCCCTGGGCGAAATTGCCTCCTCATCGTCCAGCTCGGGCACCAACGTCGCAGAACCGAGCAACTGCGCCAGGAATATGTCGGCCCAGTCGACCTGCGGGCATCCAGCAAACAAAGGGAGGATGAACAAGCATGACGAGGCAACGGAAGAGGAGAGGGAGAGGAGGGAGGAGGAAAGGAGGGAGGGACGGGAAGAGAAAAAGAGTACACCGTTTTTTTCGACGCTGATAACTCTCCGCAGAAGTCGGCAAAACCACCACTAAAAAATACCGCTGGCCATTCGAGCCGCATCCATCGAAATATGCGTACGGAACTCGAACAGCCTGGAGAACTGGGCCGTGTCTTCGGTCTAGCGGCTAACCACATGGGACTGCGCAGAATTGCAAAGCTCGCTTTCGGCGGCGAGCAAGGGCAAAGCAATGCGCAGCAATGCGACTGCAATGCGACGCAAAGCTAACGCAATGTAGTCCGATTGCAAGGCAATGCAAGTGCAGCGCCATGCGATTGCATTGCAGTGCAGTTCGATTGCAACGCAGTGCGATTGCAATGCTAGGAGGGGGGATGCAACGGGGCGGCGGCAACGGGCAGGAATGTGGTGGTAAACGGGCCGTTTCATCCGATTCCAATCGATTCGATTGCAACGATTCGAATGCAACGGGAGGAAGGGGGTGCAAGGAGGCGGGGGAGACGGGGCGGCGACGGGGACCACAAGGCGGTGGACCTGACAATGGGGCCCAGACGACAAACGGCGACGGGGCGTCGACGGGGCGACGGCGGCGACCACAAGGCGGCGGGCCCGGTAGCGGATCCCAGACGACGGGCGGCGACGAGGCGGCGGCGAGAAGGCGACGGGGAGCACAAGGCGGCGGACCTGGCAGCGGAGTCCAGTGTTTTAGTGTCAATACAGATCAGAATATCCCTTTCACCCGTACTTGATGCAAACACAAAGCAGAACATCAAATATCTATTTATCTCCGCACTCAATTCAGTCGCGAGTAGGTGCGTCCACCCTCCCGCCCAGCTGATGAGCCGCAACGGCCACGGACCGAAGCGAAATATAATGCATTACCACCCTAAATCTCACATCCTCGCCAATCTGATTTCACACAGGAAAAAGGAACTGCTGCTGAAGAGTGCGTGGCAAATTCTGAAGCAAACCTCCAGAATATTCATAAACATGCCCGTCGGCTCGACCGGCCAAAAGCCGCCCGCACACCGAGCAACACCTATCAAGATATCAAATCAAATCTTGAACAGCAGATATCAAAATACCACATCAAATCTCCAGCAACAAATATCAAGAAAACAAATCCAATCTTGATGCAAACAACATCCAGTCACTTGAGAGGGTGCACTCATCCTCTCTGCACCTGAGAGGGCGCGCGCACATCTCATCAGCCAACCAACGTAAACACAAAGCTGGCAGCAATCTCGACGCAATCTCTTCCACCACCCAATGTAAACACAAAGCTGGTCGTGAAATCTCAATACAATTCTCACCATCCAACATAATCACAAAAGTGGCAATGAAATCTCAATAACAGTTTCCACCGTCCAACAGAAACGCAAAATTGGTAATGAAACCTTACCGTAGCTGAGCTGACTTGATTTTGCTGTAGGCGATGTACGTCTTGATATTCGAGCCCAGACTGTAGTTCCTGCTCTTGTCTGCGTCCAGCGTCAGACACCGGCCCAAGCGTTTGGCGTAGTGCTTGTCCTTGCTCTCTCTCTCTCTCTCTCTCTCTCTCTCTCTCTATATATATATATATATTCTCATACGCACCTCTCCGAGGGAGTAGAGCTCAGAGGCGATTAATGCGCACGCGTCCGCGATTTTTCTGGGCGCTTCGCTCGGGACATCCTCGAAATTCTGAAAATCGGTGGCACCCCTCACGCAGATCGTGACGTCAGGGTCCAAAAACACATGGGAATTTCAACATTCTAACATAAAACCTTCAAAAACACATTGTAATTTCAATAATTGTGACCCCGATTCTCAGGGAATGGCGGTTTCGCTTGAAAAATCCTTCCAACATCGAGCCCCAGACCCCGCCTCGGAGCCTCCTGGGGGCCTCCTGGAACCTCCTGGTGCCTCCTGGGGCTTTCTGAACCTTCTGGCACCCCAGACCCCGCCTCGGAGCCTCCTGGGGTCTCCTGCGGCCTCCTGGAGCCTCTTGGGGCCTCCTGAAGCCTCCTGGGGTCTCCTGGGGCCTCCTGAGACCGCCTGGGGTTTCCTGGGGCCTCCTGGGGCTTCAGAACTACATGCGCACAGAGACACACATCACGCCTTACACATCACACGCTAGACAAACATGACACACACACACAACACACAACACACAACACACACCTACAACGCACAAAAAGCACGCACCACACAAAGCATACATCACACACACACACACGCACAACACTCACAATCCTGGGGCCTCCTGGAGCCTCTTCTGGTATCCAAGTCGGGCCTCCTGAGGCTTCCTGGGGGGGCCCTGGTACACGCATCGCAAGGTGCGGCAACCCCACTTGCGCTCGAGTGCGACTTCGATGTTGCATTTCACTCCTGCTTCAAACGCCCCTTCAGTTTTTTGTATGAGCCTGGGCACACACGTGCCACTTGTATATGACTGCGAAGCTGCTGCCCTCGTGTTTGCCACTCTTGGCGCGCATCGGCCCCGGCGTAGCCAACCACTGCCCCAGGAGAACGCTGCCCCCCAGCTAGATCTGTCCATCCTCCGTAGCATCGTCGGAGAACGCCTCCACCTCAGGCTCAGCCATCAGGCGCAGCGTGGCTGTCTCTCGCTTTGCGTGCTTGGGCACCTCCGCCTTGGAAGCGCCGTCGCTGCTCGAACTGTCCACCCCCATCGGTGTCGCCATGCCGAAATCCTCGTCGCCGCTCTGCTTAGGCTGCATGGGGTAGAAAAAACGTGATGACTCCCGTAATCATCGATACTAATGCCACCGCCGTACGAGACATGGGAAGACAAACTCCAAACACTGCAAGTGCACAGAAGCGAAGCAGAACCGCAACTTGGTCAGCTGAATGGTTCGCTGCGCGCCACTCCTATCCACTGGATAATTGTCCACCGCGTCGTCCATGTATAATATTTCGACATACTCGGTCTCGTCATAGTCTCGTCCTTGCCATCGTAGGAAAACTCGTCTACATAGTTGTACGTCTCCACCGGCCAGGTAGATATCTCATCGTTCCCATCGGTGTCGTCGCACAGTTCCTGGTTGACGTACTTAGCCATCTTCGCGTGCAGGTCGTCGACCTCCTTGTTGGCTGCCGCCTTCTCTGGTCCAACTAGCTTCCGTCCGCGCACTGATGGTGCTCTGTCATCAGGCCCAAGAGTTCACAGTTAAGATATCACAGTCTTCCTCGCGTCGCCTCCTGGTAGCACTTTCGTCAAACAGTCCGTTTGCATCTGCTCGCTCTAGACCCACTTGATGCTGACCTCCTGTGGTGACTGACGTACTATAGCCGCCTCCCGAGAAAGCCCCCTGTCCGCCATAGACACCTTCTCCTTAGTGATCGCGTCGTACAGGCCCTTGCAGTCGGTCACCGATATGCATTTCACTGGGCAGGTGCCATGCGCGATCTCGGCCGCATCCATCTCTGGGTATGGGATCTCCGCCAGGGTTGGCCTTGTCCAAATCAGCATTTCCACAGAATCTGCACAGGAGTATGCCTCCGCCAATAGAACCGATCACACCACTCGTTGAATCTTCGAAGACTGCCACCCAATGCAATGTACTTTGTACTTGTTGCCGTGGTCCTCGTTGACCTTCTCGTCACCCAGCATGATGAGGTGTCCTCGCTGCGATCTGCGCTTCGGCAGGTTGTCGAAAGCAGTGTCGGCCACGCTGATGACCGAGGTCTTCCACAGGTTCAAGCCAGCTGTGAACTTGATCAGTCGGTCGCCCCGCTTCTGGATTCTCCTGACAGCTGCATTCCCTCCCTGTAGATCCTTCACCGTCGGAGCTCCCAGCGTCGATGCAAATCGGGATGCCTCGAACGCTTCGTCGAAACAAATCATTCGTGCAGCCCGCTGCAGTTGTCCAACCACCCTTCGTAATCCTCGATATTCTGCAGGGGTCAGTGCACTGCCAGGTGCTTTGCTGCGCTCGCTGGAGACACGCGCAATCTACTTCGCATAGGCCTCCATGGTGACGTTGATGCTGCCGTCCTTGTCTTGCTAATGGGCCCGGCCACAGAACGTCGCCTTCGCCTGCCTCACGTACTTGACCAGTCAATATCCTTCTGCAGGTCCTTCATGATCTTGGCGCCCTCGGGGTCGCCCTGCTTGATGCCCATGGGGAAGTCGTCCACGCGTAGACACATGGCCCCCATGATCGCGTTATTCTTGTTGCGCTTGATGAAGGTCGCGGGCTCGAAGCTCCAGCCTTCCCATCCAAGCTTCACGAGCGTCTCGCGCGGCGCCGCGTACCAAGCTCTTGCCGCATCGCGCCTGCCTTGACACCTGGGACGGGGCGCTTCCCAAGGTTCGTCGGGATCCGAAAGTAGAGCTCGCGTGTGATCGCCTTGCCGCCGCGCGCCCTCCGGCCGCCCGGGGCCCCGCCCGCCCGCGCCCTGTCTCCCCAATTAGTGCTTTGCGCGGCCCGCCTGGCTCTTATCCGGAAGAGGCTCTCCCTCGACCCGCAGACCAAAAAGATCGCCTTGCCTTTCAGAGAGGCCCCCTTCGCTTCTGCGACGACTAGGTCCAAGTTAAGGCTCGATGCGACGCTGCGCAGAAGTGGCGTCATCTGTGTTGAGACTTTAGGGGGGTCTCGACGTAGCTTGTCGAACTCCTCCTCGTAGCCCCGTCCACAGATTCTCGCTTTCGGCTCAAAGGCGCAGGGTCTTTGTCCGTCCAGACCAGCTTGGAGCTCAGGATCTCGTCAGGGTCTACCTTCCCAACCGCTGCTCCTAAGATGAGGGTTGCCGCATCCATCGTACTTGCACCAGATATTCCACTCCTTCTCCACTGCACTCTGCATCTTCTTCCACTTAAGCTCGTCGTCGCCCCGCGTCTCCAGGTTGATCTCCTGATGCTTGTTAGCCCATGTCGGTTGAGCTCGCTGCGCGCGCATCCGCTCGGCCGCGAATAATTCGGCCAGGGGTGGTGTCTCCGCCAGCTGCTTGACCGGTCCTGTCTGCCCCTTCGCACGCTGGACGCTAGTGGGCATGTCGTCCCGCAAGAACTCCTTAAGCGTCACGGGCTGTTCCTGGCGCTTGCTGCCCTGGTGCTGCCCCGGCTGTCTGGTACTCGATAATGTTGTACCTGGTTGATCTTATGATGCTGCTGTCGGCACTGCTGCCGTCTCTTCTGCCTGCTTGCGTTCTTCCATGCCTCTGAATACTGGCAGGTACTTGAAGTTGAGATCGGTCGTCGTGGGCATCATCCTTCTTGGTCTGCTTGAGCTTCATGTCCTTTTTGGCCGAATGCTTCTTACGACCGCGTTTCATCTCCTTGGGCTGCTCTGGCTCCTCCATGATCTCATCGGTGTTATTGCCACTTCGAGGTCCAAGCTGTGAGGCTGCAGGTCGTTGGTCACCTCCCAGTCCATCTTCAGCGCCTTCTTCCTTCGTCAATGATCTCCCCGATGACTGCTTTCGGTTGCTGTGCCACCGCATCGTCGATGATCTGAAGGTTTGCTACCCAGTCCACCCTCGGGATGTCTTGAACCAAGTCACGTGTGTCAAAATCGAACAGTCGCCTCCTCTCGACCTGACGCCCTGGTGCCGGTTCGGGAGAATGGGTACATTCCGCATGTTGCCCAGCTGCCTCAGGTCGGTCTTGCCGTGGCTGCCGGATGCCACTGCTCTCTGGGTGGTGTCCCAGGCTTGGCGTGCTCGACGTAGCCGCGCCCGTAAATCCTCCTCTGCTTGGTCTTGATCAGCTGGGACGAATTCGCGCTCGTCGTCCAGCCTCTGCCGCATCGGCATCGCGTCATTGTCGCGCGCCACCTCCGATCGTCTCTTTCTGCTGTCCGACTGCTTCGGATTACCCGCGCCACCGTGAGCTGGTGCTGGTCCTGGTGTGTCCTGTTGACACTGCGCTGGCTGCTGTTGTGGAGTTTCTAGCTGTCCAGATAGTTGCCGATGATAATCTTGCTGTCGTTCTGGAGGCTGCCGATTTTGATGTTGGTCTGGCCGTTGATCATGACGTTGGTCTGGCTGTCGATCAGGTGGTTGGTCTGGGCGTCGAGCATCTCGTGCTGGATTATACTGTCCCCCTCGAAAGTCGATCAAGCCTCTCTGTCCAGCTCGAGATCGGGCTGGCCCACCGTCTGAGAACAGGCCGGTGAACTGCGTGGTCGCCACCTCGTGCCCACTCGCTTTCCGTAGTAGACTCGGTGAGCTCAGAATCGGCATCCGATTGCAAATCAGCCAGTAGCCATGCCCGTCCTCGCCCAGGCGCCGGGCAGGTCCATGCCGTCGAGCATGTAGATTCTCCTTCCAAAAATAAGAATAGAATCGACCCCCCCCCCCGGCGTTATCCGCCCCCCTTTCGGGCATGTAAATCATATATGACTCTGACCACGCGTCCATCCTAAATATGAATGTACACTATCCCATGGGAACCGGGATCGCCCCCCCTGAAGTTCCCTTGTAAAAAACCATACGCGGTGACATAGTTCGTGCTAACATAAGACTTTGTTTCGCGAGCTCCTTGCAAAGAAATGCACGCCCGCGCGTGGTCGCGCGCGCATGCCGAAATCCTTCAAAAACCTCAGGCGTCGGAAGGATTTCGCAATCGAGTTTCCCAAACATATACAAAAACACCAGGCTTCGCAACACTGACTTGCAACAAAAAAACTCACGGGCGAGTTTTTGCGAAATCTTAAATACGAAAACCGTAGGTTTTTTTTCAAGATTTTCACAACATGCTACCAAACGGGCTTCGCGCGCGCACGTCGAAATCGGTCGAACGCCCCTGCGCGCGTGCCGTCGCGAGAATCCCTGGCAAAATACGGGGCGAAGTGCAGACGCGCGCGTTGTCGCGCGCGCGCGCGCCGAAATCCTTCTAAACCCATCGATTCGGGAAGCATTTCAAAATCGCGCGACCAAAGAACTTACAAAAACATTAGGTTTCGCAGCACGGATTTTCAACAAAAGCGTGCGTGCGCGCTCTTGCGTCGTCGTCGACGTCGTCGTCGCCGTCCTCCCTCCTCCCGCGTCGTCGTCGTCGTCGCCTGCGTCGTCCTGTCTTTCCTCGTGTTCGTCGTCGTCGTCCTCCTTGGTCGTGGTCGTTTCCGCCGTCGTTGCCGCCGCGGTCGCCCTTCCTCCTCCTCCCTCGTCGTCGTCGGCGTCTCGTCGTCGTCCCTCCTATTTCGTCGCGGTCGTAGTCGTCGTCGTCGTCGTCGTCGTCGTCGCCTTCCCTCCTCCCTCGTCGTTGTCGTCGTCGGCGTCGCCGTCCTTCCTTCTTCTTCGTCGTTCGCGTCGTCGCCGTCCTCCCTCCTCCCTCGTCGTTGTCGTCGTTGTCGCCGTCGTCGTCCTCCCTCCTCCCTCGTCCTCGTCTTCGTTGGCGACGTCGTCGTCGTCTTCGTCGTCATCGTCGGCGTCGTCGTCGTCTTCGTCGTCGTCGCCGCCGTCGTCGCCGTCGTCGCCGCCGTCGTCGTCGTCGGCGGCGCCGTTGACGTCGTTGACGTCGTCGTTGTCGGCGTCGTCGTTGTCGCCGTCGTCGGCGTCGTCATCGTCGTCGTAATTGTCATCGTCGTCGTCGGCGTCGGCGTCGTCGTCGTCTTCGTCGGCGTCGTCGTCGTTGTCGCACTCGCCGCCGCATGGATTTTGCAAACCAAGTTGCGGGTGGGTGGGTGGGGTGTTTGCAAGGGCGTGGAATATGCCCACTCGTTTGTAAAACTCAATGTCTCCGTAGATTGTCCGATCGCCAGAACATCAGTAGATCTCCTTGCTGGAAGGGCCCTGGCTAGGGCCTTGCCCTTGCCGGCGCCGTCAGCCTCAAAGCGGATGAGTTAGCCGCCTTGAAGGAGGGCCCCGAGCATATCTGCTGAAAGTGTAGTCGATTCCAGAACGATGTCCCCTCAGCTACCCTGGAACTACTGCTGGGTCGTTGTCGGGATTCGCCAAACTCGCAGGTGGTCGACGCCCAGCGCCCAGCGCCCGCCGCTGCGGTGAAAGCCCGCTGCGCTAACCAGCTGGTTGCGCGCATTGGCCGCGCCTCGCACTGAAGATACCGAACGCGAATTTCTCCAGCATTGAAGACACTCGTCGCCATCTCCTTTAGGTAACGCATCTTCCTCTCGACCTCGCCCATCTGCCAGTGAGCATCTGGCGCAGCGTCGTTGATGGCCAGGCCGAGGTCGTTGCACAGGGTCCCGAACTCGCCCATGAAGGTAGAGTCTTGGCCCGGCTCAACCACGCTAAATGGCCCAGCCCAGGTCAACCATCCAAGCTCGAAAGCTTTCTCCGCCAACTCTGCTATCGGTCTTGATCCACAACGCGCGTGGATAGCCACTGCAAGCCCCAACGCACTATCCACGATCACAAACACCACGTGCATATTCTTGCCCATGTCGGTATGATCATGAAACCCATGCCAATGGCCGCATTAAGAGTCTTTAAACTTTGGCTGAACTGCTGTAGGTCTAGATGCCGCCCGAGCCTGCTCTTCACTCACGCGTTGTGCACCTGGAGAGTCGTGTTGCCTGCGCCGCTCGTAGACTAGCTCCACCGTGCTGTAAGTATCGTACCAATGACTCCTTGTCGGGTCCGTGTGACTGGCTCTCGTGTATATTCTTGATCGCTGCTCGCATAAGTGGTGGCACCGCCGCCCACTCCGCCATCTTGATGTTGTCGCCGTGCTTGCTGAAGATCGTCGCTGCACTCGCGTGCGAGGGTGCCTCCACCTCTGCAGGATTGGCCTCGATATCGTCAAGCTCGACGTCCTCAGACTTGTTGGCGCACCCGGCGCACCCGCCGCGGCCCCGCTGATTCTCGATGCCGCCCATGATCGTTTTAGCCAGGTTGGCCGTCCAATTGCCCAGACTTCATGCCGTTCCCTTCGGCCTGTTTATCACGCTCGTGTGCCCGTGCGTGCTGTCGCGCCTGATGTTGTTCATCTTGGCGCCTCGCACGATGGCCACAGTCAGGGGCCGCGTCGGCTTCAAGACGGGTCGCCCAAGAAGTTCGCCAGGCTGGTGCCTTCGGCGCACTGTTGCGTCATCGCGGCCACAAGCTCTGAGTCCAGCCACGGCATGAGCTTCCGCGCCATGAATGTCAGCGGGTTCCCCAGTAGCACGCGTGCTCCTCGACGCTTGCAGTCGAGCCAGATTTGTTTGACGAGCCGCAGGTGCTTCACACCAGTTGCTAGCTTCTTCGTCCTCGTCTTCTGCGGAAACATGCGCGATATGTTCGTGAACGGGTCGCTTGGGGAACCCGCGATAGTCGAGCACGGGTCGTCCCCGTCCAGCTGCTTCAGCACTTTCCGTCGTGACTGACTGTCGCCCCCTATCAGGATGCCCCTTGGTCTCGCAGTAGGGCGTCGCCGCTGCTGAGCTGCCCGCGCGGCCGCCATGCCACCAGCATAGAGCTCGCATATGATAGGCCGATCCTCCCCTGGGTCCGCCTTTAGCGTCTCCGCGACCTGCTGGCACTGGCCCAGCTTTTCCTGCAACTCTCTCTCCCGCGTCTCGATATGCTTCCTTTGCTCTCGTGGTAGGATGCCCTTGTCTATCTCTTGCACCTCCGCGGTCCAGATGTCGATCTCATCCGTCGTAACTGATGGCACTGTGTTGTTCGATTCTTTCTTCGGCCAGTCCTTGAGCGAGATCGCCGGGCGCCTCTTCTCGGTCTTGTTGAGCGGCACCCCGTACTTGTTGATCGCCTTGAAGTCCGCCTTCCGCCCCTTTGCGAACAGGGCTGTGTCTGGCCCCATCCAGCTGGTGGATGCTGAGCAACATCGGCGTCTTCGATTTCGGCAGCCTCTGGAACCGTAGATTCGCGTCGGCTCCTGCAAGTCCAACTCTCGCCTCCTTCTCGCCTTCTGCCATCGCCGGGGCGCTGTCATTCACGCCTCGGAAGTGCTTGGTTGAGCCCTTCATCCTCGCAGTGGCCCTGCTGTCCTCAGCGCGGCCGTCCAACGCCGGTGAGCCTCCGCATCCACGTAGGCACGCCGTGTCTAGTGCAGCATGTCCATCTGGAGTAGGTCCTTTGCTTATCGCGCAGGCCTCGGTCTCCTCCAGCTCCTCGTAGCCCACCTGCAGGCCAGATGATCGTGCACGATCCTCTGTGGGCCTGTAGTCTGTGCCATCCCTGCGTTCCGCCCACAACCATGTCGGTCGCGCTCCATGAGGTAGGCGCTCGAAGGGTCTCCTCGCGATGTCTCGTAGTTCCGAGGTGCTGCCCCAGGATGCTCGGCGCAGGTCGTGCGCCAGGTTCCTGAGCCCCTGGGGTGCCATCTCCATCGTGATGCGCATGAGCTGGTGGGCCCGGTGCAGTGCCCAGTCCACGCGCCAATCCGTGAAATCCCTGCAGGCTGCTTCCTTGCTCTCACAGCTGACCCATGAAGCTGCGACCTGTGCTCCTCGATTTTTAATATTATGTAGGTCTGCCGCTGCGCTGTACTCCCCATGGTATTCGGTGCTCAATATGCTGGGCCATGTCTGTTCTGATCCAGATCCTGGCGTTTGGTCATCACTGCCCTTGGGCCCTCGTGTGCCTTGGCGGCCTCCAAGCGCTGGCGCCGTCCAAGTGTTCGCGATTTGCTCGTCGGTGTCGATCCTCGCCCTCGTCGGACTCGCGATCTCCCCCACCGTGGTCTCCATGTTCGCCAGCTGATCATTTGCGAGCTGGATGGCAGTCATGTCCATTGCGCTGTCCACCATCAGTAGCTTCACCGCCGCTGCCCTCGCAAACCCAACCCGTCGTAGGATACCCCCAGGTCGCCCGTGAAAGCCTCGGCCACCACCTCGTCCTCCACGCTGTAGGCTGCTCGATGATCCGCCACCTGATGGCCTTGTCTTTTCGCGCTCCGGGTCTCCGTTCCAGTGGCCCTTCTTGTGGCGCGCATTGCACGTCGTGCACGCCTTTATATCATTTAGCGTCTCTTCGGCTTCCATGCCGCCCATCTTGATGGGTCCTTGCTTGTTTACGTTGGCCTTCCAGCCTCGATTGGCCCTGCTCTGTGCAAGCCTCTCCCGGGCCTGCTTGCAGCTGAGCTTGCGACCTTTCCGCCCGGCCTTCCGCCCGAGACGCTGCGCCTCAGCTGCAAGAGTGTCGCACTCCCCCTGGCTGATTTCCTCGGGGTCGACGTCGTCAACCGCCCCCTCGTACTCGTCGACGTCGACTGCCAGCGCGTCGTAATCTTCATCGCTCAGAAGCCCGTCCTCGTCGCACACGCCACGCTCGCATCCGAGTAGGGCTTCCTCCTCGCCATCGTCGTGATCCGCCGGGCATGCCCCATGACGTCCGTGACCGCGTGCGTCTCTGCACGTCGCGTCCAGCTGGGGGAGCATCGCCGCCGCCGCGTCAACCCACGTGCACTCGCTGCCCTAGAATAGCCTCGTGCTCGGTCATGCTGATACTGGCCAACTGTGGCAGGAAGTACGTCCACAGGTCTTCGCTCACTGTCGCATTTGCTGATAGAGACTTGAACCGCTCATAGTCCGTCTCTCGCCTCGAGATGTAGTCCTGCACAGACTCCGATCTGTTGCGAAAGCCTTTGAATAAGTACTCCTCGAAAACTTGCTGCTTCTGTAGTGGGGCGATCCGCTCGCGCGCTCGTCGCGCCGTTGCCACCCCGAGCTTCGCTGCAGCAAGAGGGTCTTCACCTGCTTTGTCCAACGCAACTTGCGTCGCAATCCCGGCCCCCTTCCTCGCAAGGTTCCACGCTCGCTCATTTGAGAAATTATTGAGTTTGATCGTGTAGAGCTTCTGCAGCTTCTTTTCGCCCGCGTAGTAGCCGAGGACCGCGCGCTCCTCGAACTCCTCGCCGTAGGCTGGGTCGCCGCTGCAGTGTGAAACGCCCTCTTTGTCCACGAGGAGGGGTCCGTCATTGGGCTGCTGTTGCCTGGTCTCCATCTTGTTTGTAGTGGTGATGTTGCCGTCTCTGGCGAAAGCGTCGCCGTCTCTGAAGAAGGCGTGGCCGTCTCTAAAGATGGCGTATCTTTCCAGCTCGTAGTGGATATCGCTGCCCCTGTTGCTGTCCGGATCGTGGCAACGATTTTCGGCCGGGCTGCAGGTGGTGATGTTCAGCGCGTTGATCGCTGACGGAATTGCGCAGCGTTTGAAAGCGCTGCGAATCTGGAGCGCCAACAAATATCTGCACGGCCACTCGCAATATGAACCTCGCAACCGTAGAACTGATCCAGCTCCATGCTACAAGTGCAAATGCAAATCGCAACCTCCCTCCCGCCAGTACTTGACGCAAACACAAAGCAGAACAGATAATGTATATTTTCCCCCCGCGCTCAAACTCAGTCGCGGGCAGGCGCGTCCACCCTCCCGCCCAGCACATGAGCCACAACGGCCATGGGCGGAAAACGAAATATAACCCAGTAGCACCCTGAGTCCCACATCCTTGTCTATCTGATTTTCGCATTAGGAAACACGTAAACAACCTTAAGTGCAAACACTTTTTAAGGAATACGCACACTGATCTTCAAACCAGAATGCGAATCACATGCAATTCGACATGCAAATCGAGCAGCGCAACGGCCCGTAAAAATTGTCCCAGTGCGACCCTACCTAGGAGTTGGAGCCCCTAGGAAAGCAGCATTAGTAGTAACAGTAAAGCTAAGCTAAAGCCAAGCTAAAGCTAAGCTGAAGCTAAGCTAAAGCTAAGCTGAAGCTAAGCTAAAATTAAGCTAAAGCTAAGGCTAAAGCTGAGCTAAAGCTAAGCTAAGGCTAAGCTAACACTAAGCTGAAGCTAAACTAAAGCTAAGCTAAAGCTAAGCTAAATCTAAGCTAAAGCTAAGCTAAAGCTAAGCTCAAGCTAAAGCTAAAGTTCAGCTAAAGCTAAGCTAAAACTAAGCTAAAGCTAAGCTAAAGCTAAGCTAAAGCTAAGCTAAAGCTAAAGCTGAAGCTAAGCTGAAGCTGAGCTAAGGCTAAGCTGAAGCTAAGCTAAAGCTAAGCTAAATCTAAGCTAAAGCTGAGCTAAACCTAAGCTGACGTTAAGCTGGAGCTAAGCTGAAGCTAAGCTAAAGCTAAGCTAAAGCTAAGCTAAAGCTAAGCTAAAGCTAAGCTAAAGCTAAGCTAAAGCTAAGCTAAGCTAACATTAAGCTAAAGCTAAGCTAACACTAAGCTGGAGCTAAGCTAAAGCTAAGCTAAAGCTAATATAAAGCTAAGCTAAAGCTAAGCTAAAGCTAAGCTGAAGCTAAGCTAAAGCTAAGCTAAAGCTAAGCTACAGCTAAGCTAAAGCTAAGCTAAAGCTAAGCTTAATCTAAGCTAAATCTAAGCTGAGGCTAAGCTAAGGCTAAGCTAACACTAAGCTAAAGCTAAGCTGAAGCTAAGCTAAAGCTAAGCTAAAGCTAAGCTAACACTAAGCTGAAGCTAAGCTAAAGCTAAGCTAAGCTAAAGCTAAGCTAAAGCTAGGCTAGAGCTAAGCTAACACTAAGCTAAAGCTAAGCTACAGCTAAGCTAAAGCTAAAGCTAAAGCTAAAGCTAAAGCTAAAGCTAATGCTAAAGCTCCCAGAGGACTGGGGGAACCGCGGGGCGGGGGCTGGGGGAACTGCCTGGGGCGGTTAGCACTGCCCGGCCCTTTAAGCAAAGAGAGTAAGAGCCCTTCTAGGCAGAGCCTAGGTAGGGAACTACATGTGGTTTGAACGCAAATCGGCGTGCAGATCGGCATGCAGGTCGATGTGCGTGTCAAATCGTACACCGGCAGGAAAACCAAGCTGAACATGAGCATGTGGTTGCCATGTATATCGACATGCGCACCGACATGCGCCGCCAAGCGCAACCAACATGCCGACCGGAATGCACTCGGAATGCACAACGACACGCAAACAGACATGTATCTCGGGAGTCGTATCGATAGGAAACCGGCACGCCTACATGCACATCGACATGCAATCGATACGCAAGTCGGACAGCAAATCCAAACGCAAAAGGAACTCACATCGGAATGCACGTCGACATGCAACTCGAACTGAAGACCACCCCTACTGTTCACCCCCATACCCCCTTTATCATCGGAAGCGTGGTCTACACCCCCAGGACGAAAGTGTTTTCCTCTTGGGCCCGGAGAAGACGGTTTGAAATCAGGCACGGACACGTATGAGTGGAACGGTGGCGGATCCAATTAAGCTCGCCCGACTCCGATTGCGGGGTTGATTTGTGGCGCGGTTGGTCCGATTTCTGTCTGCACGGATCCGATTTCGGTTTTTCGGCCTCCGCATCCCGTCAATTTTTTACGGCGGATACCTTGTTCTGAATTGATACGGTTTCAATCGATCAAGGAACCAACCGACACTAGCGGACCGCAGGCCCGCCCGTACTAAGATTCTACGGGGGAGAGGGGTTCGGTTGTCAGCGTCCCAGGATGGGCCCTGCGGTGTCTCACGCACTCCCATCAACTCTCCGTGCGCGCAAGCCCCACTCAACATGAATACATCTCTCTCTCTCTCTCTTTCTCTCTCCTGCCGATTGCTGCAAAAAGCTGGTCCAGACGCCGTCCGTTCGGCGGCGCCAATAATATCTCGCGAACTCCTCATCGCCATGTTCAATTCCAGAAAAACTTTCGTCCTGCGCAAGTATGAGGTATGCGGTTGAACATGAACGTGTTGTCCTCTGTGGTTCAACATGTGTGGTACGTTGTTTATGGGCCGCGCATCTGTAGTCACAACCAGAGGCGCTTCAACTTCACCATGTCTGTTTCGATCTTCTCTATGAATCATGCGTCTGCTCACGGACCCTGCGAATGGCCTCTTGAGACGGGTCTTGCATGCGGACTCAAAATCAAGACGCTGCTGACTGACCTGATTCGTGGCCGGCAACCCGTCTGCGTAGGCAATTCTTCCAGGGCCTTTCCAAACTGCTTGGCGGCTGTCATCGCAAGCGAAAGAGCCTGTGCAATCGACGCTGCCACACAAAAGCCATCTTCCAACTCGCGCTTACACGCGGAAAAGCGGCTGCTCAACTCCGCCGAGCAAGACTGGCCAATCTGCTCATCACGCTGACTTTCTTCTGACTCGGACCTTCCGTAAGACCTAGAGCACGAACATGGCGAGGATCGCTCGCATGGGTCATGTCTGCCAGGCCACGACCGCTGCCAGCAGCAGACCAACGATCACGATCTTGTTGTCCCCCATCATCACTCGCCGATCCAAGAGCGCAGATGGACCTTGTGAGACAAAATCGGAAGAACTCGTGCTACGTCCTCGGATTAGGTCCACGCTTGTCCCACGGGGGGTGCGTGTATCTTCGAGCTCAAATATTTACGGCAGAGGGCTGATGGAGGGAGGTAGGGGTTTGAGAGATGGGGGTGCGCAAGGAAGGGGAGGGAGAATTGGGGAAGGAGTGGGGGGGCGGGACGGGGCCGTGGATGGACGTGGATGAGGGATGAGGCACTGAAGGATGAGGGATGAGGACAAGGCAGGGTGGAAGAAAAGATCGGATGAACACGGGAGGATGGATGAGGACGACGAGGGATGGAGGGGGCTGGCCCTCTCTCCACGAAGGACCTTTATCACGGGGTTCCACAGCCCCCGCGTCGGCGTGGGCCTCCCTCGAAGCAGAGACTCTTGTCCGCATCGATCTCTCCAGGGTTATACCAACCGTTTTTTTGAGGCAGGACAAGGCAGGCGACCCACGCATCTCACCATAGCGCGGCCGGCTCCGCAGCGTGAAACGGCTGACAGCGAGGCAGAACATGTGAAACGGAGAACAGGCAGGCAAACGAGAAACGGGGGGGCAGCCGAGCAGTGAAACGGAGGGCGGCTGGGCCGAACAGGTTCCAAAAGAGTCGCTCCTCCAGCGGCCGGGTCGGAGGCTGGGGCGGAGGAGCGGAGGAGCGAGACCCCGAGATCCGACGTCGTGAAACATCGCAAGGCCGTTGAGAATTTGATCGAGGCCCTCGACCCTCGACCCTCGACCACATTTTCCTCCGGCGTTTCTTGAGTCAGATCGATAGGTGAGTGGCCCAGGGCCTGAAACGGCGCGAAAATGCCCGCCGTGACGTCTCGCGAGGCCCAGGTCTGAGGCGAGTAGCAGGAGCAGGAGGGCGAGGTGGCCAGAGGGCGGGCGGCTTCCGGCGCCGCTGAAGGCGTCCGAGGGCCGAGCTAAGTGGCTCCTGTGCCACGGCCCGCCCAAGGCGGCGAAGTGGCGGCCGCAGGCGGTCACGCGGACGGGGCCTCAGAGCACCGCTGTGCGCAAGCCGGAGAGAAAGACCAACAACGCCTCTGTGGCGCCGCGCGACGGCGGCGGCCCGCCCAACTGCGCGGATGGGGCATCAGCGTGCCACAGCGCGCAAGCCAGCGGCCAGGGCCAGCGGCACCACTCCGGGCGAGGCCGGCCTCGGCGGGGACACCAAAAAACGAGCCAGCTCGTTTGGCCCAGCCTCGTCCTCCCCCTCCTCCTCCTCCTCCTCTTCCTCCTCCTCCTCCTCCTCCTCCTCCTCCATCATTATTCGCATCGCCTTGTTTTTGCACGGGGCCCCACAAGAAACACGCGCTACGCGGCAGACAAACATCCGTGGAGAGGGTATGCCGATAAAACAATCAGCGGCAACACCACAAGACGCACATCGACTCTATAGTACACCCACCCCACTGAGACAATACACCTGTCACCATGGCATTGTGCGCTTGAAACTTGCAAAGGCAATGCGGATGGAGGGGTGTGAGTCTCAAGTGACTATGGAAAGTCAAATAGCATCCGATTCCATGGGAAGCGGATGGCAGATAGCGTCCAAAGCCATGCTGGGGTAGTTCAATATGGGGAGTGGACGGATAAGATAGGATAAGATCGATGTAATGATCTTTCCAGCACGTAGCGAACACCAGCAGTGTCCGGGCAAATAGGGCGCGCGTGCCTTGAGCCAAAGGCAACGGCGCGCGAGCTATACTCCCGATCCTATTTAACATCTCCCAAAGAGCTACCCTTAAAGTCGGGAGGGGAGGAGACGGTGAGTATAGCCGCGCAGCCGTTTGGCTCCACAAAGGCCGCGCGCGCGACTGTTTGCAAGAAAAACAATACGTACAGTCTGGCCTATCACCAGACTGTAAGGCGAGTTTCCTCGCAAAGCATTTTCACGCATACGCCAAATAGCCCCTTGGACATCAAAGGGCTATCGGCCCGGCGAAAGGTAAGCCAAACAGGCTATACCTCCCCGAGCAAAAGGGTATTAAAGCAAGAGCCTGAATCAATATTGACAGGCTCGTTGCCAAGCGTGAAAAGTAAGGCTCGTTTCCGAGCAACTAGGAGGGCGCCTCTTAATTAGGCGCCCGCGCTGGCAGACTGGACCGCGGGGGCAACAAGGACATACTAAAACTGATTTGATTTAGGCTTGTTTCTGTCCTCAGGACCCCGAAAGGGAACAAACTGCTTCACGTCATACTTAAATGACTGAGTGCCTGACATCACCTCCACAAGCAGCTCCCGATCGATACTCACCTTTGTATGCCCATATGCGGTCATGTCTCTAGTATCGCACCATTGTACGTTGTGCACTATACCTATATCCATGAGCTCACGTATCCAGCTGATATGTCCCAGCAAAGTCCGTTCCGTCGGTATCTTAAGATCTTTGCTGGATCGCGATTTGTATACAGACCCATCGTCTATAGTAAGGGATACTTTAATGGCTAGGCCTCCAACTTCACGCATGCCACGTAGTTGTCGTGGAGTAAGTGCCCCTGCCTTGAGCTCGTGGAGAGTGATGAGCGTGGGGTAGCATTCATCAAGGTTGCGTGCAGCTGCAAGTGCCTCAGCGGCATAGCTGGACCTCACCTGCAATCGGTGTGATTTGCATAGTCCGTCGCAAAGGTGGATGGCGGATTTGCCTTGAGGCGAGTTTCCTCGCCGTAATGCGTTAGCCCCACGGATGCCGTAGCCCTTGGTCTCATCGTCTTCCTCTCCGGTGAGCTTCCGATACCCCGAATCACTGTGTATGTCTACTTCGTTCGTCGGTTTCATCCGAGGGAAGGCGATGCGTTCCGGGCTGCTGATCAGCTTTCGCGTCACAGCATTCAGTCGTCTGACTTGTAAGTTGGTGGGCTCTTGGATCTTCTGGAGAGAGACCACATGCACCATAAGCCAGACTTGAGTGAGAAGGGCATAGGCGAGAGCTCCTCGCAGGCTAACGAACATGTCGGTGATGAATTTGGTAGCTTTGGCGTCAGCCGCCGCTCCCGTAAGTTCAGGGTGCGTGATAGGACGTAGTTGTTTAATGTACTCGTCCTGATCCATGATCACATCTCCTTGTTCATTCTTGGTGTAGCGAACGGCGCAGTTCGTATAATAATGTTTGTTGAACTTGCACTTACCAAATACCTTTTCGACACGTTGTACATCGTCATCTACGTTTTTCTCTAGGCCTGTCATGTTGATATCGTCGACATGTTTTGCCGTTAACAGATCTTGACTGAATTCAAACTCTGGATCGTAACTTGTCGGTGAGAGGCCTATAGCCCGCGTGGTCGTACGAAGCTTGAGGGAGAACTCTCTTGGGGCGTCCTTTGTACCCGTCCCTGGCTTGAGGCACCTGAGGCAGTGTCGGCTTTCATCGTAAGAAGAGAAGCCTTGGTAGTGTACGAAGCACCTGGGCGCTTCCTGGTGGAAGAGTGAAGCAAACCATGCGAGTTTCCTCGCAGGTGGCATGAGCAAGTTCCTCATAGGTCGGCCTCGGCGACAGCCCCAGCGGCGGCTTCGTGGCAGCCGCGTCCCCGGGGGCCTCCGCAGCGCGCCCGGCGCCCCCCGGAGCCTCCCTCCTGACGGGCCGGGGGGGATTTGCGTCAAGATTTTCATGGGCGCAAACTGGGGCGGGGCCGCGAGCTGCGACGACAGGGGCCTGAATCCCCCCGCTCACGGCCCACTCAAGGCCGCCAAGGGGCCGCAACTGCGTTCCTGGCTGCACCTTGGCCCGTGCCAGGCCCGTCGGGCCCAACCGACCCCGTGTCCGAGCCTCTGCCCGCCTCGGCCGCACCCGGCAGCCCCTCGGCAGCCCGCTCAGCGGCCTGGGCGCCGTGCGCCGCAGCCTGGCAGGGGCAGTTGCCGGGGGCGCGGCCCGGCAACCCACGCTCGGCCGCGCCCGCCATATCTGCCGCCTACTTTTTGACGAAGGGCGACGCGATGGGGGACACCTTGCCCAGGCTCGTCCGGATCCGCCCGGCCAGGGCATCGCGCTCCCTGCGGAGGAGCGCTTTCCGCCTAGTGCGACCGACCTGGCTCCATTTCTCGTCGTCGCCCGCCAGGTCGTCGATGGAGGCGACGTCGTCGGCCACGCTGGGCGCCCCCTCCGAGGCGGCACTGGCGCCCTCAGCAGCCTGAGCGGCCACCAGCGCCTGCAGGTGTGCAAGCTGCTGCTCAAAATGAGCCTCGCGCTCACGCCACTTCTCCTCCGCATGCGCGACGGCGACGTAGCCGGTCGGGGCTGCGGCCGGGGGCCGCGCGGCGGCAGGCTCTGCAGGTGCGGGCGCGGCTGCACCGGCGGGCGCACGCTCTGAGGCGTACTGGGCCGCCAGGGCGGCGACCTCCGCAGTGGCCTTGGCCGCTGCGGCCTCGGCTTCGGCAACAGCCGCATGCTGCGACTGGATCTTCTTGCCCAGCTCCTCTCGCTCAGCCTCCCGAGCCTGCAGAGCCGACTGGGCTTCAGCAAGCCTCTTGGCCATGCGCGTCTTGTGGGCCTCCGCCACCTCCAGCTGCTTGCTGAGAGGATTGGCTGCCCGCCGCGCCGCCTGCGCAGCAGCGAGATCGCCCTGGAGCTTCGCGATGCAGGCGTCGTAGCCCCCGGCGACCGAGTCGCGCAGCTCCAGCGGCATATTCTGCGCCTTCTTGAGCCGGTCGCGGGCCAAAGCGACTGCCTTGCCCTTCTTGTCGCCGTCGACGCCCATGCCGCCAGGTGCGGGCTCCGCGCGATTGTCGCCGGCAGCCCGGTCCTTCCGCAGCTGCTCCAACTCGCCTTTGAGCTTCTGGATGTCCTGGGCATGCTTGCGGTTGGCGGCGTCCAGCTGCTGCCGCAGCTTCGCCTCGCCAGAGGCGCCGGCGGCGGCAGCCTTCGCCCTCGCCTTCGGCTTGGGCTTCGCCCCTGAGGCGCCAGCGGCGCCGCCGACGTCGCAAGCGCCAGCCAGCCGCGCGAGCACCTTGTAGGGCGCGCCGTTGCCGCACTGGTGGCACTTCGGGTTGTTCGCCCAGTTCGTCGCGAAGCCGCACATGCTGCAGCCCCAGTGCGGCTTCTTGGCGGCGCCTGATGGCGCCATCCCTTCGATGGCAGGCGCCTGCGAGCCGCGGTGCCCGTCGAGCAGGCGCCGCGCGTCCTCCAGGCGGGAGGCGAGCCGGGGGCTCGCCCGCCTGTGCCAGGGTTGTAGCAGGAGCCGGGCCTGCGCGCGGCGCAAGCGCGCCCGGTGGTGCCACGCGGCCTCGGCGGCAGCGGGCGTTATTGCAGTGGGCGCCGGTCTCAGCGCAGGCGGGTTGCGCAGGAGGATCGCAGGCAGGCCTGCGCCCCAACCTCCTGAACACCGGCCTTGAGCCAAAATGGCTTGAGCCAAAATGGCTACGGAGCCGTGTCCATGAATCCGCGAAGGACAAGTCTGAGACGGATGGTTTTAACATTCTCGGTGCCTGCCTTCACAAACTTCCACTTATATACATATCTGGATGTCATGGTGTTGGAAGCTTTAGATAGGTCATACATCTCGAAGCACCGGCTATCAAGCCAGATCTTGAGTTCGGTGTACAAAGCTTCACTAACCTGTTTAGGGTGTGCTGCTATATCGGCTTTGGTGAGTAGGTCGTCTTCCTTGACTACCACCGCGCGTTTAGCAGCTGATGATACATATACTCTCATCGTTGCGACCATGTCAGTCTCAAGCTGTGCAAGTTGGGTCTGATCCAACACTACCATAGATATTTCTGGTGTGAAGCATAACTCAACAGAAGGACCATGTTCATCACTGTCAAGAGAATAGCCCTCGTCAGGTGTAGTCGAGCATAGAGAGATAAGACAGGGCTCTTGTGGTTCAGGCTCGTCTCCGAGCGTTCCCGACACTATGATATCTTCCTCGTCCACGGATGCTGAGACCAGAACACACTGGTCGGGCAGCATAGTTGTTGGGACGCAGTAGAGATGATCGTCGGTAACCGTTGTGGGATGAAGGTCCATACGTAGTTCATCGTACCACTCTTCCATCATCATAGCCTCGATGTCATGTTCCTCGCTTTCTTCATAGATTGTAGATAGGCGACCTTCACTTGGTGATGAAGCGCCTGGGGTGTCTGGTGGAGGCCTGTCTTCAGGCTGGTCATGTTCTCCAGACGTTGTGCCCAAGTGCTGATACTTGGTAAAATCGTCATGAAATCCTAAGGAAGGAACATGTGACGTCAGGCGCTGGATGAGTCTGGAGTGAGTGCTACCAGTGATTTGAAAGATAATCCGGCCGGTGCCCACACACTCATAATAGTGGCTGGGTTGACGTCGTTGTCGTAGTGGATCAGTGTAGACCCGGTGGCGTACTTAACTGCAGGTAGACTAGACACGCTCATGGCCAGTCTCACGGCTACTACACGCTCAACTCGGAAATAATTTCGCACGAGATACTGTAGTGCAAGATGTACGCGCGGGTGGAACTTGCTGTCGTCCGACAGATTGAGGCTTCCCTTGTAGTATGGAAGATAGCCAAAGACTTTGGCAGGTTTCCCTGCGCCTAGGTGTGCCACATATGTAAGGACGGTTCGCATGGCCATGTTGTCCATGCCAGGTTCCCTGGTAAGGAGGCATTCAATGTATAGCGCGTGGCGAGCATCAGGGTACATTACAATTACCTCACGTGATCCTGCCTTGACGACGACGTGTCCTCGCTCAGGCACGTTACGGATCACAGGAAACGGGCCATTCCAGCCTCCATGGTCGTCCTTAGTGGCTGTAGGTCGGTGATAGTCGACCAAGTCCCCTGCTGAGTAAAGGCGAGCACCATCTGGGGCCGTCTTAGCCCTGAGAGCACGATTTGTCTTAGCTACCGCCGTGGCTTGAGTTATTGCTTCCAGGCTAACTTCCTTCACACGGCGTTCTCGTTCGTGGCCTGACGTCTCGGGCCCCTTAGGGAAGTCAAGGGTGTCGAGGTCAGGAAGAAAGGAGGGCTGTCGCCCAGTGTGTGCTTGGTATGGAGATACTCCGTTGTAAAACGTGAAAGCATTGGTGACGAAGATGCCTTCAGCCAGTACTCTAGTGAATACAACAGGGAAGTTGTGTCTATTTAGCTCTTCCTCAATCATATGGAGGGTGCCCCTAAGGATGCCGTTGCGTGACTCGATCGAGGTCGCGTGTTGGCCAGGCGCTCGGATACGAAGTGTCGTACCCTTGTGCGCCATCATGGCCTTGGCAGTGTCATTGTTGAGGGCGCCTTCTCCATCTGAATACAAGACTTTGAAGGGTCCATGATAGGCAATCCAGCAGTAGTGGTAGGCGTCAAGTATAGTGTCACGTTCTCTATCAGAAATCTCTTGGTCTGCTGCCAGGCGGATACATCGGTCCAGGACATGAAATATGGTTCGTTTCTGGTAAAACATGAGATCTACTTCGCCTTCGCCAAGCCAATTTTCAGGAAGGCTTACGGAAGGTAGCGTAGAATTACCTGGACGTTCCCATGCTCTGCATTTCCGACATGCGTCACAGATTTCTTTGATCATATTTAGTCGAACGTTGTCCAGTCCCACTTTGTCTAGGATCGGCCTCATCTTGGGTTCCTTCGCATGGTACCACCGCAAGTGCAATTTACTGAGTTCCTTTTTGACTACGTGAGGTTCATGACTACGGAGGTTTTGCAGACTGCGTTGGATGTCAAATCTCGTCCAGTCGGGCAGTCGCGGAGCCCCCGAGCCGGTTGAGGCAAGAGGGTTCCTTGTGGCTCTCCGCAGTCGGTCTCCTTCGTCAACAGCATCTGGTGGTGATGGCGCGCCTTGTAGGCGACCACGGCGGGCCGCTACTTGCAGCGGCTCGCCTGAAGACGCTGAAGGCGTGTTTCCACGCTCGGGTGCGTCTCGCAGTATATCGTAACTGCTGGCGCCAGATGTAAGATCAGTGTTCCCAAAGGCTCGTGGTCGCGGTGGCCTGGCGTGAGCGCCCTGACGGCCACCCGATGCTGAAGCTTGGCCCTCCCCAGGTTTGGGCAAGGGCTTCCACCAAGCTGGCACCTTGTTGCCTCGGGATCATGATCATCTGGGAGTTTGAACGGCTCAGCAAAACGACATTTGCCGGGCTCAGTGTCGAGGTGGTTCTTAACACCCTTGCTTCTCGTAAGCTCCCTTTGGCATGCAGGACATGGCCAGTATACAGAGATAGAATCATGATACTTACACTGTGTAGGATCTCTGTTGTGACTGGGACTGTCCTTTCGGACATTGTCGATGCACGCTGGGCATGTAGCCACTTTTGGGATGATACGATCGCCGATGCGTCTCATACCTTCTCCTGGTTCAGCTTGATCAGGAAGGTCAGCAGGGTAAGCATGCGCAGTGCGTGTAGGCGCGTCTCCGCGCGTGGTGTCGACGGCTTTCGCCAAGTCAACGGCTTCCACAAAGGCAGACTGCAGTCGTCGAGTGTATTTTTGTGCCAGTGAAAGCTCTCTGTTGCACGGTTGTGCGTGCACATGCTGACCGTTGCACTTGAGTCGCTCAAAGGGTTTACGAATCGTCTCGTCGTTGCTGGTGATATGTGTCGGCTTCTTGATATAGTCACCAGCCGTATCTTTAAGTCCAATCGCACATTGGTCGATGTGTACGGTTGTGATATGTGGTCGGTTGGCAAGTTCTTTCCATGGGGAAGTATCATCCACCCATGTTCCTGTGGGTTGTTCGCGTATAAACCACCTCCGTGCGTTATCTTGCGTAGCAGCTATTTTGCCACAGTTAGTTATGTGTGGCAAATCTTCTTTATAATGCTGTTCCCAAGTGCTATCGTTGGCTTTGTAGTTGTAGTAGGATGGTGGTCCTGCGGTGCGGCAACTGGGCTGTAGTGTGGCTACTCGCACGTGGCATACTGCGAAGTAATGATCTACAGCTCGCTGCACCGAGGGATCTCCCAGGTCGACACATGTGGTCTTGCCTAAGTTGCCCCCTGAGGAAAGACCCCTTGAGAAGGCAAGCTCTGAAATACCACCCTCACCTCCACAACGCTCCAACATATCCACGCAAGTATTGTGACCATAGCATAGAGTAGCTACTATGCTATATATGTCCGCGTGTGTGTCGGGCATAGATGTGGGGGGGGGTAAGGAACAGATCATCATCCTCGTCTGAGCTTATCAGCTCAACAGGGACGTCAGTGCTCCAGGTCACCATAAGATCCTGTCCGAGTCCCGACAAGTCGTCACCGCAATCATCGTTTCCGTCTTCAACGTGCTTTTTGATGCGGCGAGGCTTGATGCCTGCCTCCTTTTCGGCTTTGAGCCTTTCCTTCTGTTTGATACGCGACTCCGTAGGTAAGACTTGCTCGTCTTGTTCACCGGCCTGTGTGCCCATTGTCGTTGATGAGTGGGCGCATGCTTCAATCTCCAGAGTCGGGAGGGGAGAAGGACAGTCATCTATGATGGCGCGTCTAGGTTTCTGTGGTGATTGAGTAGGCTCGTTTCCGAGCATGACCGGTTTCTCGGGCTGCCAATACATCCGCGTGCTGATGTTGGCAACCCCTGTAGGTAGTGGTGCATGCCAATCATATCCTGTTGGTTGATCGGCTACTGCAATATCCTGAATAACCGTGTTGGTATCCAGGTTGATTGTTACACGTCGGATGACATCAAACCATTTCGGTCCTCCTTTGTTGGTCGTCACATAGTGATGGATGTTGTGATCCGTGCGTGTATAGGTGTTGAAGTATATCGGCACGTTTCCGTGCGTAGTGTTGCTTCCCAGGATTTTGTCGTTGAGGTCACGGATGAGTGTGATACGTGTCTGAGCTCGCCATTCGGCATGTCGTACCGTTTGGCCGTACCAATCCAACACATGTTGTGCTATCGCCAATTTGCACGTACATGCCCACAACTTAGAGCTAATATGTATTGATGTTGCTACCTGCATATAGGCACCACTCGGTGGATTGTCTTGCATGGTAAACCTGATACCGAAGTGACACAACCGCATCCGTACCATTGTCAACTTGAGATCTTCCTGAGTATCCCGTATTGGGGATAACTTCCAAACGTATCCTGGGGGGCCAAACACTATGATTTTCATGCGGATCTTCTTGGCTTTTGTCAACAGGTTTTGAATACGAGACCAGTGTGGGGCCACTCTCTTTCCCGGGGTTCGTACGCACCAGTCACCCGGGGTACTGACCCATATTAGAGTATAGTCCCCACTGATCACCGCACCCAGGTAATCTGTGCCCACAGTCGTCATAAGCCCGTTGTGGGAAATGCGGTCGGCGCAAGCCTCTCTCGCACCTTCGATGACGAAAGCTCTTTTACGATGGCAGGTTGCCCCGCTGTCCTTGTTACCCCCTGGCCTTTCGGTCATTAGGCAGGGCGACGAGGGGGCAGCGTCGCCATGCCATCTTCAAGATAAAGAAGATGCGCCTGCAACGTCTGCCAGCATCTGGGCTCCCCTCAGATGCTGAAGCTCAGCACTGCAGCGCGCGGTAGCCTCAGAGGCGGATTGCTCCGCAAACGTGGCCAGCATGGATGGATTGTCCATCAGCTGCTTCAATAGGCCTTTCGACCTTGCGTCGTTGACCATCTGCAACTCATGGTTCGAGTATCCCATCACTATCTTCCAGCGATACCGTACCGCATCCATGGGTACAAGTCCGCCATGCTGGGCCAGTGTCCTGGCCACGAAACAATCGAACGTCTCCAGATTATCGATGCTGTCGCCTCTCATCGTCGCTTTGGCGAGTGTCTCGAGCAACCCCTTAGGCAGGTTTCCCTGCAATTGTTGGCGCTCTTGCGCAGGGGTCGGCTCGCCTGTCAGCACCGTCTGGAACGACGTGGTGCTTGCGCCCGAGGCGGGTTGCCCCGCGGCTCCGAATCGATCACACCTGATTGACAGATGCCCTGATGGCAGCTTCGTTGTTGGCATGATCTTGGAGCCCTCGGGGAGTTCCATCTTGACCTGTCCCTTCCCAGGGAATATCAGCTTCTCCTAGCCTCGTTCGAGCACAATGATAGTGCGCTTGTCCTGCGTACTGTCGAGGCCCAGGATACCTGGCAGGTCCTTGCCACAGCCTGACACAATATTCGTCTTGTACGAGTCGAGCTGGGTCGAACCCTGGTGCTCGCAGGCAATGCTGAAGGTGCCCACGGTTTCAGCTGGGGCCGACCCCTCGCCTACCCCGTTGATGTTTAAACGAGAACGATGTTCAAACGTACAAGGACGATTATGTGCCTCAGCGGCCTGGACGAACTTGCGACTCGTGTTTTCTCCCATTATGCAAATCTTCAAGCCCACGTCTATGAGGATTGAATTTCCACCATCCTCAAGAAAGGTCTTGCTAGGCTGCTTGATGTGCACTGTCTCTGAAGTGCCGGCTGCGCTGTCTGGCGGGTTTCCCCGCAGTTCGGTCGCACTCCTTGGCGGGTTTCTCCGCATCGTGCTGGCACCTGGCCTTCCTGCGGCCATACGTGCCAGGTCGATGTACTGGAAGTACGACACGTTCTGGGCTTGAACGCCCTGTTCCTCCCGCCAGTTGGCATACTCATCACGTATGCTCGTGTACTGTTCGCGGGTAGTACGCCGCGTCAGCGTCAAGTACGAATAAAGGGTGATGTCCTGTAATCCCTCATTCGTGAGGTGGTCCCTGTACTGCAACCACTCATCGAACTCATTGTTCGTTGCTGAGAGCTCGACGGCCCTGACTGCTGTTGCCGCTGTCGCCACTGAAGACTCTGAGAGATCAAGCGAAGCGATCTCAGTCTCAGGACTATCGGCGTCCAACATGAACGTGGTGTGTGCATTATCCATCTGGGTCTGGAAGTGGCGGACACGCAAGTCTCGCAGCTCTTCAGGGTCCAGTGGCAGCTCGGCCCCACCCCCACTCTGGGGAGACATCGGAGGAGCGACCTGCCCGACTCCTGGCTCGTAATGAGTCGGAAGGATCGGCACAGGTGGAGTGTTAGGCAGGTTCCCCTGCTGAGGCGCCGTCATCGGGATAAGCTGGTCGAAGTATCCCGTCTCCATCGGCGACCTCACCTCCTCCGGCGGGTTTCCCCGCTGCTGGGGCTGTGCTGTCTGCCTGTCCAGCATGCTGGCTGTCATCTCCTCCACCATGCTCCTCAACTCCCGCAGCTCCCTCGCTGCCTGTTCGGGAGCCTGAGTGTAGGAGCCGGTCCATGGAAACGATGACGCTATGATGCCTGGCGCTCGGCAGATAGCACTTACTGGTTGCTGTGGATCTCCTTCTCGCTGATTCGCAACATGGCCCACCACATTCGAGTTCCAGCACTCCTCGTGGAACAGGTGGTTGCACCTCAAGCGGTAGGTACTCTCCCTCGGCTGAAACTCCTCGAGGCATACCGCGCAAGTGTCTTCCATCCCAGTATAGGTTTCCACATCTGCCGCCCTTGGGTACACCCGCCGCTGCCGCTCCAGGACTGACTCGGAGCCCAGGAGCGCAGCTGGAGGATCTCCTGCGGGAGCCAATGCCTCCGGTGCTACAGCACCCACTGCTGGAGGAGCTGCCGTTGTGGAGGCTGCGGGCGACACGGCTGGCGAGTTTCCTCGCATGGGTGAGCCTCTGTTCCTCGCGACCTCAAGTGCGGATGCACGTGCTTGGTCACGTACGCTCTGTACTGCCTGCCTGCGCCTAAAGCACGCCTGTTGAGTGTGGTACGTCTGCCTGATGTAGTCTGGTACTCCTCTACTGCCTGATGATATTGAATGGGCAGTAGGCTTGACAGCCACCTTTGGCGTTGTCGGTGCAGGCATGAAAGCCATGTACGGATACATGGACTGATCACTGGAGCGCGCATTCGTGAGGCTATGAAACTGATCCGCCATTTCGCGAACAAATCTGTTCGGGACTCTAGACCCATCTGGGTACAGTGGCGGATCCATTGGTGCTGGCGCTGGCCTCTGGCCCTGAGCCATGCTCGGATGAGCATTGAAGGCCGGGATGAAGGCTCGTTGCCGAGCAGGGTCACGTGGGTTCGGACCCTCTGGCTCCCAGGACCAGGCTGGCCTCCACCTCTGACCACTCGGGTGGGGCAGGTTGTGACTCTGCACCTGTTGCACCGCAGCTGCCACCCTTGCGCGGTAGTCATCAGGCACTCCAGCAACAGTAGTTTGGCCAGCAAAAGGTCGGTGGTGTATTGGAGTGCCGGGCAGGTTTCCCTGCAGACTCGTTGGCGTGCCAGGTGGCATCATGTTCAAAAGAGCTGTGCCATGCTCAGCTCTGGCCGCAGCGATCCGCTCCATGAGAGTGCCATTCGTGGCAGTTCGACCAGGAGTCCCAAACGGGGACTGCGCTGGTGGCGTCGCCACTGGGGTCATGCCCCTCGGCGTGCGCATGCTATGCGAGGGGCCCCCTGGCATCTGCTCAAATCGAGCAGGCTCTCCGAAGATGCGGCCGAACGTCTGCGGGTCTCCCTGCGGTTCGGGCATATCGTTTCTGAGTCCATTAACGGGCAGGTTTCCCTGCATGGCCTGACGGCTACGCGTCGCCATGGCGGACATGGCTCCCTGGCCAGCGGCCCAGGGGTCTTGCTGGTACAGTCTGTCCGCCAGCTGTTCCACCTGCTCAGGATTTAGAGCGGCCGCGATCTGATCTAGATCTGAGGTGCTAAGGACCTGCCAAGATATGGCACTAGGCCCTTGGCTTGGAGCACGGCTTGGAGCCGCGCTTCCTGCCTCACTCTCGTTGATCATAAGGATCTGGTGGATCTCGGGCTGGTTTCCCAGCACTGTTGGGCTGTAATGGTCCCCAACTTCTCTTTGACCATGAACCGTATGAGGCTCATTAGCCTCTCGGTCAAGAGACCATCTGTGCTTGACACTAGCACTGCCCACAGTGGTCCACCTGTTCGGGGCCGTCATTATGGCGGTGGAGACGCGTGCAAGGCGATTGCCTAGATATTCTGGGTTACGCCATTGTTTACCCGTGGAGAGTTCTTCCACGTGTGAAATAAAATACGGCTCAATGATGCCGTCTTTCTTCCTTCAGATAGGAGAACCCCATTGTCGGACCAGCTAAATTCGATTCCGTCCTTCAGGGCTTGATGCCAGTCCACAAAGATAACGATCTCGGAATCGGGGCCCCATCCACTCTGCGCGCCGCGGCGACGAAGCGTCGGAACAAAGTGGATGTGTGATCGGCCTGTCCCTCTCTTCTTGGTGTTGTGTTCTTGACGACAAGAGAGGCCATACCACATGATGCCCTCAAAGGCTGCCCATCGTGTCCCATGCATGGCAACCTCGGGGTATGGGGCCGGTCTCCCGGCAGGATTGTCGTGTAGTACAATGTACTTGTACAACGACCAAGGGGCCTTGAGCGTCCACGAGTGCCCTTGCGAGGCACGGATGAATATGTCGGATTTGCCAGAATCCCGTGCCAAGACCTTAAACTGGAGACGCTGCTTCTCCTCGCCGTCCAGCTCGCGGACGTGAACGATCGCCATCATGATGGCAGCCATCTGATCAACCGTTATGCCGTAGAAGGTCTCGGCGATGATCTTGGCCTCATCCAGCCTAGGGTTATACCCGCCCTGTCTCGCACGTCCGTTGTGCCGCGGAAGCTCGCGCACGAGCTAGTCGAGATTTATCCGTCCATCATGATCGTCGAATGTCTCAAGGCTCCACACGGCATTGTGTGATTTGTCAGGCGCGTGTCTGCAGATCCTGTTGAAGCGTTTACTAAGCTGCTTGAGTGTATGGTTATGTCTCGGGACAATACCTTTCTGCCTAAGGAAGTGCCCCCTGGGTGGTGCAGCCTATCCTCGGGCGGGTTTCCCCGCAAAGGAGCCTCTGTCACCGAAGAGGCTGCGGCTCCTGAGGAGGAGGACGCTGCAGCTGCAGCGCCTGGCGGGTTTCCCCGCAGTGTTTCTCGGCCGGCGCTGCCCTTGATCTTAGGCACCCAGGTACCCCTAGATAGAGCACCTTCCTCAGACCTCTTGGGGCGTGCCGCCGCAGGCGAGGCCGGCGTAGGGGTAAACCCTGCACGCTCGAAAACCTGAGCCTTGCCGGCGATGGAGCCGCTACGGCTAGGCGGTCGCCTACGAGTCTCCACGGAGTCCTGAGGTTGTTGCCTAGGGTCGGGTCTCTGTGCCGGAGTTGCCCTAGTCGGTGACCTCGGCGTTTCAGAGCGAGGAATCTCCATCTGCACATCTAACCCGAGTTCCTCTGAGCGGGCCGATGTTTTCTGTTTCTCCCCCGAAGGCGTCCTGGGTGCAGGTGTTTCGCTCTTAGCCTTCGGTTGGAGTGGGGGCTTCCTTGCCCCCTTCATATAGATCTGTTGGGACTCCAGCAGCATTTGGCGAGTTGCCTCGCGGGTGCGTTCGTCTGCTATTCGTTTGCGCTCCGCATCTGCTGCGGCTCGCTGAGCCTTCTGTTCATTGTCATCCATCATCTCTGGCTGTTGGGCCTGACTGGAAACGCCAGGCGGGTTTCCCCGCATTCCAGGAAGGCGATTGAGCGCATCTTTCTCTTCCTGGGTCATAAGCACAAGTCCCTTCGGAGGCTGGACCTCCTCGGCCATCGGGCTCCTATGAGCCGTTGTTCCAAGACGACGGTTGATCTCGTCGATCTCTGCTTGAGTCATCGGAACCAACGGTGGATGCCCCTCCTTGGCAGGAGTGCGGCCTCTATTCGGGCTCAAGCCCTCGTTGAGCCCTACAGGACACCCAGGCCTATGCTCCTGGAATGGCTCTGAGCACGGCCCACAGACTGCGTTGGGCCTGTATAGCTTGCGTGCCGCAATGACATTTCGCAGCTGCGTCCGTACTATCTCTATCTCATGACGACGAATGTTCGTCGCGAGCTGGTAGCCACCCCGTATGGACCTGCCTTGGGCATCCCTGTAAGCTGGGTTGCCTTTACCAAAGGCAGAGTGCTCACCCGTTTGACGCCTCGGGTCGTTGTAGGCGAGCAACTGACCCCCTCGTCGAGCGGCATGCTCTGATGGGCCTGCTTGCCTCCATTCGCGTGGAAGCCGTGCTTGAGGGTGAGGGTCGTCCCTAAGGCGTGGATGCGAACGAGACCTCCTGGCATGTTCATCAGATGAGGCCGCCGACGCAACTTGAGCAGGAACCGGCAGGGGTTCCTGCGGGGCCGCAGGCGGAGCATCTTGGGCAGGCAGGTCTCCCTGCTGACTGGAGTCTGGCACAATTGGTTCTTGTGCAGGTGGTGGTGTGTCAGGACGGTCGGGGCTGAAATCCACCTCCTCGTCTTCACCATTGGCTTCCATCATGAGGATGGTGGTCTCGTCCTCGCACGTCCCACATCCGTCACCCTCTTCATCTTCTGACATAGAGTTGCCGATGACGACGGTCATCGGTCCAGCCGGGACGGGCAGGCTTCCCTGCTGTACAAGCGTCTGAGCATCGTCCCGGCGTCGGCGGTACGGTAGTCGGCTCAGGCTCGTTACCGAGCATAGCGTGCGCCTCGGGATGATCAGAGTCATGTGTCGGCTGCCCGATAATATTTCGCACGGCCGTGTGGTTGGGAAGTAATCCCGCCGCCTGGAGACCCCATCCTGGCGGAGGAAGAGCCTGACCACGCATGGAGATGGCCCTTTCAAGAGCTTGGCGCCATCTCCCTCTGGAATACCACGCATGTCGTTGCACGTCCTCAGGGTGCACACTGTCGATGAGAGTAAGGGCCGCCAGCACTAGCTCCGAGTCGTCACAGGCATCGCTTGTAGCATCATGTGGCCACTTTCGACACTCTCTTGACTCTCGGGATATGCTACGACCAATACAGCGTGCATCTGCATGAGGGTCTGCAGTATCGTGTGCGGTCCGTACTCGCCTGGAGCGAGCGAGCCAGGTGGTACGTATGGGTTACCTGGCACGCCCGTAATTGATGCTTGAGATTCTAATTCCATCAGATCGGCATAATTTGGAAGATATACTGGAGTGGGCCTGTTTCCAGGCATAAGGTCGGGTTGATGTCGAAAGTCGTAGTCAACCTCCGAAGGCGAGGTCTCAACAGTGACATCCTCGTCACTGCTCTCGTAGGCCATGATGTTGCCTGGGTTACCGAACATCCAGTCGAAGAAGGATAAGGGCTGGTTTCCCAGCGTACCATTCTCCACAGGCGTAAGCGCGATATTTCCGAGAACAAATCTGCGGAGGTACTCGAGGTAGTACGCGTACAGTCCGTGGCCGTACGCCTCGAGCTCATCCAAGTTGCCCACGCTGCTGGCCCAAGTGAAAAATATCTGTTCCATGGCCTCAACACCTTGGAGGCGCAGATATTCAATAACTGGTTCACTTGAGCCGAAATGGACTTCGGTCGATCTGCCATTTCCATTTCCCTTCGCTGGACAGTCTTTTACAATATGATCGGTACTATCACACCCATGGCATTTTAGGATCTGGCCGTCTCTACCTCGCGGGTTTCCCCGCCTACCTTTACCTTTGCCTGAGGTATCTCTACGGCCTTTACCACGGCCTTTTCCCCCGGAAAATATCTCATCATACTGATCATCTGAGAGCCTCTGGAGGAAAGCCGAGATGCCTCGTCCATTCAACCTGCGGCGACCCCGTTTGCCTTTACCTTTTCCTTTGAAGCTCCTCCGTATCCTCCTCCTAACACGACGCACTGGCTTTCGTGTGAACCTCCTCCACCTCCGCTTTGCCTGTTGTAATAACCAGAACAGGTGTTCGGCACGCTGATTGTCACCTTCCATTTGCATGATATCTGACCAGTCTAAGGGTTCAATACCGTCTGATGTTCCTAGGTAGGTGGATACACCGTCGTTTAGGGGATTCGTTTCCCCCCATAAGGAACGGTGTGGTTGAGGTTCTCTAGGAGGAGGGCTGGTTGCCCAGCTTGGTTGTGATCGATTCCCTGTTAGTAGAGCAGTAGACTCTCCAGGATCGTCGGCCCATATGCTTGCGGGCCCGTTGCCAGGCTGAGCTTCGGTGGTTAAGGTAGTATAGAAATGTCCACTACCAGTTCCCCTTCCCCCCCAAGCACTGATCTTATGTTGCCAGGAGACCGTTCTGACAAATGGCCTATCGAACGCATCCTCTCGCACAACTCATCATGTTGTTGTTGTGTTCGGGGAATTTGGTGGTTAAGTGGCTGCAAGAGTTGCATGGCTCTCTGGCTGCCGACGCCTAGGGCGCGGAATATGATAGCAGTGAGCAGTTGGAAGTTGGGAAGGTCAAACCCCACCGACTGTGCCTCAAGACGGGCCATCTCGAACCGAGTGAGAGTTACATCGATTCGTTCTCCGCGAGGCACATGAAAGTCGATGAGCTGTGTGTCTGAAGTGAGCTGGCGCTCATCTTCCAGGCGTTCGAACTTCATGCTTAAGAGGCACATGATGTAGGTTGCTGGGTCGGTGTAGACACCGTCGATGTCCGCACCGTAGTTTATAATGTCAGGTGGCACCCTCATGGCGAGTGTCCTCGCTAAGCCGCCCAGGCCGCGTTGCATGGCGGCTGCTTGGGCCTGTGGCGTCATGCGTCCGCTTGTGACGTTGAGCCACGCGTTGACCTGATAAACGTACTCGCGGAAAGGTACGTTGCCTTGAGGGTCCCAGTATGGGCCATGTGTTTGCCCATCGGTGCTGTTGTCTCCTCGGCGCATGTGTCCGATTGTTGCCCCCAGCGCAAACCATATGATGGCGAAGATAACCAACCCAAGGCTGTGAAGATATGGGTGGTTATCAGGCGCGTTGCCGCGCTGGGGTAGCGCCTTGTCAAGTCTTCGAGGCGCCTTATCTTGCGGGTCTCCCCGCCTCTGCTTCAAGTGCTGCGCTTTTGGCTCGTTGCCGAGCGGTTGGTAGTAGCGTAGTGATGAAGCGTATATGGTACCAATGTTGTTATCTAGACGTCGTACCTCTCGCGTTGCTTCTTGCTCTTGAATTGATCCTCGTAAATGTAGTTGGAGTGGTGGCGCAGGGTGGTAGTTGGTCACGAAGATCGTGCCGGATAGCGTGAGGATAAGAAGAGCAAGAGCTGACCACACGAGAGTGCGGCCAGCTCCGCTACCAAGTCTGAAGTGACTATGGTAAGTCAAATAGCATCCGATTCCATGGGAAGCGGATGGCAGATAGCGTCCAATGCCATGCTGGGGTACTTCAGTATGGGGAGTGGACGGATCAGATAGGATAAGATCGATGTAGTGATCTTTCCAGCACATAGCGGACACCAGCAGTGTCCGGGCAAATAGGGCGCGCGTGCCTTGAGCCAAAGGCAACGGCGCGCGAGCTATACTCCCGATCCTATAGAACATCTCCCAAAGAGCTACCCTTAAAGTGTGTGGTTCTCCAAATGGGGCTCTCGCCCTGGCGCCGTGCTCACTAGCCTTCAGTGTCAGCAGCAACTGCAGGGACGCAATGGTGCGGGGTCATTCTCAAAGTGAAGGTATAATCCCGGCCAGCTCTTGACTCACGGTCAGACCCAACCCGACCCCAGGGAGCAGATTTCGAGGAGGTTCCCGACGTCGTCGGAAACCTCGGATGCCTGGGCCCCAAGATAGCTTGCACCAGATAGCAGCGACAGTGGACAGAGCAGAGACAGCAGGCAAGGGAGACAAGCGCACATCTTTCCATCGCTGCAATAATGAATACAATGGCGAATCCCCTGGAGGGTGCCGCGGCAAAGGCGACAGTTTCCGCCAGCACCACCTTATCGGGGAGACTGGGCTTATTATGAGTACCTCGATTGCTCCTGCTCCGCCGGCGGCCGGAGAGACAGGGCAAAAGGCACCCAACCCGGAGGGGCCTGTCTCAGTCTCGACCTCTGCCAAAACCGCCGGAGCGCCTTCACTTCGGGGCGAAAGAGCCCCTGCCAGGGATCTCTGTTGCGCAAACTGTCTGTCCTGGCCCTCTTGGGGGGCGTGGCCTTCCTCTGCTTCCGGAGTTCAGCCTTCCGCGCTTCAAGATCAGCGCCTACGCGAAGAAGCTCCTCCAAGACTTCGAACCAGAAGCCGCCGAAAAAAATGAGATCCAACTCGAAGCCGGGTGTCGAAGTCGGCGTAGTCAGCCAGATCGTTGCTCGTGAGCTTGTCGGCCCCCGTGTTCTGCCCCCTCGGGGTCCACGCTAAATCCAGCCACAATCCACGAAGCTCCATCTGGGTCGCAAGCTCCGTGACCATGCAATTCAATGGGAACTTCGTCGAGAGCAGCTTCGCTGCAGCATAAGCATTGCTGCGGTTGTCCGCGCAGGCGCTGGTCACGCTGATGTTGCCGCGGGCTCCTTGGGGGACATCCCTGGCGAAGAGCGCGAGGCAAGCCAGGGTCGCCAAGAGTTCGGACGACGCGATGGTCCGGGAAGGCCGTCCACCTGGAAACAACCATGGTGCGTCGCTGGACGAGATCACGATGGAAAACCATCGGCACTGCGACGGCGCTAGGCTTTTCTTGGCCTCCCAGCCGCCGACGATGACCTTGCCGTCCTGCGCGCTCGCGTCGGCGAAATAGGCGACAGACGAGCTCCCCTGCAAGGGCTTGCGTGACACCGCGCGGCAACCGTTCGCGAACCTGTTCTTCAAGCGGGCAACCGCTAGGTGCACGGCCGGCTGATGCTGCAGATGCGCCGAGGCCGGTGCAGCCTTGACCCAGGCGTAGAGCGGGGCGAGAAACGGACGATGCCACTCAAGGACGCGGGCCGCAAATCCAAGACGCCCCAGCGCTTCACGGAGCTCGCGAATGAGGCTGCCGCCATTCTCGACCGCGCGCGAAAGCCAACCTAAAATCCACCGCGCCCGGGACTCAGAGATACCCAACTCGAATCGCGAGTAGTCGATCCAGTATCCGAGCCATTCTGTGCAGGAGCCACCCTTGACATTCTTCCAAGCGATCGGGGTACTGAGTGCCTCCCAGACGAGGATCACGATGAGGGGGTTCGAGAACTTGCGCGGGCCCTAAACGCCCCAGAAAATGTCGTCGGCGCGCAGGAGCTGCCACAAATATTCCCGAACAGCGAAAGCGGCCGCAGCTCTGCCCAGCATGCCTGCCAACCGCGCCCACCAACGACATGCGCCCCCAACGCCGAAAGCCCCGACTCGATTGGTCCAAAGGCAAGGTCGTCGGAGACGGCGCGCCTGCAGACCCCAGTCCGCCTCTCTGTTGAGGAACCTCCGGCGCGTTTTTTGAACGTCGGCGGCGAGGGCGAAGTGGGCCTCGTGGTTGCCGCCTTCCTCATGACCGTCTTCATCTCGCCCGGACCCGGCATGCGTACCTGGCCCCGCGGCTAGACGGAGTTGTTGAGGTGCACCCCATGCGTTCCGCCATGCGCGACGCGGAACGTAGTTTCGCTCTTCTGGATCGGCCCCAAGGAAGCCACGCGAAGGAGATCACCAGGATAACGGCGACGCAGCTCCTCCTCTGGAGCCTTGAACATCATGCCCAGCTTCTCCTCGTCGGCGAACTGCGCCTCGAGCTCGTCAAGAACAGCAGATGCCGAGCTGTAGTTCCCCTGGTCGGTGGTGTAGTGGCTCTCGTCGAGGGTGCGCCAAGTGAGCTTACGTTCGAATGCGGCTGGTACCCGTGACATCTTGAGTCCCACGCCAATCGGGGCGCCACTTGCGAAGGACATGTGGTTGGACGTAGCCTGCCTCCAATCAGGGTCGCCGACGAAGCGCAGGAAGGCGCCCGAGAGCTCGAGGTGGAACGGTTGGTGCGGCACGACATGTTCGGCCCGGTCACGCGGGAGTCCGACCGCCGTCGCGATGGCAGTGCGTGCGCAACGGAGCTGATCCGCGGAGAAGGTGGAACACTTCCCGTGACCCGTGGCCAACCGGCAGATCAATTTGACGTAGTCCGCAAACTCGAGGACGATGTTGCGCATGCTCGTGACGAGGTCCGGCGTTCGTCTCCTTGCCCGCCCAGGATAACCGATAGACTGGGGACCTGAACTGCACCTGTTCCGGGCCGAGCAGAGGCGAACTGCGATTTCCTCTTCGATGATGGGGAATGTCAATCTTGGGCAGGGACTCGAGAATATATTTCTCTTGATATACCAGCACTCTGTCCTTCTGACACCTCAGCCTTCGGCCGATGTACTCGACTCCCGTCTCATCGATGGGGCGTAGCTTCCCGAAGCGGAATCGTTCCTGGAAGGTCTGGAAGCGCTTCTCCGCGACGGAGGGATGCACGGCCATGCCCAGTCATCTACCTCGACCAGAACCTGACCGCGAAGGTCACCACCTGGAGCTCTCTCGTAAAACCAACAAGGCTCCATCATACTCTTGCGATATCCAATCTTCTGGAAGAATTCTGCTGTGGTACGATGCAATGCCAGGGGGGCATCGTCGAGAACGTAGACTGGTGCCACTAGTTCTATGATGGCTCCTGGCTCTAGGTTCGGCCCCTCGCAGGGCTCTACGAATGCACGTTCTGACTCCCTCTTCAGCTCGTCACTCTGACAAAACGCATTTCTTAGAGGTCCCCGATGAACAACTTGAGATTGTACATCAATGATACTACTAAGAATAACATCAAGGATTCCATCTGTGGCGCGGGGGCGGAGACCTTCAATTCGGCCGCGTCGGCGTCCTCGTGGCCTCGCACACACCAGCGGCTCTTCGCTTTTGGACGAGAGTATGTGCCCTCCTGGGGCCTCCCATCGCCGTACCATTCGACTGGACACAATACGACTGGGGAAGTCTTTCCCGATGACGTGCGCCACGTGCGGGGGGTGCACGCGGACGGCCCCGGACCCAAGAACGGCCTCCCACTCCGACTGGTCGGAGATGTCGAACTCAGCTTTCTCCCGGAGATCCAGCTTTTTCTCCTGAACCTCCTGGCCCTTGGCCGTGGCGAGTGAAATACTGTGCCCCGGGCCCCCCGCACGGACGTCCACGAACACGTCTGCGTTGCCGTTCAAATAGGTTCGCCAATCTCCACTCCATCCACAGAAGGAGAGATGCTCATTCATAGACGCGTAGAATGACTCGTAGAGGTCCTGCTCGTTCTGCTGCTCCTCCTCATGCGATAGCAAGGCCAGGGCATCGGGGGCGTCCTCGTCTACCTCGGCCAAGAGAGTCAAGCCTGCAGTCCTCTCGGGAGTTCGGGACCTGTCTCTAGCGGCCTCCAGGCCCCCGGACACCTCGCCGTCTCGGCCCCGGGGTTCCAGCTCGGACACTTGTTGTCGAACGCGACCGTGCGGGATGCCCCCAAAATCACCCCCCCTGGTGGGTGAACTCCTGGCCATGGGACCCAGATCCATCAGCTGGTTCCGACGCGCGGCTCTCGAGGCGGAGTCCGACAAGGCACGAGGGTCGCGGGTAACCGGGTCCATGGCCACGTCGCCAGCGGTCTCTCGGACGCCCCCGGGGGGGAAAGAAGGGGGGACCGAACCCTCCGGGATCACCCGACCAGAACCCGTGCCCCCGGGATCCTCCCCCGAGACCCCCCTGGACATGGCTCTCCCCGTCGAGGCCACGTCGCTGCTGGGAGCCGCGGTGGGCGGTCCGGGAGGCGAAGGCCCCGGCCGGCACGGCTCGGCGACGCCAGGCCCGCCCTCTCGGGGAGGAGCGGCGGCCCTGGAAGACGTGCTTGGTTCTCTCGGAGATGTACTTATCCCTCGGGCTGAGGTACCTGTCTCTCGGGACGAGGGCCCCGCAGTTCCCGTGTCTCCCGCGGGAGCGTCGCTCCGGGGAGGCGGCGGCAGGGGCGCCATGCCGCCCGCGCTCTCCCGGTCGATCAGGGGACTTGACCAACCCTCGTCGGGGGGGCCCCCCTCGCTGGACACGTCCACCCCTGCTCGGTGGTGTCCGTTCTGGGCCTCTCGGATCAGTTCCCTGATAGCTTGGTCAAAGAGAACCTCGGCGCCCCAGGACTCAGCGGAGGTCGCTTCCCGAACCTGCTCGGAGGAGCACTTCCAGAGACGGGGCCGCATTGCGATCCAGACGGTATTCTGAGCCTGAAGAATAACGACCCCTGGTCCCACCCATCTGTCTCGCTGAAGAGCCAGACTCTTACGACCTGACTTGGCGGCCCGGCGCCACACGTAGACCCACTGCCCAGGCGCGAACGTCCTGTCCTTGTGCGTGCGCCCTCGGACGGCATCTTGAAACCTTCTCTTACTCGAAACCCGAAAGAGCTCTCCTCGGGCATACTCCCGGATGGACGCCTCCCTAGCGAAATCGGCCGCGGCCGCGTCGCAGCCCCGGGAAGTCTCAAGAAGGTCCGAGGAACCTACAGTGGACACGGCATCGTCTGACAGCATACGGGGATTCTGGCCCAGGACCAGCTGGTACGGCGTGAATCCGCCTCGATGCAAGTACTTGTCTTTAGAACTGACAATGCCGTGCATTAACAGCTCTAAGTCCTGGACGGACGACACGACCTGATCCCCCATGCCCTTTCAAGAGTAAGTCCTTTACCCACCCACCGTGTGTCTCGGCGGGCCCATTCTCCCATGGGCTGTCGCTGTTGACAACGTGCTGTAGGATGCCGTAGTGTTCTACGCCACGTTCAACTTCCGCTTGAAATTCTGGTCCCCCGTCGCATAATATCATGTCCGGGGGTCCGAAATATCTCAACCAGGAAGACAGAAACGCATTCCAACAAACTTTAGCTCCTCCGGTGTAAAGCGCAACGACTTGAAAGTTCGTGCCGTGGCACACGATGCTTAAGAACGCGACCTGCTGTTCCTGTATGTTCACGAAAAACGTGTCTATCCCCAGGACCCGGTTAAACTGGAAGGTGCGCGGCATAGCCACTCGACGTCTCTCTGGTGGCCTGCGCTGGGCCTCACAGGCGTCACACTTAAAGTGATTTCGAACAAACTCCAGAATTTCCGGCTTCGACTGGGCCGCACGCAGGACTTTTATAAACTGATATGTCTGGAAGTGTCCTAGGTTGACGCGCAGCTTGTGCACCATGGCCCTGACTCGGGCCGTGATCTCCATCGGTGGAGAGGGCTCAGGCTCGGGCGCGTCGCCCGTGTCCACGTCCATGTCGTCTTCCTCTGGGACTTCCGCTCCTTCCTCGGCTGGCTGCTGCTGCCCCCCATCTTCGCCCATGTCCTGAGGCCCCGATCCTGTCGGAAACGACGGGCCGGGACACCCCTCGGCGACGCGCGACGCATCGCCGCAGCATCGATCAACCCGAAGGGAAAACCTGCGCTTTCGCCCGGCCCCCGGAGGCCTACCGGCGGCCTCAAGAGACGGAGGAGGGGAGGGGGGTGGTGATGATGATGGCGATAGACGGGGCCCAAACTGCTCCAGACCGGGGGGGGGAGTCACCGGGTGAATGCCGATGACATCGGCGCACGAAAGACGAGCCGAGGCTGACATGCCCGCCTCGACAAGACCAAGGTTCGACCGTGTGCCACCTCCCGCTTCAGTACTAGGCCGAACCTGTGTCTCGGGAGGACCTCCCCCGCACTGTTCTCTGAGACGATCCCTCTCTCCGGCCGGCCGCCGGCGGAAGCGCGCGCAGGCGGCGCGAGCCCCCGCGCTTCGTCGGCAACCTCGCGCGGGCGAGGCTCGCGCAAGAGAGAAGGAACAGACGCGATCTCCGCCAGAGGTACGCTGTCGTCCTGCCGAGCCGTCCGGACGCTCCGGGACACCGCAGGAGCCGGCCTCTCTGCCAGCTTGGGGGGGGTGCACCTGAGAGGCGGAGGTGAGCTGTCTCCCCTCGAGAGGCACGTGTGGATGCCCCCCCTGGCACTCGCATCCCTGGAAAGTCTTCCATATCTCGATGCAGTTCGTTAACAGGCCCGTCGGCTTTCGAGAAACCCCGAGGGGGGGGGGCCTGCGCCCCGAACCTGCATTGGTCGATCAACGTGTAAAAGACCCCCTCCATTTTAAGGAGCTTCTGCAACGCCCGGGTGGCCCAGGACCGGGAGGCGCGGGGGTGCTCGAAAATAAACTTTCTGCCTGCCGAGATCTGCCCCATGGCCACTTCCACCGCGAACCTAAGAAACACCAACCCCTGCAGGCGCGTACGCAACGCGGTCTCAGCGTCGACCCGGTCTCGCCCGATGTCCAGGATCCTGGAAAACGCTCTACAGGGGGGTTCCACCATCACCGCCCAGGGCTCGCGATGATCGATCCAGTTCAAAGCTCGCATCTGATGCTCTCTCTTCGAAAAGTCCCACCCCGTCTCAAGGCCCCAACTTCCCAAGTGAACGACCCCGTGTCTCCGTAAACAGGGCCCGACCGGCTCCGGAGAGAAGATTTCCAGAAAGCCCTCGGGGCCCTTACCTTTCCTACTTGGGGTCGCTTTCGTGCCTCGGGATCGGGGTTTGCTAATAGGGGAGGCTTTGGCAACAAAGTTCCTGGGCGCGGTGACCTCGTTAACTATCGTCGTCCAAGACGCTCTCCTCCATAAAAGACTCGAAGGGAGGCTGCTGGAACAGCGCCCAGCGTGCATTATCTAGGCCGTCTCCGGTAGAGATCACCTGCAGAGTCATGACCGACACTCTCTGATGACCTGGAGATAGCCCTGGACGAAGGAGAAAACACCGCAAAGGTCTGCCCGTCTGGAGCGGTCTTCGCTCTGCTGGCGAGTAAGATCTCTGTTTCTTCCGGAAGGCTCTGAAATTTCACCAGCAGGCCAGCCTTCACATTCAGCGCTGCGGGCTGCTCGGCGTCTCCGGGGACGGTCCGACGACCTCCCTCTGGCGCCGTTGGATCGGAGAGCCCGGGGCCGCACCTGACGCTGAGGAGCTCGCCGTCGACAGGCGCTGCAAGACCTGGCTCTGGTCGTTCATCATGGGCAACATCTGCGCCATGTCCTGGCCCTGCTGCACCACGATTGAGCGCAGCTGCTCTTGAGACTCCTTCAGCTGCTGGACCTGGGAGGGTGTTGAGGACGAGCCGCTCTCGCACGCGCGGCGCCTCGACGCCGGTGGAGGCCCCGTCCTCGTCGCCTTCGATAGCTCCGTCGCGTCGACCGGGACCATCTCCTCGTCCGCGGGGTCTGGCCTCATCGCGCCGCCCTGACCAATCATCCTGTTGGCGCGGATGTTGCGGTAGGCCATGGGGGTCTCCGAGCGGCGCCCCTTCTGACGATTGTTCAGCATCGGGGCCAGGTAGTCGTACGTCTCCTCGCGAGGGCTCGCGATGCGAGGCCCTTTGCTGTCGTGATAGCCCATCCTCAGGGAACACTGAGTGCAGTTCCACCAGTGTCCGTGGCCGTTGCTGTCGAACTTCAGCACCGAGATCGGATGGGCGCAGTTCATCTGGAACACGTCTAGCCTCTTCAAGTGCTTGAGGGCGCGCTTGGTCCACAGGCGATCTTTCACCAAGCAGCGCAGAAACTCCTTCGACTTCACCGCGGCCACAAGGAGGGTAAGCACGATCAGCTCCGTCCAGTTGGTCACGGCCTTGGGCTGCTGGGCCTCCTGGTCCGCTGTCGCCTCCGCCTCTGGCGCGGTGGCCGCCATCGCGGTCTGATCGCAGAGGTCGAGGGAGAGGCTTCTCACAGGTTGCTCGCACAAGCTCCTGAGGGTCATCGGAAGTTATGACGATGTCGGCATGGCCCGCCCAATGGGAACCCTGGAGTCCCTCGGAGAGCTGGCTCTGCCAGTCGCCCCCCGCGTGGAAGCCGTTCCCCGAGGCATCCGTAACCCGCGTAGAGCGTGCCGAGCCCAGAGATCCCAGAGGAACCGGAAGATCTGAATAGCTCTGAGGAGACCACAGACATGTCCGGGGAACCAGATGAACACGCCTATAAGAACGTTTCCCAAAAGCACATAGTAATCCGCTCTGTCCTTCTTCCAGTCTTTGTCGTTACTGTCGTCATCGTCTCGGGTAGCGTCGTCGTCGCGGTTCGGAATAGGACGAAAAACGGAAGGGGAAGAGGACTGCGGGGAGGGAGAGGGAACGCGAGCCTCGTGCAACTCTAAAGAAAAAGGGCTCCTCGAGGCCCGACCCTGTGCCCCCCGAGTCCCTAGAGGGGCCCTGAGGAGTTTGCGGGGCCTGGAGGAGATGAGCGGAGGTGAAGACCATGTAGCCCTCGCTCTCGCTGACTCGGAAGCTGTCAGCGTTCAGTTTAAGGTATTCTACAAGGAGCTCAGCTGGGCACTCGAACTGGTCCGGAGGGACCATCTTGTTTACATACAGATACCTATGACCCGAAGGCAGGCGAGTCAGGTCTGTCGAGCACCACAATTTCTCGAAAAAAGACACGGCCCTCAGGAAGGCCCATGCTGGCCCCGAGGACGTCCTGGAGCGAGATCGGCATGAGGGGGGGATGTCCGCGTCCATCACGTCGAGCTCCAGCACGCCCATGCACTGTTCGATGCCCGTCGGGACGAGCACACTGTGCAGGATCTCCACTGAGCCGCCGATGCCCCTAGCATTCCGATGCCGGGGGGGAACCTTGACCGACCTGTGGCCCTTCTGTCTCAGGTCCCGGTCCCACGCGATGAAGGCGCCCTGGCCCACCAGGCCCTGTCTGGCCGCCGCGTCCACGATCATGGTGCCGGGAGGAGCCTTCAAGCGTCCAGCCGCTAGCTGCATCGGCGTGCCCGAGGCCCCTCCTCCGGCGTGGTCCCGAGCCTTGTCTATCCAGTCCTTGCCCTCCTGCAGCGTGATGGAGACCGCGCCGCAGTCGCCACCGCCGTTGTTCAGGAAGATGAACGCGGACGGCGAGGAAGGCTTCGGCGCGGAAGAGATCGGGCACTCATCGCCCCAGTGCCCCTTCTGCTTGCACTTCCGGCAGCGCGTCCTTTTGATCACCTCCGAGATCGGGAGACGAGTTTGCGATCTCGCACCTGACCCCTCTGGCTCCGGCGTTTGCCATCGCCCCGGCCCGACGTGGCAGGCCGCTTGTCAGGAGCTCCTGGTATCGGAGGAGGACGCTGAAAATACTTACGGTCGACCTTCAGCTGCCGCTTGTAGTCCTTGTTCTGCGTCCACGTCTTTCTTCGCTCCGCCTGGAGCTGAGCGAGGATCTCCGGCACCTCCTCCTCCCGCAGGTACTTGTCATCGATGGCGTTCAGCAGCGTCATCTCGTCGTCGGCGTTCATCGAGCTCACGTCGCTGAACTCCAACATCGCGTCCCCGATGTGGTTGAACTCGCTGGGCCTCTGGCCCTCGAAAGAATGCTGAAGCCCCGCGGTCGCCAGCGTCGTCTTGGCCCTGGCGGAACTCAGCGTCTCCTTTTTGGTCACGTCTAGGTCACGGAGAGCTCGCGCCGTCGAGTCGTGCGTCTTCACGTCCCGTGTGAGAGACCTGACCAGCTGGGCTCCCTGGATGTCGAGGGCCGCGCCCTCCCCCAGGAACATGCGCTTCCATTCGTCTGGGAGCGGGAGCCCCTGGCCCGACAGCTTGTCAAACTGCACGTCCATTCTCGCCGTGTAATCACACAGCGATTCCGAGGTCTGCCGATGAAACTGAAGGAGACACTCCCTCGCAGCCTTTCTCTGTTCGCCCCCCTGGCGTTCTCCAGACAAAATGTCGAGGCGGCCCAGGATTGCGGCTACGCCGCCTTCGCTCTCTAACACATCGTCCTTCAAGTGCTCTAGCTTGCGCTGCAACTCGATCGGGAGCTGCCGCATCACTCGATCCGCTCTTTTCCTCTCCGACACGTCTGTGTTATTCTGCCATCTCTGAATCTTTCGCTTCCATATGTTGTAGTCTGACCAGGACATCCAGGCCTCAGGATCCGAGTAGTCGTTCTTGCGGTTGTCGCTGGACCACCAAGACACTCCTGAGTTCTCGGCGCGCGAGTCACTGGACCACCACGCGCCTGAGCCCCAGTCGCCGGCGCCGTTCCAATCCTTGCTGGACCAGCCGCCGGACCACTCCTTGTCTCTCCTCGAAGCCCACTTGTCCGAGTCCACGTCCTGGCCTCCTGGGCGGCCGCGGCCGCCCTCTCGACGTCCCTTCGCCCAAGGGTCGTCCTGCTGCCACCCGTCGTCGTCGTCGCCGCCCTTCTGCTCGGCGCCCTCCCGTCGGGCCTCCGGAGCCGCCTCAGTACTTCGCCGGTCGGCTTCGAAACTCGAAGCCTGCCCCTTCCAGCCGTGCTTGCTCCAGTCGCCCGCGCTCCAGCCATGGGCCTCCCGCGACCGGGACGCCCACCTCGCCATCTCCGTGAATACGGCCCTGACGACGCTCTTCAGCTCGCGCATGTCCATCCTGCGCGCCTCTGCCTGACCACTTGGCGCAGCCCCCGCCGCGCCATCCGACGCCCTTCCACTCGAGCGTCCAACCTCCTCGAAGTCCGCGTCTGTCCTGTTGTCTCCGCCACGCGCATCCTGAGAATCTTCGGAGTGCGCAGATGATGTCATGAAGCCGGCCGCCGCTGCCTCGCAGACGGCCAATCGGCTCCGCTACCACTGTGCGGTAAACCATTCTCAAAGGCACGCCATGACGGAGCGGACGATACGATTTTTCCTGCGGGAGGCCGGACAACTCATATCAGTGAAACGGCTTGAGCCAAAGATGCATACGGACGGAGAGACCTTAAGCTCATGGGACACATTCCACAAATTGACATCGTGCAGTCGTGGAGTGGCCGCACTTTCCCAGCCCACTTCGATGTCAAAGGAGGTGGCGTATTCTTCAGGACATCCTCGAGCCTCACCCTCTTGTGCCCATCTTCGTTTCCGCTGCTCGTGTCGTCGCCCCGGTCGCCGGCCCGCGGGAAGCCCAGCATGGCCAGACGGTCGACCAGGTGCGGCGGAACCGTGGCCATGCCAGGAGAGAGTGTCGCGAGAACCAGACAGCGACGCCCCTCGAATGGCAGCGATCGGTGCTGCAATCCGCCGTCGAATAGCACGGCCCTGCACTGGAGGTCGAATTGAGGTCGACCTCGAACTTCGAGTTGGCCTCCTTCGTAGTGCCCGAAACCAAATGCACGAATCGCGCCAGCACCGTCGCCCGAGTGCCAGTCCGCAGAGGTCCCGAGGTTCAGCTGGAGGGTGGACCACAGGAAACGACAGCCGAGCCTCTCGACGGCCTTCCGCACGAGCGAGTTCAGCGCCGCGGCAAGATTCGGGTCCATGTCGGTGCCGTCGTAGACGATGAGCTCGTCGCCCGATCCTCTGATAAGCCCCAGCTTGATGGCCTTGCCCCCCTCCTGGAAGCCGAAATGGGTATCTGGGGTGAGGCGCGCCACAATGGATGTGATGTCGTCAGAGTGCTTCTGCGGCAGGGGCACGGGCCCGCGCGCGAAGCCCAGAGGAGATGTCCGGCAAGATACGGCAGACGTGCAGTCGTTCCTGTCGTCGATGTCGACGGCCTCCTTGGGCGTCCCCTCGGGGTCCCTGGCGCGGTCGATGTAGTCGTCCTCGCCAATGGCGCGGCCAGCAGCGCCGCGTACAGAACGAGTTGCATCCAGCACAGGAAGCGGTTTGGGCAGCGCTGGTGGAGATTTACGCCCCGAAGGGCGATGCCCTGGGCCGCTCAACATAATCTTGGACAAGAACCTGCAAACGTCGATGGGGTAGTCGGCCGTGCGCCTCGTGCCGCAGATGATGGACGTCGTGTGCCGGTGCCCGCAGGAGGCAGGAAGTGGCCCTCGGTGCACCCGTTCGTCGTCGAACGAAGGCCACCCGATAAACGCGGCGTCGATCAATGCGGCCGCCGTGCTCAGCAAGCAAGTCGGTTTGGGGAAATCGACGGCGCACTGGCCAATGAACTCAGGGTCGCACTGGTAGAAAGCAGCGGTTGCGGCGGACGTGGCCTGGCTCAGGGCGCGTATTTTTGGCAAGCTCCAGACGGGCGCCGGCATATGGCCGTTCGTGGTGCGACCGAAGTCCTCAGGGTGGTGGAACGTGAACGTGGCCAGGTGGGCGTGGAGGGCGCAGCATGCCTGAATGGACAAGTCGATGAACATGTTACCCCCATCGGCTTCAGCGCGTGCGCGCCCCTCCAGCCATGGGAAGCCTCGAAGATGATCATGATTTCGCACGGGCTTCGGCCCGCCTGGGTTGAAGCGCGCCCGGAACCAGGACGCGCTGGGAGTTCTTGCCCTGGAAGTCATCGGTGATGAGGGCGTGCTTCGGGCCCAGGTGCTTGTCGTAGCGGTCGACCGTGGCGTCGTCAAAACCAGCGGCACTGCAGAGACATCGAAGCCAACGGCCTATGTCACCCTCGCGTGCCGACCCGGAGAAGAGGTAGAGCACTCGGAATGTCTTCCCGAATTTGGTGAGTGATGGCTCCCATACACTTTGCTTCCCCCACCCGGCGAGGGAGCCGCGCCGGGCGTCTGGGGCCCGAGTCAATGCGGGTGCTCGCACGCTGGGCCGGCATGAGTGCAGCCTTTGACCTTGCAGCAGTCGACGCGGCGGCAACCTCCTGAACAAGTGCTCGTGTTGCATTTCTAGCAGATATCGCGGCCGTCGGGCGTCCGCGCGACTAGCTGGAGGTTCGGGTCGATCCTCTTCCGATTTGGGTCCATACCTTTGCCTTTCTTGCCTTTGTCTTTACCTTTCTCTCCTGGCCCGAAGTCCTCCATCCTCAGCTTCTTCTCCTCTCTCCTCTGCTCTGCCTTTTGGAAGGATGAGCCCGAAGCGGCTCTGGCGGCGCCGAGCGCGAGGCAGACGCCCCCGTGTGCACGCCCTTGTTGGAGACGGTGAGGAGGTGACGAAGTGGAGGCTACGCAAGCTGGAGTCAGCGACGACGTGGTCGAGCGCCTTCGACAAGGCGTGGCCTTGGTCGCGCACGAGCTTCAAGGCCTCGACGCGGAGCCGGTGCTCGAAGGACAAGACCAAAGACCAAGAGGGAACCTCGCGGTCAGGCTCATCGACGAAGGTCTTGAAGATCTTCTTGCCCAAGATGTAGTCGACGAAGCGCTCGAAAGGTCCAAAAGTAGTCCCTTCCAGCCAAGGCTTATTCATAAACCTGGCCGAGAGCATGAGCCAGAGGTGCAGATCCATCCGCATCCGCTTGCGGTAAGCCTCCAGGTCGTTCGGGACGTCGATCTTGAGTTTCTGCCTGATCGTCCGGAAGGTTCCTGACTGGTCCGGCGCGACAGTCGGGTCCACCTCATCGGAATGCTCGAGATGTGCGATTTCGTCCAAGGGGGATGCCTTAGGCTCATTCTGCTCGACCTCGTCGACCTTGGCAGTCAGGTCATGGGCTCTAAGGATCTCGTCGTCTGAAAGTTTGCTTGATTTTGGGATGGCCCTCCGCATCAAAGCCCGCTCGTTCATAGGGAGGATCTGAGACGCTGGCCTGCGCCTTGGTTTCGATCTCCTTGATAGCCGTAACCTTCGCGATGCTCCAGATGTCGACGAGGATCGTGAGTGCCAGCCGCTGCTCCTGGCCAGCGTCGGGGTCGAGGTTCAAGATGCTCTTGATGGCGGAGCGGGCGCTGGCATGGGTGTCTTCCAAGGAGGCGACGCGACGAACCGTCTTGCACCCTGCCTTCATCAGCTGATATTGGCACTTCAAGTCCAACTCGACGTCGTCCATGATGAAGGCGAGGCCGGGGGCGACGTTCGAGGCGAGGTAACTCCTCATCTCGCTGGGGTCCATTACGGCCAGAGCGGGTACCTACAGGACAGCGGGAAAAAGGGGATTGCCGCGGGGTGGGAGGGAAATGAAGAGCCCTCGAGCTGACGCGGCCGCGGGGGATAATCTCCTTTTCCCCTCCCCTGGACGACGCGACGTGTCGCCCCCAGCGCATGCCTGTTCGGCCGTGCCCCGAAGGGTCCCGGGCAACGCTGGGGTGACGAGGAAACCGAAGGGCCCTCCTGCTGAAGCGGCCGCTGCCTCGTGACAGCCACTGCCAGAGACCCGTCGGGGCGGGCAAACTGACTTAACAGTTTTAACGCCGGCAGGGCCCGCTGCCCCGTGCAAGGATAGGCACGGGGAGGGCGATTGCCCCGGACTCGGAAGATACGAATGCGAAGGAATTCGTATCACCCGGGGCGTCCGACATTGGACCTCCGGAGGTCCCCGGGACAATCCGGAGGCCCCCGGGAAAACTCTCGGCGGGGCGCAGCCGACGCAAGGGGGGGCGGACAACGAGGCAAAAACCCAACCATAATCCGCCTGCCCAGAGACGCACCAGCAGGCGCGCCAAGCACGGCGTTTCCGGCGAAGGGGAAAAACGCGGCGATGGCGTCATAGACGAGACCTTGCGACCGCATCCGGCCTACCTGGAGACGCACTCGCAAGCGTGCCAGGCACGGCGATTGCGGCAAGGGGCAAGACGCGACGATGGCGCCATAGACGCGATCATGCGACTGCGAACGGCCTACCAGGAGACGCACCAATGAGTGCGCCAGGCTTGGCGTTTCTGGCGGGGGGCAAGACGCGCAGCGATGGCGCGAGAGCCGACGCCACAGCCGTATTCCGCCAACACGGAGATGCACCCAAAGTGGCGCCAGGCGCGGCGTTGCTGGTGCATGGCAAGACGCGCGACCACGACGCAAGTGACGATGCTCGCTGGCCGCGCGCCCGGAGAGCCTCGTCACGAAGGCCGGGCTGCGCGCGGCAGACAGGAGGGACCATTTTGAGTGAATTGTTTTTCCGAAACATGGTGGGCAGATTGTGCCTACGGGCGCGGGCCAGGAGACACGCGCGACAGCGTGCCAGGGCCGGGCAGCCGCAGGACGACGGCGGCAGCTGGCCCAGGTAACTCCGACGCCCGTCCTATCCACAAGGCTCGGTTCGCGAGGATGTGGAGGTACCCGAAGAGGACGAAGATGCTGTAGAATCGGAGGCGCGCCCGCCCTGGATGTCCCGCGCGGCCTTGGCGATCCGCCGATCCGGTGGAAAACAGAGACGACACCGGGCGTGCAAAAACCAAGTGCTCGCGCGTCTGGTGCAACTCGTCCAGGTCCTGAGGTTTATGCCAGCAGACATCAAATTTGTGTAAACGTCGGTGCTGCACCCGCTTGGTAAGACACCCAATACTTGGGGTCGCCAGATGTCTGACCGCCCATGTCAGCAACGATGCGTGCGACCCCCTCTCTAGGCGAAGTGGGCTGAGGCACTTGAGGCACCTGATGGGGCTCAGCGCGTTGTTGGACTCCGTCGTCTGCCGGCGGATACAATCCAGAAGTTACCCCATGACGGGCAAGCATTTCGATGAGCTTGTCGACGTCGCTGGTGATCATGCCCCACTGCACGAGGAACTTGCGCACAGAGTCGCGAACATCGGATTTGTCGATGCACAGGGGGCCCCTGAGAGCTACAGCAACCCTGGCTTGAATCTCCATGACGATCTGCCTCGCCGTCCGGACGTAATCGTCGCTCTGGTTGCCGGCCCGCCAGCGCCCCAGGTAGTCGCGGTCATCCTTCTTGACCCCCAGGGCGGCGGCGATCGAGACGAGGAAAATCCTCTCCGAGTGCTCGGACCAAAAGGCTGCCGCATCGGCAACCGGAACAAGCGAATCCCTTTCAGAGCACAGGATATCGTATAGCACGGCGCGCCCGGAGGCTGCATGGTCCATGTACTTCGCCATGGAGTGCACGAACCCCCGATAATCCTGGGTCGCCTTCGGGATAAGATAGTCGCGATCGGAACAGAGGCGGCCCTTCAGGAACTCAAAACCAGTTTGCAACCAAACGGGTTCAGCGACGTCTGCGTTCAACGATACGAAGAAAGAAACGTGCTGCAAACGGCGCCCGGGCCCTGTGGTCTTCGTGCGTTGCAGGGTGCCCTCAAGACCACTGGCTGTAAACCGCAGCGTCCCCGGGGAGAGGCCCTCCGTATAGTTGCTGCGCAGCGCCGCCCAGACCTTCACGAGGCGAGTCCAAGCAATGAAGCGTTTGAAGAGGGGATAGCCGTCGCACACGACCAGGCGCTCCATGCCGATGACCATGCTGATGAAGAAGCGTGGCGCCTGACGCGCTGGCGGGGCCCCAGGCTGCAGGCGAAACTCAGCATCCCGCACTGCAGCTAACCACGCTGGGTGCAACGACAGACGATCGGCATCTGGTACGGCACCGACAATCTCGGTTAATGAGAAAGCAGCAGCAATCTGCGTTGGGGCTGTCTTTGGGGCGTCCTGTTCGGTGAACTCGATCAAGTAGTCGATGAGCTGTGCCGGCGCAGACGGCACGGGTCTCCCCAAAACTTGCTGGAACCAAATCCTCATTCGCTGCCATCTCTGGAGCCTGATACGTATCGTGGCCGCCCTGCGTCCTCCGGCTGCCGTCCGCAAGAGGGCCTCGGGGTTCGCGGACTGCGTGGACTGCCGGACGAGCGGGTGAGAAGCAGGATCTCCTTCGCGAGGCGGCCCTGCTGTCTCTCACGCTCTCTCGTCTCCAACTCCAGCCTGTGCTTCGGCCCCTTCGCGTCCGCAAGAGCGGCCTTATAACGTGTCGGCCACCCCCCCCGACTCAGGGACAAACGCCGATGCAATATACTCCTATACCTGTTCAGCAGCTACCCTCTCAAAGTGTCGGATCCGCATCTCGAGCGGGCTCACAATAGCAAGCCTGGAACGCTCGTGATCGAAAACCCGGGCGTGACAGATGCAAGCGTCGTGGATGACCGCTCCAGCGTCGCTGATGTCCTGCCCCACGTAGCCCTGGGAGCGGAGAAGGTCAATGCAACCGACGTGACTGGTGTCCTGCAACTCCAGGGCTAGATGTCGGAGGAGGCGGTATCCAGCATCATGCAGAACACGGCACGCCTCTGCAGCAGCAGGGGAGTCATCTGCAACATCAAGCAAGCGGCGCCCGGATATCAGGCGCGGGGGGAGAGAGTCGCAAGAATGTGCACTGCGCGCCCCACATGAGACAGAAGAAACGGCTGCGGAGACACAGTCGTTTGCCTAAGATTACACCTGTGGTGCCAGCTACGCAAGCACAACCGGCATCGCACCATCGCCGCGCACATTCGCTTAGAAACTAGGAGCAACATTACAAGTTAGAAACATGCATTTCCATTCATGTCTAACATGGGGCTCTTGACTTATTGCGGCCGCACTCGTCTTAAAGGCTTACGTCAGCTGCAAGGGTAAAGGGCTGCTCATGTTCAAAATGGGGATATCGCTGGAGCCTTCCTTGAACATAGCAGGTGCACGCATGGAGGGCGGTTCTTTCCAGAATGGGTCTCCCTGTTGAGACTTGCTCGAAGATCGTGATCATGAGCGTAAACAAGTGAAACAATTACTCACGTGGGACTGGTCCTGTCCGTTTTCAAAACGGGAATCTCGCTGGACACCTCGACGCATTCTCGCAGTCGTTATCACTCGCTAGAAAGATGCAACACAATTCCCTTTCAGAGCGGGGCTCTTGCCTGCGTGGCGGGCATTGGGGGGGCTGTTATTGCATGGGGCGCTTCATGTAGTGAAAAAGAACGGTTGTAGGGACCTGTGAGGATGGGACTTTGGATGGGAAGGTTTATTGCATCTGGGGTTCACTCTGAATCTCCTCCTCCTCCCCCTCGCTATCGTTCTCCTCTACTTTGAATTCCCTCCTTACTCGTATCCTGCCCCTCCTTCTGCACCTCTTCATTTAGGCGCTCCTGTTAGACATGATCCTACTCCTCCTGCTTATCCTCCTCTCTTCCTCCTGCTCCTCGTCGCCAGAATCGCCGTCGTCGTCCTCCTCCTCATCATTTTCTCTATTATCCTCTTCCTTCCTGTGCCAAACGTCGTAATGTGAGCAAGGACACATGCATATCGATTGGAGCTGTAGTCCTCGTAACAGTAGTAGCGGCCGTTGGAGGAATGGGTGCGAGAATAAACATGTGAGATTGAGCGAAATCGGAATGAGCGCGGGAGCAGGAGGGGGAAGCGGATGGGAGTGGAGAGAGATTATAAGTCTGAGTGCGTGGGAGTGGTGGAGAGTCCTCGTGGGGATGCGATTCGGAGTACGAGGGGTCTAAGAAGGAGCCAAGTTAGGGAGGTCGAACCTCCAATCACATAAGAACAAATGGTGCAACAACCAGAAATTGGACTAACTCGCGTCCGCCCCCAAACAGTCGGAATGCGCTCGCGCGCGGCCCCGCTTCTGACCACTTGGCGAAGGGCGAAAAACACAGAGCCACGCACGGGCGTGGCCAGAATTGCAAGAAACTCCTTGCGCGGCACTGCGGCGAGAACGCCATTCGGCCCTCGCTCGCGCGATCAAATTTCCGATGAGCGCGGCGAAGCAGAACTGCCACGTTCACACAAAATGTGCGCGGCGCTTAGGCGAGAACAATCGCCCGCTCTCGCGCGACCCTGTTACTGCTTCCGTTTTCCCGCGACGCGGCGACTTGAAAACATGCACCGCGCCAGATCGGGAACGCCACTGTTGGGCGCAATCTTCACAGGCCTTGTGCGATGACGGGAATATCGCCCACTCGCGCGCGGCCCTGCTGTCGACAAATTGGCGAGGGACAAATGTGCGCTGCGCCTTAGCGGGAGTTCAGTTCTCAGGAAACATGAGCGCGGCGCCGAAGCTAGAGCGCCGTTTCGCCCTTCCTCCTCCTCCTCCTCCTCCTCCTCCTCCTCCTCCCTCCTCCTCCTCCTTCTCCTCCTCCTCCTCCTCCTCCTCCTCATATTCCTCTTCCGAATGGGGCCGTATTGGCAAACTCGGGCTGCCTTGGGTGCCCTGACGCCTTTTCGGGCCCGCGCGGCAGGTTGTCGCCCTGATGGTGTGAGTGTGTGTGTATGTATGTGTGTGTGTGTGTGCGTGTGCGTGTGCGTGTGCGTGCGCGTGCGCGTGCGTGTGCGTGCGTGTGCGTGCGTGTGCGTGGGTGTAGGTGTGTGTGTGTGTGTGTGTGGTGGGGGGGGGTCCCTGTGGCCTGGGTTTCGCGCGTATGCTTGACATGCGCACATGGATTTTACTGCTCCTCCAGCCGCCACTCCTCCTGCTACTCCTCCTGCATTGTCACTCTCCTGGTCCTCCTCTTCTCAACAATGATTTCGAGCGTCTAGCCCCCCTGAGCCTGAAGGCTCCGCTGGACGCCCCGTCCTGAAGGGCCGTCGGGTGAACCTCCCCCAGCGCGAAACCGGAGATCGGGAACGACACCTCGGACAACCAGAAAGTCTGGGGCCCAGGGGGGGCTGGGTGCAAGCAGACGCTCTTGCTGCAATCTCCTCATCCTCGGGAGAGCCTGGAAGGATTGGGGCAACCTGGCGAAGGGCATGTGTCAGAGATTGAATGCCCGGCGGTGGGAAGCTGCCCTGCCTGGCTCATCCCCCCTTTCTCCTCCTCCTCCTCCTACTCCTCCTGAGGTGCGCCCTCCTCCTCCATACGTCTCTCTCTCTCTCTCTGTGGGGGTTCTGCCCACCCCCCGCCCTGGACCGTGTGGGCCGTGTGGGCCGTCTATTCGGGAACATATGTGCTGCCGTACCCCGGCTTTCAGTCGGCCGACCACCAAGGCTCTGCTGTGGTTCCAGCCGGTGCACCTGCTGGACGTCGAATTGATCGGTGGAGGGCTGCATAGGGTCACGACGAACACGTTGTAGGTCGGGATGAGGACGGGCACTTTCACCGGGAAGGCGAGCCTGTACGCTCCAATGGCAAGGTTCTCGCACGCCTCCTCATCAAGGAGAATACTCAACCGGTCGGGCTGCGTGGCGTCCATCCACGAGGACTCAGCATGGGGCAGAGCCTGATCCTGCCACTCCACTTGGTCAGCGCTGGTCACCTGCAGCTCGAAGTTCGGCGGCAATTCCACCACCAGCTCGCCCAATTGCGTTGGGTTTTGCGATGGCAGCGTGGACACCAGCTCGAAGCCGAGGCTCACCGTGGACGTTTCCTCAGGTACGCTTTTGCTCCAGGCTAGGTCAAGGGCTGTCATAGGAAGCCCCTTCTGAATTTGAAGGCCAGGGGCTTCCATTGCCGCGTCGAGCACTTCCAGATCAGGGCTAATTATCCTTATGAAAAAAGAATTGTCACCGTTGACCACCTGAGGCGGCGTACTAGTGACGGCGAAGGCATGCCGCCCAATCGGGATGGGGTCGCTGACCTGGACCTCCAAGATGCCGGTACCCATGGTGCAAACGAAATCCCCTGTGAGCCCCAACTGCTCGAAGAAAGCGCCGTCGCATTGCATGAAGAAACCAAGCGGAAAACCTAGCTGGATCCTGCCTCCTGCTGGGACCTGCGTGTGGACGATGAAGCCCACGACCATCAGGCCCGACATGTCTGGTACGCCAGAATAAACGACAGTGAAGCCTCAGGGCATGGCAGGCAATGCGAATTCCAGAAAGAGGGCGAGAGCAGAAAACAAAAGCTCGGAGAATTTCTGAGACACTCTCCCGGGCCTTCCGTTCACAATCCGCCAGGTAGCCCCTGGAAGGGCCGAGGGACCATAAAACCCGCCATCCCGTAGAAACCTTGGCCCAGGGGCTCCAGCTTCCCCGGTGCTGAATGGCATTCGGAGTTCGGCAGAGAGGGGAAGGAATCCAGGAGGTGTTGCTTGTTCGGTGCAACTGTCCGCTGGACCTGGGATCGTGCCAGTCGTCACGAGACATGGCATGGAAGCACCGAGGGCAACTGCTCGCGGGTGATCTCGCCATCTTGTCATCCCCCGTCTTTTCGTGGCGCCCAGGGAGCCTTGCATCGGGATTACTTCGAAGCCGACCGAATCGTTGCCCCAGCCCTGCTGCTCCCCGTGAGCGTCGAACACAGAAATGTACCAGCTTGGGTCTGCAACACGGACACTGTCGGCAACTGGGACGGTGACGCGGATGTTGATCCCCGACCTCGGTATCGATTCAATTTTATCCGAGGCCCCCGAAGTAACCCCGAAGTCCAATCAATCACGCTGCAAGAAATCACTCTACACCACTGGGTCAAAACCAAATCGATCGATCGCCCGGCCAGCGCAGATTGGGACCACAACAACCCGCGTCAAAAATGACAAAATCGTGCGGTGATCTGCCGAATCCTCGGGGACACTGTAGGCGCGTGAGACCCTTCCCCCCTATAGCCCACCCGCCAAGTCACGGACCGCGGATTTGAGAGGGGAAGGGCTACGGGCACGGCTTACCAGCCCCTACTGGGGTGGGTGGTTGAGCGTCCAAATTGTCTCTAGATGGCACTGGGAAGCCGCCAAGGAAGCCCAAGAAGCTCTCAAAACGACGCTAACGGCCCCAATGATGCACCATGCGAGTCCCGTCGAAGCCTAACTATACCCGCTAACTGTGCGACGTCCTGAAACAAATTTACTATTTGCGATGTCCACCCCCTGGCGACCCAATATGGCCTCCAGACATCCCAAATGCCCTCACACAACCTACGACGGGCTCCAGATAAGACCCGAAGGCAACAAAGATAGCCGCACGCGACCACCAGAGAGCACGGCCTGAGTGCCGTCAGAAGGCCTCCAGTACCCCCGACACGACCCAAGAGAGCTATCAGATGCCCCTGCGAGGCCCCAAGAGATGCTCCAGACATCTAATGCCATCCTTTGCGGCACGTGGTGCCCCCGCTTAACCCTCCCCAACGGGGCCGCGCCCCGTATTCTGATGTTCTGCCGCTGGTCGGCTACGCTACCACACCACCACAAGGGGCAACGTACCAACAAGCTTCAGCTCGCCAGGCAATTATGTGACCACTCTTGGGCCTCCTGCCTTCTTTTATTTCTACGGGATTACCTCTAACGGTCCAATCGCGGCATTGCCAAAGCCATCTGGAGCTCTGCGCTTGACATGCGTCGGGATCAACGCTGATGTAGTACGTGGCGGCTCACACGCTACGTCGACGCACTTCTTTTACCGACAAACATTCCAAAACAACGTAGCGGGTTAACGGCACGAGCTGCACACTCAACTTTACGATCACGGTATTCTAGGTCAGCCGCTATACTGTCAAGCAGTTTCGTATACAAGTGTTTCAAGGGCCCCTCAGCTTGTATTGATAACCTCGAGCGCTGACTTTGTTTATTTTTAAAATCACCACGGATGGCCATCGAGGTCCCTGATTCTGCGCAGCGACGCAAGCGTTGGCGTGACTATGTGAACTTACCTTTCGCATGCCATAATTTATCATGTGTGATATTTCCTGTGACGCGGCTCGTCTCACATTTCGCCTTGTGGCACGCCTGTGTAGTCAGTGATGTTCGATAACAGCGGCATTATGTTTTACTGGCGACGCAAATCAAGTTTGTCTATTGTGCTTATCCTTTGGTGGTGGAACCTTTCGCCCGCTGTCTAACTATGTTTCGCTTTGGCCTCATCTGCCTGCCTGTGTTTTTTCCCGGAAAAGGCGCCGGCCCAAGGTTCTCTTCTAGGATGGTAATCTGTCCCCGGTGCCATGCGGGAGATGGGCTGGCGGAATTCCGCTCGATAACAAACGAGGTAAAGTCCAATACAGCGTGAAAAAATGCGTTTCGCGCGTGCCCGCTCGAGGAAAGTCGACCCCCCATCTCGGATCCTCGATACATAACGGGGTCCGCGGACCACCGTTTTCCTTTGTAAAAAATAAAGGGCGGGGCACTTTTAGCAGAATCCTCGAAAAAAAACCGAAGTCTGGAGCCCCGACCGCGACGCGGAAAAGCGCCCCGCGCGCAGGAATTCCGAGGATGTCTCGTGCTGCGTCCCGCGCGCAGGAATTTCGAGGATGTCTCGACTAATTCGCTTGTTTTGCCAGGATGTCTTGGGATTTTGACAGGATGTCTCGAGCGAAACGCTTGTTTTTCATAATTTGTTGAAGATGTCTCGAACGAAACGCTGGTTTTGAAAAATTCGGTGGTGTCTCGAGCGGGGGCCTCGTGGGTGGGCAGACTGCAGAGGATGTCTCAAGCGAAATGCTTGTTTTCACGTCCCGCGTGAAAACGCGTGGTCTCCTAACGCCTCAGAGCGGGACAAGCGTGAAAACACGTGGTCTCCTAAAGCCTCAGAGCGGGACAAGCGTGAAAACACGTGGGTTCCTAATGCCTCAGAGGCTGCCCCAGGAGGCCCCAGGAGCCCCCCCCCCCCCAGTTTAGAGTTGTTTGATGATTTCTCTGGCGAAACGCTCGTTTTCCGGGATTCAGAATGAACATGTTCACCCCAAGACAGCCCTAAAACCTCGCCCAGACAGGCATTTCCAGCAAAGCTGAAAGATATAGTGTGGATCATTTCTCATTCACACCATGACAGAATAATCCATAATGCTCAGGCCTGCAGCATACTGAAACAATCATCTCGAGGCGCGAGCCTTCCAAGCACCTCTCGCACCAGCGGTTTGCATCAAATTAGCGAGCAGCGCAACTGGCTCGAGGGCGGAAGAGGGTGGGCGGACTTGAGCTGCACGGTGGGCCGAGGGGTATTCACGTCTCTGACTATACACACCCCAAGACAGCCCTAAAACCTCGCCCAGACAAGCATTTCCAGCAAAGCTGAAAGATATAGTGTGGATCATTTCTCATTCACACCATGACAAAATAATCCATAATGCTCAGGCCTGCAGCATACCGAAACAATCATCTCGAGGTGCGAGTCTTCCAAGCACCTCTCGCCCATACCCGCATTACGTACTGGCGGGCCCGTCAACACTTTCTTGTAGCGGGTCACCGAGGCGGACGCTGCCCAGCGGCCGCGTCGCTGAATCTCCTTCCACGTCCGGCGACCTTGGGCCTTGATGTTCGAGGCTCAGTTGTGCTCGAAGACGTGAGGGCACGCATTGAGGGACGTGTAGCCCAGGCGGTCTGTGCTGCGCTTGACCGCGCGCTCGAACTCTGGCAGGGTGAATGCGAATAGCCTCTGAAGGTAGGGCGCCTTGGGCTTGAAGAAGAGGTTTGTCACTCTCGCCAGCCACGGATGCGCCGCGACTCTGATCAGCGTGCTGTCGTCCTGGCCGCTTGCCTTTGTCGTCTCGTGCCAGTTGGAGGGTGCGATGACTGCGCCAACGTGCGCGCCGGGCTTCGCGGCCGGCGCGGGCGGCAGGATCTGGCACTGTCGGAGCTTCACGTTCCCGAAGGGCCAGGGGTTGGCGCCCATCTCGAGCACCACCGCGGCGCCCAGGAGCGGCGTGATGCGCTCCACCAGGTCAAGCGCGATGTTGTCTACGATGATGTCGGTCGCCGGGAACCGCAGGCGCCTGTACTCGTAGAAGGTGCTGCGGCCCTCCCACGTGTCGAAGCCGTCGTCGAACGGGTCCACGAGGTACGGGGACAGGGAGTCGTCGAGGCAGCTCAGCGGCTGCAGGTCGAGCATCTTGCCCACTCAGATCTCGAGCTCGTGCGCCGCAGCCGCTTGAGGGTGTCGTTCGTCATCGTCGCCATGACCAGCGTGTCGCGCCTCGGGGCCCGGAGGGGCCCCCCGTGGCGCGCCGTCGACAGCTGGCGAGGCCGCCCGCTGCCCGGCGGCGGCTGCCTGCCAGTGAGCGTGGGCCCGCCAGCGCTGGGGGCGTTTGTCCTGACCGAACTGGATGGCGGGGTCTGCCCCGAGGAAGTCGTCGGCGGCTCTGCAGGCGTCGCCGACGAACGTGATGCCCTCGCTGCGTACTGCCACTTCACTAGGCGTCGGCTGACGGCCCGCCGCCAGGAGGAGCCCCTGTCGGAGCTCCTGAGGGTCGAAGTCGGCGGCGTGGGCGAGCGCTTCTCGGGGAAGAGCGGTTGCCATAATGTCAGCCCAGCATGGGCCCAACTGTGACGGATATGCGGCAGCTTGGGGTGTGAGGTGCCCGCGCAGCATGACCGCGTGCTTGCGCGAGACGCGGGGTCGCCCCCCAGGGCCCTCAGGGCCCCCACGTTCGTCAGGATCCGAGCAGGCTTCCGATAGGGTGCCCCGAACATACTCATATCGAAATGCACCTCGATGACGGCGGGCAACCTTCGAAGTCGGGCGACGGGTTCGAAACTCCATAGCCTCGAAGTCCTGGGATTCTCGACGCTCCAGTAGCACCCCCTGCGAGGACAGTGCGTGACAGAGGGTGGCCGTGAAGAGTGCGAACTCGACCCTAGCCTTTCCTTAGCCCGTGCTCGTGCGTGGTTCTTGATTCCCCGGCGTGCGATACTCCAGACGGAACAAGGCGTCCCAATATGTACATATAGTAGTCGGCCGCTGCGGGCCAGATCCAGGATAAAGGGCAGCGTGCTCCTGCAAGACAAATCGAACTCCCAACCGTCCCTTATGTCCACGGCGTCGGCGAACGGAAGCCCAACTTCTCTGCAGGCCCGAGTCAACCGCCCCAGACCACCAAAGAGCTCCACACAAAAAACTGACTTACCAGGCTCGCTCTGAATTGTCGGGCAGGAAGCAGATGATAGCGATGCCGACGATGGAGGCGACAGAGAGGAGGGAGGTTGTGTCTTGCGCCCCTCGGAGCACGGCCGATCGACAGTCAAGCTTGGCGAGGCGACGCCCAGCTCGCCCGACGAGTGCTCCGCCCCCGCCGAGCGCTTGGTGTCCCAGCGGCGCGAGTCCTGGTCGCTAGGGTTCCGATCCGTCTCGATGTAGCGGAGCCGCCATGCGATCTGGCCGCCGAGGCGGTAGGCTGCCGCTCGCCGACACAGCGACTGCAGCCCTGCACTGGAGCGGCCCTTCTCATAGGCCCCCACGGTCACCTGGCTGTCGCTGAGGGTGAGCAGCTTCGAGCCCAGCCGTCCCACCGTGCGGCAGCGACGCCGTGGGCCCATCAAAGCCACCCGGGCCCCCTTCAGATTGATGTGCTCCTCCTGCCAGCGCCAGCGGTCCGCCGCGACGAGCTGGCAGCGATGGCGCCCAGTCCAGCCGTCGGCCAGGCGGGAGATCCCCGCGCCCAGGTCGATCTTGACTCGAGGGCGCCGCGGCGGCGCGGCCGCCGAAGGTGACCCGAGGCGCAGGTCGTCGGCACGGGCCCGAAGGGCCTGGCCGAAGGCCGCGCGCGGCCCAGCCGAGAGGCCGGGCGCGTCGCCCCGCGCGTAGCTGAGGCCGTCGGTCATGTGGCCCTCCTGCACGGGGATGTCGCGGTAGCGCCAACGCTCTCTCCACCTCCAGGCCTCGCGCAACTCGCTGGGCTCCGCCTTCGTCACGTGGAGGGCGTAGCCCCGGGTGGAGGAGTCGCCGCAGTAGACCTCGTTGGAGAAGGTGGTGCCCAGGTCGGCCTCCATCAGGAAGAGAAATTCATCGCACAGCGGATCTCGGACTTCACGGACGGCCACGCGCGCCTGGGTACCTCCAAGGCCTCCTCGATGAAGCGGTAGCAGGCGTTCAGCGCGGACATGGCCTCCGGGCACAGCTGGTTCAAGTTCACCACGTGGCCGAGCCAGCACTGCAGAATGTGCCCGTGCAGTTTGCGACGGCGCAGCAGGGCATGGCCGGCCAGGTGGGTCCACCAGACGCGGCGGGAAACATGTCGTAGCCGTCGGTCGCGCCAATGGCGCACCAGGCCCAGCGACTGCATCTCGAAACCGTCGCGAGGCCCCACGTCGAAAGGCATGTTATCTTCACAAAAACTCTTCTCAATCTCATGCATCTGCTTCCCGGCGTCACCCGCGCAGCCACCCATGACCTGCGCGTTGTCCACGTACACGCCGGCCACGCACTTGCCAGGCTTCAAAACTGGAGCCGGCTGCATCTCCCGCATGATCTGGTCAGCCCCTCCGTCCAAAGTGCGCTCAACACGGTAGGTGACGGCTTCGTTGGCGAAGAAGAGGGCCCACGACCAGCCCACGCAGACAGCGGCCATGCACGGGTAGAGCACCTCGCCGTCCACGACCTTGGTCTCCGCCCCCTCGGCGTCGCCCCAGATCATGGCGGGCCGGCACTCCATGTCCTCCAGCTCGTAGGTGTCGAAGTGGTCCTCGAAGCCGAACCAGGAGGCGAGCTCGGGGACTGTGTAGTTATAGAAGCAGCCCCCGACGTCGCCCTCCTCCCCGCGCGGGCTCGCCGCGGGCCCCGAGCCGAGGCCGCCGAAGCCGGAGGCCTTCAGCCTGGGGACGGAGAGGTCCAGGTCGGCCATACAGCGCGAGGACCCAAGTCGCGTGGTGGGCGGCGGGCGACGTGCCCGATTGGCCGCTCGGGCGTCGATGATCAGCCTCTGGGGCCCATCCTTCTTCTCGACCACGAAGATGCCCGCGCGCCTCTTCAGCCGCCGGCGCCAAGTCAGCAAGCCCTGCTGGCGCAAGCGCTGGTGCAGCCGCCTCCTAGGTCTCGCGAGCGCCGAAGCTTGGGGCCCCAGTAGGCCGAGAACCCCGCGCACTCGGACCGATCCTTCTCAAGCTCCGCCTCATCCATCTCGATCAGATCGGCTGAGTGTCTGAGGTAGCCAAGCGCTGCAGGAGGGAGCTCGCGGCGAATGGGCCGCACGTGAACCTTCCGATGCAGGTTCTTGACCTTGTCAAACTCGAAGCAGGCCAAGTTCTTGGGCTCCATGCCGCAGTGGTCTCTGGAGTCGAGGATCTCCGACAGGGATGACTCCTCGGCGAGGTCAGCAGGGCGATCCCCGTACGCCTCGACCCGCCGGGCGACGTTCTGGAGCATCCAGCGCTGCACGGCGGCGGGTCGGAGGGGCCCCTCAGGTGGAAGATCACGCCCCCGGGCACGACGCGAATTCAGGTTGGCGGCGGCGAGCTGGTTCAAAGCCCGAACCGAATCAAAAACTTGCCGTGGCCGCGCAGGATCACATGCATCGCCGAGGGCAGCGGCATCTCGAGGCAGAGGGAACGGATCTCCATGCCGTCGGTCTCGCGCCCTGACCCCTCCGGACGCGGAGGTGGCGAGCCCGCGTAGATGTCGGCTGCGGGGGGGCCTGGTCGACGCCCGGGCTGCCGGCGCCGGCGCCCCCGGAGCCCCGGGGGGCGTCATCCCTCGATGCCGGCGCCGCCCCCGGCGCCGCCATCCTTCCCCTTCTTCTTCGTCCTCGGGCCCTTGCCGTCGCCCTCCCCGCCCTTCTCGCCGTCGCCCTTCCTCGTCTGCGTCCGCCCCCCACGATAGAGCCGCTCTTGCTTCATGATGGCGGTCCTTTCCCTGAGGCGGTCGGTGATCCACGAGATGAACCTCGAGGTCGAGGCGCGACTCACGGCGTTGACCGGCGTGGACAACCATACGTCGAGGCCACTGTAGTCGGGGAGCCGAGGGGTCCGTTCCACCGCTATCATCGTCTGGGTCAGCCAGCGCGCGACCGACCCGGCCGACGCCATCATCGAGAGGTCGACTGGGTCCCAGGGGCGCATGCGACGGATCACCTCGCACCTGCATCGATGCACGTGGTCGACGGCCGACCACTTGCCTACGCCGCTGAGGCGCTCCCACTCCGATCGGTACGAGGTCATGTTGCCCGGCCCTGCCCCGACGTGGTCCAGGAGCGCCCTCGCGCTCCTGACGTCGGCTAAGAGGACGCCCCTCTGCTCGGTGTCGCGCCAGAGGGCGTCCGTCTCCGTCAGGTGGAGGACACTCTGCCCCGTGTCGCCCGCGTGGTCGCCGAGCGCGTGGATGTCGCCGAGGCCGGTCACCGCCCCCTCCTTGAAGTCCGTCAGGCCGCTCGCCGCGTTCTTCTGCACCAGGAACCCCCCGCCGTCCAGCGCCGCCGCGTCTTTCGTGTCGACGCGGGCGCCGAAGGCGTCGTCGTCCATCAGAGCCGCGTCCACGACCTCACAGAACCTCACGGAACGTGCCTCCGCGATCACCTGGACCGTCCGATCCACCGCGCCGACCTGGCCGATCCCCAGCAGCTGGCCCTGCATCCTCGCCCTGCGTTGGTAGCTGGCCGACGCCGCGTCCTCGATCGGGTCGCGGGCGTAGACCTGGCAGGCCAAGTGCGCTGGGAACGGCGCCCGCCTTTCTAGCATCCCGTGCCGGGCGTCCAGCAGCATGACCGCCCCGAGCCCGAGGTCCGGGGTCAGCGCGATCCTGATGTCCCCGTCCACGCGGATCAGGAGCGCCCTGCGATGCCAGTGGAACCCTCGAAGGCCGCGTTCGTACCTCATGAGGACCTGCGAGTCCGCGATGTCCAGGGCGAAAGTGTCAGCCATGGCGTCGGCTCGGGGTGCTCGGCGCGGCGTCGCCCCCACGGGAGCCGCTGGCGGCGGCCGGGGCTCTGGCGAGGCCGCCGCCGGCTCCCCGCGCCTTGGGTTCCTCTCGGGCCCACGTCCGCGCCCACCGCAGCGGTTGCGCCGACGCCAGCCAGCCAGGAACCCCAGCGCCCCAGCGCTGGAGGTCGCCAGGCCGAGCGTCAGCAGCCCAACGAGCAGCAGGCACCGGAGCATCGGGACCTCCGCCTGGAGGTTCACGACCTCGCCCTGGAGGTCGATGATGCGTCGGAGCTCCAGGTCACAAGAGCAGGGGCAGCCTTCCTCCGCGCCGCAAGATGGCGGCGGCGGCGGGCGCCAGCCGGAGGCCACGGGCGTCGCCCGCCCCCTCGACCAGCAGGCGCCCAGCGTCGCACTCCAGGCGGCCGCGAACGTCGCCCAGAGCAAGGGCGGTCCGTCCATGCGCCGCCCGCGCGGCGGGCCTCTCGGACTTGAGCCGCGCGGTTGCAGAGGCACGTGCGGGCATGCGCTGGCGGGCGAGTAGTGGCCGAGGGGTATTCACGTCTCTGACTATACAAAGTTTTTGCGTGCCCGCTCGAAGTTTACGAAGGATCGTGGCCCTGGGAGCGCGGACGCAGCGTAATTTACAAAGGGTCGGGGCCCTGGGAACGCGACCCCAGTGTAACTTATGAAGGATCGTGGCCCTGGGAGCGCCGGCGCAGCGTAATTTACGAAGGATCGTGGCCCTGGGAGCGCGTCCCGTGGCACGTCCATTGGCACGTTCCGTAGCGCGTCCCCTTGGCACGTCCCGCAGTGCGTTCCCATGGCACGTTCCCTGGGACGTCGCCTGGCGCGCCCCTTGGGCCGGTCCGCGGCGCGTCCTCCTGGCACGTTCCCCTGTCAGTTTGCTCTGGGGCAGCTACTGTGTGCTCAGGCAGCTCGAGCTTAAGATCCAGATCAGATCGGTCAGGACTCGGACGCAAAGGGGGACTCGATCCACAACGCTATACAGCACAATCGCGGCATGGCACATCGCAGTTCAGCACGGTACAGCACAGCGCAGCCGTCGGCACGGTACATCAAGATCGATACACTCAGCATTGCAACTTGTCACGTTCCCTGGCGCGTTCCGTGGCGCGTCCCGCGGCGAGTCCCCATGGCATGTCGCGCGGCGCGCCCTCTGGTGCGTCCCGTGGCACGTCCACTGGCACATTCCGCAGCGCGTTCCCTTGGCACGTCCCGCGGTGCGTCCCCATGGCACGTCCCTGGCACGTCGCCTGGCGCGTCCCTTGGGATGTTCCGCGGCGCGTCCTCCTAGCACGTCTCCTTGCCAATCAGCTCTAGGGCAGCTAATGCGCGCTCAGGCAGCTCGACCTTCCGACCCAGATCAGATCGGTCAGGACTCGGATGCAAAGGAGGACACGATCCACAACGCTATAGAGCACAATCGCGGCATGGCACATCGCAAGTCAGCACGGCGCAGCACAGCACAGCTCTCGGCACGGTACATCAAAATCGATACACTCATCATTGCATTTGCCCGTCGCCCAATCAGGTGTCTTTGAAACGTTGCTACGTCTCCCGTTTCTTTATTCCTTTCCGGGTTCGTGGGTCGATCATGTCCCCCGAACAGTGCTTGCACTTAGGTGCTCTTGCTTCTGTTTTGAGGATTTGGGCTGGTGTGCCGCTCTGGCGCTCTGGCGGCTATGAAATCGCCGCCGCGCCCCGTCGCCGCCTCGTCAGCGCCGGTCGATTTGGCAGGTGTGCCGCTCTGGCGGCTATGTAATCGCCATCGCCGCTCCGTCGCCACCTCGTGGCCGCCCATCGTCTTGGCCCGTCTGCCGGTCTGGCGGTTATGTCGTCGCCGTTGCCGCCCTGTCGCCGCTTCGTCGCTGTCCCGTCACTGTTTTGGTTCTCCTTTCTAAAAAGAAAAAAGACTCTACCCCCCCCCTCCCCCGGCGTTATCCGCCCCCCTTTCGGGTACGTAAATCATATATGAATCGGGCCACATGTCCATCCTAAATATGAATTTACACTATCCCAGGGGGGCCGGTATCGGCCCCCCTTCGGTTCCCATGTAAAAAACTATACGCGGATACATGGTTGGAAATAACATAAGACTTTCTCGCGAACCCCTTACAAAACATGCAACGAAATGCGCGCGCGCGCCGTCGCGCGCGCATGCCGAAATCCTTCAAAAACCTTCGGTGTCGGAAGGATTGTGCAATCGAGTTCCCAAAAAACCTACAAACAACACAAGGTTTCGCAACACTGATTTGCTAAAAAAAGCTTACGCGCGAGCTCTTGCGACATCGTACGAAAACCATGGGTTTTCTAAGATTTTCACAATATGCTACCACACGGGCTTCGCGCGCGCATGTCGAAATCTGTCGAACGCCCCTGCGCGTGCGCCGTCGCGAGAACCCTCTGCAACAAAAACAAGACTAAGTGCAGACGCGCGCGTCGTCGCGCGCGTACGCCGAAATCCTTCAAAAGCCATCGGTTTCGGAAGGATTGCAAAATCGTGTGTCCAAACAACCTACAAAAACGCACGGTTTCGCAACACGGATTTTCAACAAAAGCGTGCGCGCGCGCTCTTGCGTCGTCGTCGTCGTCGTCGTCGCCGTCCTCCCTCCTCCCGCGTCGTCGCCGTCGTCGCCTACGTCGTCCTGTGTTTTTCCTCGTGTTCGTCGTCGTCGTCCTCTTTGGCGTCGCGGTCGCTTCCGTCGTCGTTGTCGCCGTGGTCGTCCTTCCTCCTCCTCCCTCCTCGTCGTCGTCGTCCGTCGTCGGCGTCTCGTCGTCGTCCCTCCTATTTCGTCGCCGTCGTCGTCGTCGTCGTCGTCGTTGTCGTCGTCGTCTTCCCGCCTCCCTCGTTGTTGTCGTCGTCGGCGTCGCCGTCCTTCTTCCTTCTTCGTCGCTCGCGTCGTCGCCGTCCTCTCTCCTCCCTCGTCGTTGTCGTCGTTGTCGCCGTCGTCGTCCTCCCTCCTCCCTCGTCGTCGTCTTCGTTGGCGACGTCGTCGTCGTCGTCTTCGTCGTCGTCGGCGTCGGCGTCGTCTTCGTCGTCTTCTTCTACAGCTTAGAGCTCCTACAAAGCTGGCTGGTCCTATAATAGCTCATGCGCTACCCACTCAATTGCTCTATCCAATGCAATCATCTCAGCTTGGAACACCGTCACGTCTACTGGCATATGCACCCCTTCTGCGTACCACGGCTGATACGAAGCCGCCCCCTCGAAGTTGCCGAAAATCACAACAATCACCGAAGCTGCTGCGCAAGTTGCCGACCTCCGCCCCCCGTCGCTCTGGATCACGATGTTGGCGCAATTCGGTTTCAGCTTCGTGGTGCACCGTCTGCTCCAGGAACATCCTCTGTCCATAATCAAGTCGGCAAGGCCATCAGCCCCTTTGTTGTGCTTCCTTGATATCCACTGCACCGGGTCGTCGTCAAATCGGGGTGGTCGCCAACCTTTCCCATACAATGCACGCAGCCTTGTGGCCATGCGATCGAAGACCGGTTTGTCTGAGCCCACGTGGAAAGCAGAATGTCCACATACCACCTCTGACAACATTTTCGAGTCGCAGAGAAATTGAAAACATTTCTCCCATCGGTCCCATCGAAGCAGAGCAGCTGGCGTATCTAGTAGTCCAGCGGGATTCGGATCGTCGCCTGAGAATCTCAATCTTTGTTTCTTCGACGGGCGCTCCTCGGTAAGGTCCCAAACTTGCTTCGTAGAGCGCGATGGGATACCGAACGAAAGGCTTTCGCCCCCGAAGACCGCCTTCGCGAAAACGGGGAACTCCGACTGCCAGGCGTGCTTGCCCATGTTGTCCCAGATATCCCTCCAGCACAGGCCGTGCACTCTGACCATGAGATCTTCCCAAGAAGCCGTGTGCCCTCCAGGTCGTTGTGTCCATCCCAAATTGCTGCGAGCCCCCGGGCGCGCAAGTTTGAAGAACTCCCAAGACAGCCTGGATCGGTAGAGGCGTCCCCATTTCAACGGTTGCCGGCCTCGGCCGGTACATATGTCAATCTCTCTCCCTGCTGCTTTGTGGTATGCTTCTAACACTCGGATGTGGATCGGTCGTACGCCACGCCGCTGGAACCAATACTTCATGGTATCAGAGGTGCTCTTCAAATACGTGTGGTAAAGCACGACGTGTTTCAACCAACGTAGTCTGCAAACCCTGCGAAGCCATTTCAGTTCCCAAGTCCATAGGTCCTGCAGTCGTCGTCGTCGACGTCGTCGTCGTCGTCGGCGTCGGCGTCGTCGTCGTCGCCGCCGTCGTCGTCGTCGTCGTCGGCGTCGTCATCGTCGTCGTCGTTGTCATCGTCGTCGTCGTCGTCGTCGGCGTCAGCGTCATCGTCGTCGTTGTCGTCGTCGTCGTCGTCGTCGTTGTCGGCGTCGGCGTCGTCGTCGTCGTCGTTGGTGTCGTCGTCGTCGTTGTCGGCGTCGTCGAAATCGTTGGAGACGTCGTCGGTTTCGTCGTAGTCGTTGTCGGTGGCGTCGTCGTCGTCGTCGCTGTCGTTGTCGGCGTCGCTGTCGTTGCCAAGTGCCATTTGGTACCCACCGTCATGGTCTTAAGAAATTTTGCGAACCAAGTTGCGGGTGGGTGGGTGGGATGTTTGCGCGAGCAGTGGAGCGCGAACAGAAATTATTCCACAACATAGACTGCACCACATACGTTCTCCTTTCTCCAACAAAAACTAAGATCTAGCACCCCCGCGGATTACCGATATACTCTGGGGTTGGGCATTTTTGATATGACTTGCTCATGATAATTATGAATTCGTACTATCCCAACCAGACCACTTTCGACCCCCATCATCCCTGACAAATGATGAGATTCGCGCGCGCTTTTTATCTATAATCCGCCAGCCCCCTTGCGGGGCCATCAGGCTGCGAGGATTAAGCTTGCTGCTCCCTGCGCCAGTTCCAGTTTCCAGTTTCCATTGTTACAGTGCTGCTTTCTGCTTCCTACTGTAAATTGTTACTGTCCGCGCGAGGGGGGGAGCGGAAAACTGCCCTGGTTAGCACCCCCAGGGAGGGTTCTCAGAATTCCTGGGAGGTAAAAATTATCACCCCTCACGCAGATCGGCGGGGTCAGGGACCAAAAAACATAAGGAATTTGCAACATGTCTGAAATTCTGTGGCACCCCTCACGCAGATCGGCGGGGTCAAGGTCAACAAAAAAAAATGGATTTGCCACATTTCTAGAAATCCGGTGGCACCCCTCACGCAGATCGGCGGGGTCAGGGTCCAAAAACACAAGGGATTTGCTAAATTTCTGAAATCCGGTGGCGCCCCTCACGCAGATCGGCGGGGTCAGGGTCCAAAAAGACAAGGGATTTGCCGCATTTCTGAAATCCGGTGGCACCCCTCACGCAGATCGGCGGGGTCAGGATCCAAAAACACAAAGGATTTGCCACAAAGGATTTGCCGCATGTTTTAAAATCGGTGGCACCCCTCATGCAGATCGGCGGGGTCAGGGTCCAAAAACACAAGCGATTCGCCACATTTCTAAAATTCGGTGGCACCCCTCACGCAGATCGGCGGGGTCAGGGTCCAAAAAAACATAAGGGATTCGCCACATTTCTAAAATTCGGTGGCACCCCTCACGCAGATCGGCGGGGTCAGGGTCAAAAAAAAACAAAGGATTCTCAGTATTTTTGAAATTCGGTGGCACCCCTCACGCAGATCGGCGGGGTCAGGGTCCCAAAACACAAGGGATTTGCTACATTTCTGAAATTCGGTGGCACCCCTTACGCAGATCGGCGGGGTCAGGGTCCAAAAACACAAAGGATTTGCCACATTTCTGAAATTCGGTGGCACCCCTCACGCAGATCGGCGGGGTCAGGGTCAAAAAACATATGGGACTAGAACCATCGCGCGCGCTTCGCGCGCGCTCAAGTTCTAGCTAGGCTTGATAGGCTAACTAATGTAATATCATGTTGGTCGCTTCTTGCGTCCAGGGACTCCCTTGGAGGCCCTGCTCAAGCCTCGGAATCATATAGAAGGGGAAGTGCGGAAACGCAGAAATCATTCATTTCCTTTAGGTATTCAACGATTTGGGGCCCTCAATGGCTTCCTGGGTTCTTTTTTGGGAGGTGAGGGGGGTCTGAATTGTGGTCTCTTGTGCAAGAGTAGACCGGGGGCCAAACTTGGAAACAAAAAGGAATTACCCTGGCGACGTACCCAACCCCTGCGCAAAAGCGGGGCGCAAATAGTTTAGGATACTTTATAAGGGGGCGATGACGGAGCGAGGGTTACATATGTCTGCAGACGGAATTCGGGAGACTCGCAGGACACTGGCTACAGGAAAAGGGCTTGATAAAGCTGATGAGTTACAATTCCTGAGCACTCCTAGCCACTTCGAAAACGGGGATCACAGCAGGCCTCGAAAGTGGCGACAGTCTCACAGATCGCAGCCCCGCAGGGATGGCGAGGGCCAATTTGGGCCCGCGCGTGGCGTCACTGCGCTGGGCCCCCCAGCAGGCCTCGAAAGTGGCGGCAGTTTCACAGATCGCAGCCCCAGGGATGGCGAGGTCTCGTTTGAATATGCCCGTGGCGTAACTGTGCAGGGCCCCCCAGCAGGCCTCGAAAGTGGCGACAGCTTCACAGATCGCAGCCCCCCCGGAGATGGCGAGGTCTCATTTGAATCCGCGCGTGGCCCTCACTGTGCTGGGCCCCCCAGCAGGCCTCGAAAATGGCGACAGTTTCACAGATCGCAGCCCCCCAGGGATGGCGAGGTCTAATTTGAATCTGCCGTGGCCCACTGTGCTGGGCCCCCCAGCAAGCCTCGAAAATGGCGACAGTTTCACAGATCGCAGCCCCCCAGGGATGGCGAGGTCTAATTTGAATCCGCGCGTGGCCCTCACTGTGCTGGGCCCCCCAGCAGGCCTCGAAAATGGCGACAGTTTCACAGATCGCAGCCCCCCAGGGATGGCGAGGTCTAATTTGAATCTGCGCGTGGCCCTCACTGTGCTGGGCCCCCCAGCAGGCCTCGAAAATGGCGACAGTTTCACAGATCGCAGCCCCCCAGGGATGGCGAGGTCTAATTTGAATCCGCCGTGGCCCTCACTGTGCTGGGCCCCCCAGCAGGCCTCGAAAGTGGCGACAGTTTCACAGATCGCAGCCCCCAGGGATGGCGAGGTCTAATTTGAATCTGCCCGTGCCCTCACTGTGCTGGGCCCCCCAGCAGGCCTCGAAAATGGCGACAGTTTCACAGATCGCAGCCCCCCGGGAATCTGAGGGATGGCGAGGTCTAATTTGAATCTGCGCGTCGCCCTCACTGTGCTGACCCCCCAGCAGGCCTCGAAAATGGCGACAGTTTCACAGATCGCAGCCCCCCAGGGATGCGAGGTCTAATTTGAATCCGTGCTGAGCCCCCCAGCAGGCCTCGAAAATGCGACAGTTTCACAGATCGCAGCCCCCCCAGGGATGGCGAGGTCTAATTTGAATCTGCGCGTCGCCCTCACTGTGCTGGGCCCCCCAGCAGGCCTCGAAAATGGCGACAGTTTCACAGATCGCAGCCCCCCAGGGATGGCGAGGTCTAATTTGAATCTGCGCGTCGCCCTCACTGTGCTGGGCCCCCCAGCAGGCCTCGAAAATGGCGACAGTTTCACAGATCGCAGCCCCCCGCAGGCAAGACAGGAAGAGGCAGGGAGGGAGGAGGAGGAGGAAGGAAGGAGTGGAGACCACACTGCTCTATTCAAAACGAATACCCAACCAAGGAGGGTTGGGAATTGTGGGATTTCCATGCTTTTCCAGTTCCTCGGCGCTGTTCGGCGCTGTCTTTTGTTTGTGCCTCGCGGGTTTTGTTAGCCGGGCCCCTCAGGGGTGTGGGATCTTCCGGACCCCCTGGAGCTTCTGGAGGCCTCCTGGAGGCCTGGAGAGCCGCCGGAAGGGTGTCTCGGGCTGCGCGGGAGCGTGTTGAGCCGTTCTTTACGTTCTGGGGGCTCCTTGAGGTCGTCATGGGCTGTCCTTCGGCGTCTTGGGGTCTTCCCCCCAGGAAGCCAGGAGGCGCGATACCGGCCAAATGTCAGGGGATGTGTGGGACCCTCGAGTAGGAGTCCCACTTTGAAACAAAAAGGGAATTCTGGGAATTTCAATAAAAAAATCCTCGATCTTCGAGGGTTGGAAACGGGAAAACGTGAGAAGGCGAAAAACGTTAGAAAAACCATAGGACATGAACGAGTTGACCCTCTTTGGGTTCTCTCGGGACGGCTCTCGCAGCTCTCTTGGGCTGTTCTTGGAGCCTCGTCGGGGTCTCGTTGGGGCCTCTCAGGGATCGGGGGTGTGTTGGGGGCCTCTGGGGGGTCCCGGAGGCCTCTCGGAGGTCTCTGGAAGCCTCCTGCTCCCGCTCTTGGGCCCATCTTGGGCCTGTTCTGGGGTGGTCTGGGAATGTCCTGGGCGCCTCTTCGGCAATCTTGGAGCCTTCTTGGCCCGTCTTGGGGCCGTCCTGAGGATCTCTTGGGTGGTCTTGGGAGCCTCTTCGGCGCTCTTGGACCATTGGAAGCTCGAAAACGCGAGAAGCCAAAAACATGGAAAAGACAATGAACATCTACGATTTGGGCCTCTTCGGGCTGTCCCGTGACACCTATCAGACCTCTCTTGGGTCTCTTGGAGAACACCTGTGAGCCAAGAGAGCCGTCGGAAGGCTGACTTGGGCTGCTCGATAGCGTATTGAACCATTCTTTCGAATTCTGAGGGCTTCTGGGAGGCGTCTTGGGCCCTCCTGGGACGCTGTGGAGGCTCCCCGGAAAGGCCGGGGGAGCGGTACTGGGCGCGTCCCCGAGATGTGGCGGGGAGGGGCCCGGGGCCAGGGGGGGCGGTATATTTTTGCATTATACAGAACCGCGCGCGCGCTTCGCGCGCGCTTGGGTTCTAGCGCATGCCATGGCGTTGTGAGCTGCGCGTGCTTTTCGCACAGGCTCATTCCATGCCTTGCCCTACCTCGTCCTCCAATAATCCTTATACGTCCTTCCTCGTTAACCCTCCAGACTCTCTCGGTTGTCCTCGCTTTTCGTTTCTCGTCTTGCTTGGGATTATGCGGGGGCTTCGAGCTGTTCAGGGCCGGCGTGGGAAGATATGCAATATGAAGTGGGCTGGCTTGAAATGTACGGGTCTCTTGTGGATCTTCCTGTTGGGGCTGCCTTGAAGGCCTTGGGGCCCGCTTGGGTCCCTCTTGGGCTCTTCTTCGAAGTTGTGGGGCCGTCTCGAGCCTCGGCGCCATGTGAAGCTCTCCCGAAGCAATCCGAAGGAGACGAGCGTGAGATTTACTGAATATGGAAAAACCTGAATGGCTTTTGCGTTTGTGGCTCTCTGGGGTCATTTGGGAGGGCCTTTGGGAGTTCCACTGGGGCTTGTGGCCCCTGGGGGCCGCCTTGAAACATCTTGGAGCGTCTTGGACCACTAAGGGGCCATCTTGGCGGCCAGCGGGCGTCGCTTGCTTAGAGTAGAAAGTGCCTGGGATGCAGCGGCCAGCGCTGTACACGAGCTGCTACCTTGGGCTGCAGCTCGCTGGATTCTGCTGCGTGAAAGGCGCTGCTACCCTGGGCTGCAGCGCAATGCAATTGAATACCCGGGCATTACCTATCCCACACGGCACTTGAACGAGAGATGGACATGCTTGGTTTGCGCATGAATTTCTGTCCTGAGTCCTGAATGGATGACCATCGAACCCAAATCCAAAATTCCCAGATCTCTTGGGGCCTTCGAAGGCTCCGCGAAACCGTTAAGAAGCCGGGAGGCGCGGTACTCGCCAGATGTCAGGGGATGTGTAGGACCCCCTGGTAGGAGTCCCACTTTGATGGGGGAAGGGAATTCTAGGAATTCTCTTTTTTTCCCAAATCCTCAATCTTTGAGGATTGGAAGCGGGAAAACGTGGGAAGGCGAAACATATTGGAGAAAAACACGGGGAATTAACGATTATGCCCTCTTTGGGCTCTCTCGGGACGGCTCTCGCAGCTCTCTCGGGCTGTTCTTGGAGCCTCGTCGGGGTCTCGTTGGGGCCTCTCAGGGATCTGGGGTGTGTTGGGGGCCTCTGGGGGGTCCCGGAGGCCTCTCGGAGGTCTCTGAAGCCTCCTGCTCCCGCTCTTGGTCCCATCTTGGGCCTGTTCTGGGGTGGTCTGGGGTTATGCTGGGCGCCTCTTCGGCAGTCTTGAAGCCTTCTTGGCCTGTCTCGGGGCCGTCCTGACGGTCTCTTGGGTGGTCTTGTGGCAGTCTTGGGAGGCTCTTCGGCGCTCTTGGACACTGGAAGCTCGAAAACGCGAGAAGTCCAAAACATTGAAAAAACCCATGAGCATCTACGATTTGGGCCTCTTCGGGCCGTCCCGTGACACCTATCAGACCTCTCTTGGGGTCTCTTGGAGGCCACCTGTGAGCCAAGAGAGCCGTCGGAAGGCTGACTTGGGCTGCTTGGGAGCGTCTTGGGCCATCCTTTCGCATTCTGGGGGCTCCTGGGGGGCGTCTTGGGCCTTCCTGGGACGCTGTGGAGGCTCTCAGGAAAAGGCTGGGGGAGCGGTACCGGGAGCGTCCTCGAGATGTGGCGGGGAGGTGTGGGACCAGGGGGCGGTATTTAGTCATATATATATATATATATGTGTGTGTATATTCACACATACATACATATATACATATATATATATATATATATATATATAAATAAACATACATACATACATACATACATACATACATACATACATACATACATACATACATACATACACATACATACATACATACATACATACGTACATACATACATACATACATACATACGTACATACATACATACATACATATAGACAGACAGACAGACAGACAGACAGACAGACAGACAGACAGACAGACAGACAGACAGACAGACAGACAGACAGACAGACAGACAGACAGACAGACAGACAGACAGACATACAGATATAAGAACCACGCGCGCTTGGCGTGCGCTTAGGTTCTAGCGTGTCACAGACACAGGAAAAGCTGTGCGAAAAAATGTTTTGATTTTTTCAGGCAAGTGCGGACTCCAGTGGCAACACCTGCTTGAGGCACCGCCGGGGGCGGACCTTGTGTAGAGTGTGGGAAGTCGGACCAGCTCTCTGGTCGACCCTCTTGGGCGCGCCCGGGGGCTCTCTTGGGCCGTTTTGGGGGGCCCATTGCGGGGCTGTTTCGGGGCCTCTTTGAATGTTGTTGCGGTTTTCTTGGGGGCCTGTTGGGGCTTCTTGGGCGCTTCTTGGAGCCTCTTGGGGTCTCCTGGGGGCCTCTTGGGCCAAAACTCTCGATTATTCGGTTCCTCGTCCCCGTCTTGGGCGCCGACTCAAGGCGTTCTTGGGCTGTTTGGGCGCCTCGGGGGCCATCTTGGCCCCCTCGTGGGTCGTCTTGGAGCCCTCTTGGGGGCATCCTCGACTGGCTTGGGTGCCTCTTGGGCCGTCTTGGACGCAGTGGAAGCCCAGAAGGCGAACACGCCAAACATATAAGTTCTCCCATCGGAAATCAATTATGTTTGCTTATTGGGGCTCTGTTGGGGTGCCTCTTGGGGTGTCTTCGAGGCCTCATTTGATGTGTGTTTTCGGGTCTCATGGGGGCCTCTTGGGGCTTCTGGGCCCCTTCTTGGAGCCTCTTGGGGTCTCCTGGGGTTCTCTTGGGCCAAAACGCGCGAATTTCCGGTTCCTGGTCCCCGTCTTGGGCGCCGACTCAAGGCGTTCTTGGGCGGTTTGGGCGCCTCGTGGGCCGTCTTGGCCCCCTCGTGGGTCGTCTTGGGGCCTTCTTGGGGGCATCCTCGACTGGCTTGGGTGCCTCTTGGGCCGTCTTGGACGCAGTGAAAGCCCAAAAGGCGAACACGCCAAAAATATAAGTTCTCCCGTCGGAAATCGACGACGTTTGCTTATTGGGGCTCTCTCGGGGTGCCCCTTGGGGCGTCATCGGGGCCTTCGGGGGCCTTCTTGGCGTCATGGGAGTCGTCTTGAAAGGCGTCTGGAGCCATCGCTGCGGCCTCCCGGGGCCTCCCTGCAACCTCTTGGGGCCCTGTTGGCCCCAGGCCACAAGGAAAATTACGCCCTGGCCCCGTATTTGTGGTCGTGGCGCTGGCCCCCGGCCCCCGGGCCCTCGGAAGCGAGCCCACGACGCGAAATCAATATCGAAGATGGGGCCGAGTGCTCCCAGAGACCTCTGGGGTCGAGTGCCCTTTCCTTTCCCTCCTCTTATAGTCTTTCCTCTGAGAATCGGGATAAGATGACAAAGGAATTAAGATCTCATGTTCACTCTGCTCAGGGAGAGAGGGGGCGGGATGAGACATCGATAAGACAAGTATCCGTTAAGCAAGATTACTCTATCAGGAATGTGAAAGGAGGAGGCCGGCTGGCCTACGACCGACGACGCGCGACGGCCGAGGGCTGGCGCGCTCCTTTTCTCTCCTGCAAGCCAAGGCTGGCTTGTTTGAGCATCCATGCAGCTGCAGGATGCAGCTGTTAGTTCCAGCGGACAGTGCAATGCATGCAAAGTGAAATAAGTTCTAATTGAATATGAGGCGGAGAGGAGCATATTTACTCCCCTCGCGGCGGGCCACTGGCGCCAACCCCAAAAGCTTTTACAGCTCAACGGTGGCTGCCAGGGGGCCAAGGGCCGAAGAGGCTCGACGTTTCCCACCATTATGGTAAATAAATTCTCTCCGCTGGACCGGCTTAGCCGACCAGCAGAAGTATTCGCATCCAACACGCGTTCCGCGCGTGGATGAAGTTGTCTTGCACGCGCCTGCCGCGACTGAGTCACGCGGGCGAAACTCAGCTCAAGTCCTCAAACGGGTTGAACTCGTCCTCTGCTCTGGGCGGCGCCGGAGGCGGCGGGTTCGACGACGCCGATCCTCCCGTCTGTCCGTCTACGCCACGAGGCGCGCGGGACCGCCCTCTTCCTTTGTCAGTGTTGCTCTTTGATGCTGTCCCTTTTGACGGGAAGCGTAAATCGTGCTCATATTTTGATAGCGCGTGCCAGTTGTCCAGAGTATACCACTCGTCATCGGGCAGCCACGTGATCCTATTCCGATGGACGTAGCACCCGGCGTGGATTTTGTTCACGTAGCGCGGGTAGGACATGGACGGGTCGTACTCTTAGCTGCAGTCCGCAGCGCTGCTGGCAGCATCCACGGCCGCGCCGCTGGCAGCATCCACGGCCGCGCCGCTGGCAGCATCCATGGCCCCATCGCGCGCGCGCCGGGAATCCGACCGATCCCTTGTGCTGGGATGCTGAGGGCATGCCTCCCTAGTCGTCGCGGCTGAGCCGGCGACAGAACGCGGGGGCTCGGTGGCTTCTTCGGATGCCCGAACGTCTGAGACGCCAGGTCTAAGAGGCGGAGGGCGCGATAAAGGTCTAGCCTTCGCTCCATCCGTCGCCCTTCGTGGTCCCACGAGCTCGGCTTCGCCGTCGCGGCCAGGATCGTTATTCTTACGATCTCTCATGAACTGTATTAAACTCCTGGCAGCTGTCGCCGCAGCGACACCATACTTTCCGCATGCAGTGCGGAAATATCCGTGATCTTTGTCCTGGAGTTCAGTACAAGGGTCAGGATATTTATCCTGAAGCCAAGAAATGGCTTCCTGTATAAGAGCACCGTGGCGACGGATATAATTTTGCACTTTCCTGCCCATTTTATGGGCCCACTTTTCTATTATGTCGTCCGTTTGAACAGCGGCACGGATGCGGCAGTCTAAGGCATACTCGTCGGTCCGTCGTTTCGAAGCAATATTTTCCGTGCATGCCATATCGGGACGAATGATTCGGCCCGGGTGACCAATAAAGTAATCTTCCGATATGAAGAAGCTGATAATTTCGTGGACAATCACAAAAATCCGCATGGGCCGAAAGCCCAGTTGCATTTGTTGTACAGAGGCCAACCAATTGTCATCTACGATGGTCTTGATGATCTCCGGGATCTCATGTTCCGCATTTCCTGTCAGGGCAACCCTGCCAGGATTAGCAGGGCTTGCGCCTGTGTGTTCAACGACATAATGGGCTGCAACTGCCCAAACCTCTGTCCCGAACAACCTCGCCTTGATCGAAGGGTCATCGCGGTGAAAATACACGGGTCCTTCAGAATGATCAAGAGTGATGGTTCCGTCAGTTATCAGCGCGGCCTTAGGCCCGCTGATTGCTGAAAAATCCAGATCCATCCGCGACTGTTCGCGCGCCATCGCGGCTTCGCCGGTGGCATGTCGCAACGCCAGGACAATGAGACGGCGGCCCCGACACTCACTAATCCGTCTTGAGACGGACTGACAACTGCGAGTCGGCCTCGCTCTAAAATTGTTCTCCCAGGCAATTGGTAATCGCGCGGGAAGGTTGTTGTCTCCGGCATTGTTCCCATTTTCTTCATCCAAGGCGCCGGCATTCTGCGCGGGTAACCACGGTCCCCCTAAATGCACCACTTCGTTTTTTGCATTAAGCGTCGGAACAAAGACATTTGTTCTAATCATGTCGCTATGCCACCTCTCCCAGCCCCTCAAAGGAGTGACTAAGTCATCCTCTTCGTCCGGCCAATAAAAGGCCTCCAGGGCTGGGCAAGACCTCGGACGAGCATACTGGTCAAACTTAGTTTCCCACAGTTTCGGCCACAGGTATGAATTGCTGGGGTTTGCCTGCCCGCGTTTCTGGCTGAATATTCAAGCCACGATATGAACCTTCTGACTAAAGGCTTCAAATATTGAAAGAAAGGGGCATGGCGCGCCGGCGGCTGAGCCACGGCGTTTTCTGGAACCCAAGCTGGAAAGTTGCCGGGCTGACTATTGCCGAATATCGCGCCAGCGGCTGCCAGTGTCGAAAACTGTCCAGCGGCCCATTTTCGCTCCTGCTGATTGTTGTTGCTGATGTTTTTTCATGGCATTGGCAGAAGCTCTCGCTTGTCTCTTTGCACGCGCCTTTATATATTGGTGGCGCTCCCATGAAAGACCCTCTTCGTTATCCACCGCTATGAAGAGGCCATTCGCCTCTAGGGACCGAAGGATAACGCCGTTGTTCCACGTCTGGGACATGTAATCGCGCGCGACCTTGCATTTGTATTTAACCGGACAATTGCAGACAGGAGAGTTTGCAAAACCTGTCCTCGCCCAGCGGTGCCGGCAGCACAGGAACCCCCCGTCGTCTTCCCAAGGGATGGATATAACTCGATCCTGGATTTCGCTTGACAGTCTTGGCCAATGGCCCCACGACACTATTAGTCTCTCGTCTGCATGAATCCAGGCAATAATTGATTCGTCGTCGAAGGTAACCTCATATGAAGACAACTCGCGATTGAAGAGTACCGTCCAGCGCATCTGATCTGCCTGTCTCACAAGAGAGACGGCTTTGTCTATGTCAGTGAACCTCGGCACTTCTCGGGACACTAGGGTCCCGTCTGTGCAAACCCTGTGCGAGAAGCGAGTGAGCACTCGGCCGGTAAAAACACGGACAAGATCCCATAGCTCACGGTGATTGGGGAGACGTTGCCATAGGTGGTTGGTGTCTTCTGCGGGCCAAGTCCCCACCGATGGCGGCCCCCCTCCCTGAGCTGGATGATTCATGGGCACTAGACTTCTCGCAGCGAGGCTGTCCGCACCTCCGCTGGCTGAGCCACGGAGGAATGTTTGAGGGATCAGGCATTGTTGGGCTATTGTTCGCCGGAAGTAATCGCAATAATTCATAATCTGCGCCCTGGCAAAGCCCAGAGTCGCTCTTTGGGAAGCGAACTCTTCCACTCGTAGATTCCAAGAACGTTTGTAAATCTGCAATATGAAGAAGAGAGCCGTGACTCCTGACTTGGCCAGGGTCATATGGGACATACATCCTTTCAATGGAAGCAGCGAGCGTTAAATGTCCCTGACATGCTCGATAGAACATGGGTATCGGCGTTTCCCCTCTGTCTTCTTCTGGCGATGGGCACTCCTTGTGCCGCGTCCACATGGCGTGGATTGTTGTTCCAATAATCTTGGGACTATCATTGGGAAAGATTCCCAAAACTTCGACCGTCCCTGGCGGCAGCGCAGCTAAGCTGTGTGTGGCCAGGGCGTACGATTGAAAAGTAAAACCGTCGTCTTTAATTTTCTGTACTAGGTCTCCAAAGTAGACCCAGCCTCCCGACGATCTAGCATAGTCAGAACAATGCCTCGCAAGGTATGCTGCGCACTGGCTTATTTTCTTGGCCAGTACGTCCGTTCTGCAGCTCAGGGCGCACCAAGTGTCCGAGCTGCCCAAGGCAGCCGGATTTTCTTCACTATCTTCTCCAACTACCAGTGGCTGAAGGCACGCATAGGCCCCCAGGGTAAACCCATCTGGAACATCATCGGAATGAAATTCGGCTCTAAGGTAATCCTTTGCCTGTGCGAAAGTTCCATCGTCCTGATTGGGGCTCCCCAGCACTGCAAAAATTGGGTATTCCACGAACTCGGCCATATATCGAAGCGTATTGCCCGTTCTATTGCGGATGGTTTCGATGTGCGGCGGAACGGGACCTGTAATGTGTGCGTCGTGGATCATTTGCTTCAGTGGTCCAGGCGTATTCCGAAGTATCTGTTGACGTTCCCCTGTCGTCACATACAGCCGTTTGTCTTTGAATAAAGCAGCATGTCCCACTGTGACGTCTCGATCCCCATCGTTAGGATCCGTGGATAATGGCCGGCTCTGTCTTTTGTCAGGAGCAGGCGAGAGTCGTCGCCGTCGTCGTCGTCGTCGTCGTCGTGGTCTTCACTCCTCCCTCATCGTTATCCTCCTCCCTCGTCGTCGTCGTCGTCCGTCGTCGGCGTCTCGTCGTCGTCCCTCCTATTTCGTCGCCGGCGTCGTCGTCTTCGTCGTCGTTGTCGTCGTCGTCGTCTTCCCTCTTCACTCGTCGTTGTCGTCGTCGGCGTCGCCGTCCTTCCTCCTTCTTCGTCGTTCGCGTCGTCGCCGTCTTCCCTCCTCCATCGTCGTTGTCGTCGTTGTCGCCGTCGTCGTTTTTTCTCCTCCCTCGTCGTCGTCTCCGTTGGCGATGTCGTCGTCGTCGTCGTCGTCGTCTTCGTCGTCGGCATCGGCGTCGTCGTCGTCTTCGTCGACGTCGACGTCGGCGGTGTCGTCGTAGTCGATGTCTGCGGCGCCGTCGTCGTCGTTGTCGCTGTCGTCGTCGGTGTCGTGGCCAAGTGCCATGTGGTACCTACCGCCACGGTCTTGTGTTAAGAAGTCTTGCGACCAAGTTGCGGGTGGGAGGGTGGGATGTTTGCACGAGCAGTAGAGAGGACACAGCTCCAAGACGGTCAAAGTGGATTCTCCTTTCTCAAAGGAGGATAGACTCTACCCCCCCCCCGGACTTATCCGTTCCCCCTTCGGGTATGTAAATCATATACGATTCTAACCACTCGTCCATCCTAAATATGAAATCGTAGCATCCCAGCCAAACGGGTTTCCCCCCCTGAGGTCCCCTGGTAAAACAAACACTATGCGGTGACATTTTTTTGCTCTAGCAGAGCACTTGTTCACGAATCCCTTGCAACAAATGAGCCGAAGTGCACACGCGCGCGTCGTCGCGCGCGCATGACGAAATCCTTCAAAAACCTTCGGTGCCGGAAAGATGTCGCAATCGAGTTATATATAAATATATATATATATATATATATACAACATTTGCTAAAAAAAACTTCCGCGCGAGCTCTTGCGAAATCTTCACAAAACCATAGGTTTTTATATATTTTCACAACATGCTACCAAACGGGCTTCGCGCGCGCGCATGTCGAAATCTGTCGAACGCCGTTGCGCGTGTGCCGTCGCGAGAATCCTCAGCAAAAATGGGACGAAGTGCACACGCGCGCGTCGTCGCGGGCGTACGCCGAAAACCTTCAAAACCCATCGGTTTCGGAAGGATTTCGAAATCGTGCGTCCAAACAACCTACAAAAACACAAGGTTTCGCAACACGGATTTTCAACAAAAGCGTGCGCGTGCGCGCTCTTGCGTCGTCGTCGTCGTCGTCGCCGTCCTCCCTCCTCCCGCGTCGTCGTCGTCGTCGCCTACGTCGTCCTCTGTCTTTTCTCGTGTTCGTCGTCGTCGTCCTCTTTGGCGTCGTGGTCGTTTCCGTCGTCGTTGTCGCCGTGGTCGTCCGTCCTCCTCCTCCCACGTCGTCGTCGTCGTCCGTCGTCGGCGTCTCGTCGTCGGTTCTATTTCGTCACGTCGTCGTCGTCGTTGTCGTCGTCGTCTTCCCTCCTCCCTCGTCGTTGTCGTCGTCGGCGTCGCCGTCCTTCCTCCTTCGTCGTCGTTCGCGTCGTCGCCGTCCTCCCTCCTCCCTGGTCGTGGTCGTCGTTGTCGTCGTTGTCGCCGTCGTCGTCCTTCCTCCTCCCTCGTCGTCGCCTTCGTTGGCGTCGTCGTCGTCGTCTTCGTCGTCGTCGGCGTCGTTGTCGTCGTCGAAGTCGTCGGAGACGTCGTCGTCGTCGTCGTCGTTGTCGTCGGTGTCGTCGTAGTCGGTCTTAGGAGGTTTTGCAAACCAAGTTGCGAGTGGGAGGGTGGGATGTTTGCGCGAGCAGTGGAGAGGACAGCTTCAAGTTGAGCAAGTGATTGATTCTCCTGTCTAAAAAACATTAGACTCTACCCACTCCCCGGACTTAACGCTTCCCCCTGGGATAATTTAATTTCATATATATATATATAGTCTGCACAGTCGTCCATCCTAAATATGACATCATACCATCCCAGCCAAACCGGTACCCCCCCTGAGGTTCCCTTGTTAAAAAACACGATGCGGTGACATTTGTTGCTCTAGCATAACACTTTTTCACGAATCCCTTGCAACAAATGAGACGAAATGCGCACGCGCGCGTTGTCGCGCGCGCGTGCCGAAATCCTTCAAAAACCTTCGGTGCCGGAAGGATTTCGCAATCGAGTTTCCAAAACACATACAATAACAATAACACAGGGTTTCGCAACACTGATTTGCTAAAAAAGCTTCCGCGCGAGCTCTTGCGAAATATGAAGGAAACAAAGGGTTTTTCAAGATTTTCACAAAATACTACCAAACGGGCGTCGCGCGCGCATGTCGAAATCTGTAGAATGCCCTTGCGCGTGTGTCGTCGCGAGAATTCATTGCAAAAAAAAGACGAAGTGCAGACGCGCGCGTCGTCGCGCGCGTACGCCGAAATCCTTCAAAACCCATTGGTTTCGGAAGGATTTCGAAATCGCGCGTCCAAAAAACCTACAAAAACACAAGGTTTCGCAACACGGATTTTCAACAAAAGCGTGCGCGCGCGCTCTTGCGTCGTCGTCGTCGTCGTCGTCGCCGCCCTCCCTCCTCCCGCGTCGTCGTCTTCGGCGTCGTCGTTTTCTGTCTTTCCTCGTCGTCGTCGTCGTCGTCTTGGCGTCGTCGTCGTTTCCGTCGTCGTTGTCGCCGTGGTCATTGTTTCCTCTTCCCTCGACGTCGTCGTCCGTCGTCGGCGTCTCGTCGTCGACCCTCCTATTTCGTCGCCGTCGTCGTCGTCGTCGTCGTCGTCTTCCCTTCTCCCTCGTCGTAGTCGTCGTCGGCGTCGCCGTCCTCCCTCCTTTTTCGTCGTTCGCGTCGTCGCCGTCCTCCCTCCTCCGTCGTCGTTGTCGTCGTCGCCGTCGTCGTCATCCCTCCTCCCTCGTCGTCGTCGTCGTCTTCGTTGGTGGCGTCGTTGTCGTCGTCGTCGTTGTTTTCGTCGCCGTCGGCGTCGGCGTCGTCGTCGTCGGCGTAGTCGTCGTCGTCGTCGGCGTTGTCATCGTCGTCGTCGTCGTCGGCGTCGTCGTCGTCGGTGTCGTCGTCGTCGTCGTCGTCGTTGTCGTCGTCGACGTCGTTGGAGACGTCGTTGGTGTCGTCGTAGTCGGTGTCGGCGGCGCCGTCGTCGTCGTTGTCGCTGTCGTCGTCGGCGACGGTGTCGTGGCCAAGTGCCATGTGGTACCTACCGTCACGGTTTTGTCTTAACAGGTTTTGCGACCAAGTTGCGGGTGGGAGGGTGGGATGTTTGCACGAGCAGTGGAATGGACAGCTTCAAGACGGTCAAAGTGGATTCTCCTTTCTAAAAAGAGAATAGACTCCCCCCCCCCGACTTATCGCTTTCCCCCCGGGATAGTATAATTTCGCACATATCTATATATATATATATATATATATATATATATATATATATTCTGCTCACTCGTCCATCCTAAGTATGAAATCGTACCATCCCAGCCAGGCCGGGTTCCCCCCCATGAGGTTCCCTTGTGAAAAACACAATGCGGTGACATTTGTTGTTCTAACATAGCACTTTTTCACGAATCCCTTGCAAAAAATGTGACGAAGTGCTCACGCGCGCGTCGTCGCGCGCGCATGCCGAAATCCTTAAAAAAACCTTCGGTGCCAGAAGCATTTCGCAATCTAGTTTCCAAGAAACATACAAAAATACATGGTTTCGCAACACTGACTTGCTAAAAAAGCTTCCGCGCGAGCTCTTGCGAAATATGCAGGAAACCATGGGTTGTTCAAGATTTTCGCAAAATGCTGCCAAACGGGCTTCGCGCGCGCGCATGTCGAAATCTGTCGAACGCCCTTGCGCGTGCGCCGTCGCGAGAATCCTCTGCAAAAAAATGGGACGAAGTGCAGACGCGCGCGTCGTCGCGGGCGTATACCGAAAACCTTTAAAACCCACCAGCTTCGGAAGGATTTCAAAATCGTGCGTCCAAAAAACATGCAAAAACCCAAGGTTTCGCAACACGGATTTTCAACAAAAGCGTGCGCGCGCGCTCATGCGTCGTCGTCGTCGTCGTCGTCGTCGTCGCCGTCCTCCCTCCTAAACGCGTCGTCGTCGTCGTCGCCTACGTCGTCCTCTGTCTTTTCTCGTGTTCGTCGTCGTCGTCCTCTTTGGCGTCGTGGTCGTTTCCGTCGTCGTTGTCGCCGTGGTCGTCTTTCCTCCTCCTCCCACGTCGTCGTCGTCGTCCGTCGTCGGCGTCTCGTCGTCGTCCCTCCTATTTCGTCGCCGTCGTCGTCGTCGTTGTCCTCGTCGTCTTCCCTCCTCCCTCGTCGTTGTCGTCGTCGGCGTCGCCGTCGTTCCTCCTTCGTCGTCGTTCGCGTCGTCGCCGTCCTCCCTCCTCCCTCGTCGTTGTCGTCGTTGTCGTCGTTGTCGCCGTCGTCGTCCTTCCTCCTCCCTCGTCGTCGCCTTCGTTGGTCGTCGTCTTCGTCGTCGTCGGCGTCGGCGTCGTTGTCGTCGTTGTCGTCGTCGGAGACGTCGTCGGTGTCGTCCTAGTCGTTGTCGTCGGTGTCGTCGTAGTCGGTCTTAACAGGTTTTGCAAACCAATGTGCGGGTGGGTGGGTGGGTTGTTTGCGCGAGCAGTGGAGATGACGACTTCAAGTTCAGCAGAGTGGATTGCACCACGTAGATTGCACCACGTAGATTGCTAGACGCACACTGTCTGGGGTCTACGCTGGTTAACATCTAGTGTTTGCGGGTGGACCAAAATATCCGATTGGTCTTGTCATTTGCAAGTTGACCGCTCCAGCAGCAGCTCGGCCCAGTGACCTCTGCACGGCGGAGAAAGAGGTGCCCTCCCTAAAATGGCGGCCGGCGCCGCCTCGTTCGGCGGCGGAGATCCGCGATTCTATGCCGCCACGCTGGTTCCGGGCAGGCTGTGCTGCCCGGCGGAAGGGGACGAGGAGGGGAGAAGCAGGCAGACGACGATGAACGCCCAGGCGGGAGGCCAGGGCCGGCGGGGCGGGCGGGCAGGCAGAAGACGGGCCAGGCGGAGACAGCAGGCAGGGAGCAGGAGGAAAGGAAAGGGAGGGAAGCAACGAGCAGAAGCGAAGGGAGGGGGAGGAGGGGGAGGAGGACAAGGAGGAGAGAAAGCAGCGGCCGCAAGCAGACAGGCCGGGCCAGGGGCCGGCAACGAAAGGCTCGGAACCTGCGCTTTCACGGCGTACATGTGTGTAATGTTTGGGACAAGTATTCTAGCCACCCGTGTTACATGTCTTCCAGTCTTCCGGCGCCCAATTGCGGGAAGTGCGCTCTCTTATTCCCAGGAGTGGCTGCATCACCTAAGTCCCCAACACGAAGCCGCTGATGCCGCCAGAACTCGACGTCAGCCTGGCTGAAGCCCTGCCCATGATATCCGCGTCTTGCGCGCATGCAACAATCTCTCCGTTCCAACCGCCTTGCTGTAAGCAATCTTCTGTGAAATTAAAGCCCGACGGCGCAACGATCAACAGCTCGGTCGGATGAGTGGACTGTAAATCAATTGCTACCTGGGCCGCGACGACAGCCGTAGGGGGACAATCTGGCGACCTGACCTCCAGCGTCACGTGGTCCACCAATTGAAAGGCTGGAGTCATAGCGTCGTTCGTGGTACGGAGATGCTGACCAGGCAGCCCGTAGTCGGAATAAGCCTCGACCTTCCAGCGCGACGCCGTGGCGCTCGCCAACGCCGGAGTCTGCACGGTAAACCGGAGCTCGTAGTCCGTGCCTGCCAGCAGAGGGGTGTCTAGCGTTGCGGTGAGGGTGCTGCCCGAGCTCAACGCGGTGTACCCATGGAAGGCCCCGTTGTTGACGCGGACGACAGCGAAATCCTCGAGGGGGTGAGGGCTAGGATGAGAATTAGGACGCTGACGCTGATGATGGTGACATAGCAGACCAGAAGAAACATAACATACACCACTAATGCTGCAAGGCAGCACCCTGTTCCCATGCACAGTCCCTTCATACTTCACAACGAGTATGTCTTGTCACTACGGCGGACGCCTGCTGGAAGCGTGAGGGCCCTGTGGACCCATGGGCCTGCACTGTGGGACCCCTGTGTCTTGAAATGCGCATCAACAATGATACATGCAGGTGCGACCCCACAGCTTACAACACACAATAAACTTGTCGGACTTACACCCTCAATTAGCCCAAATGTGCGAAACACAAATATGAGAACACGATTCTCGGAAGGAATCGCCATACAAATGTGCAGCTGGTGGAACGTCCCAAAGTTGGGATGTGACATCGCAGGGATATCTCAGGCGAGATCCAGAATTTGAAAATTGGCCGCCCCGCAATCGTGTAACTTGGTAGATTCTACACTTAATGCCCGAAGACACGAGGACATAGGATGCGAACGCAAATGGATGACATATATACTGGAAACCAATAACACGAACGTGCGCGGCGCTATACCGATAGCAGCAAACTTAAAAAAATATAAAAACAAACAAAAAAACAACAACAAAAACCACGTCCATGCAACTGATTGCAAGTTTGAAGGCGAAAGTGCGCGACGCATAAACGCGAACCATACTTCGAAGACAACGTGCCCTCCATGTATGCAGCCGGTGGAGGACTTTATGACAAAAATGCGCGGCACTACAAAGAAAATCACGTTTTGAAGAGATACCTTTCTTCATCCGCATAGGGGCGTTGTTTGTTGAATGTGCGTGGTGCTCAAGCGATAACCACATCCTGGAAACCATTCAGTATTCATCTGTTGAGCTGTTGTCACCTTTTCACATGCATTTGCACGACGCTGGAACGACAACCAACTGTTGAAAACGTCTCGCCCTCCATCCGTGCAGCTCATGAGGAAAATGTGGTGTTGTCTCCGCGGCGATACATGGTGACACATATGTTGACCAACACGAATGCTCCGTCCATGAAATCGATGGGAAAATTCAAATCTCTGACGAAACGTGATTGAGAGGAAGACAGGTTGACGATGGCGAATGAGGCGGAAGGCATCGGAGTCCTGGGCGAAGAGCTGATATTGCGCCGATATCTCCGAGACGCTGGTGATAACCAGCGTGCTGTCAGCCTCTATATCCATCGTGCTGGAAAATACAAATTTCGCCAACGACTTCTCAAGCATCCGCGGGCCCCATAACGACGGAACATATTGCGCGTGTCCATTCTGAATCATCTGGCTCTTGACGGTTAGCAAACCGGGCTGGAAAAATCCACCGTCGAAGCCGAGGGCCTCATCCATCTGATCACCATTGCCCAGCTTCGTCACAAGGTCAAAAACAGTCTGGCCTCCTGGCGCGCCAAGCCTGACATTGCCGATCACGATGAGAGTCCGTATGCCCACTACGATGTCGGCCCGGATGCGGATGATGTGTGGATGTTTTGAAATCACCTCGCGCCGAAACAACACTCTTGCTAAACACACGCACGCTCCTCCATTCCATCTGTTTCCTCCTCCGCCTCCGCGTGTGTGTACTCCACGTTTCTTCCGCATCTCCATCCCCAATCCTTCTTCGCCACCTCCTTTTCCCAATTTCCTTCTCCTCTTCTCCACAACCACAAACCAGGGTCTTCCACCGGGAGCCGTATTCCGGCGTCCGGGATACGTGCACGCACTCGCAAACACACACACACACAAACACACACACACACATGCTGTGGACTGATATCATATTACATAATGGTCAGGGGCCGCAGCGGAAGCATCGAGCTCACAGATCATGTAATCCCAACAGCCCTCTGGGCTTAGGTGGTATAACCCGTTTTTGTCTTCTCTCTTCCACTGAAACCCCTCCCCCTACCCCCTCCCCTGGGCCTGGACGGGGCGCGCCGCGAGGCGTTAGAGCGTCCAAGATGGCCCAAGATTGCTCCAAGAGGCGCTCAAAGTCGCAAGATGGCCTCCAAGATGGGCCATGTTACTTCAAGGTGGGTCAAGATAGCCTCCGACCTACACCCAAGAGGTCCCAAGTCAGCCCCAAAACGGATCCAAGTGCCCTTCGAGCCCTCCACGGCGCTCTCCAAGATGCCAGAACCCTTCAAAATCCTTAGGGAAATCAGCGTTTTTGGCATATTCTCGCTTTTTCGCTTCCGATGGGCTTTGGAAGCCTCAAGATGGCACCATGATGGCCCAAAAGGGCCCCAAGAGGGGCCCAAGAAGGCTGAAAACGGCCCCAAGATCGCCCAAGAGGCGCCCAAGAGCGTTCCAAGACGGCCCCAAGACGCCGTTTGAGAGCCTCCGATGGGGGGGATCCTAATTAAGGCACCTCTTCTTTTTGAGAAGTGGGGCCCAAGATGGCCCCAAGAGGCCTCCCAGCCTCTCCCAAAGACCCTCCACCCCGCCCTTTTTGGCCCAAGATGGCTCCAAGAGAGCCCTAGATAGCCCAACATGGCCTTCAAAATGGCCTCAGATAGCCAAGCATGGCTCAAGATAGTCTCCGACCGACCTCCAAGAAACCTCAAGACAGCCTGAAGATGGCCCAAGATAGCCGAGCATGGCTCAATATAGCCTCCGACAGCCAAAAACCGAACATGGCTCAAGATAGCCTCCAAAGAGGCCTCAAGAAAACTAGCAATCGATTATGGATGGGCTGGTGGGGATACTTTTTCAGTCGCGGCCGCGAGACAAAGGTCAGGCGGCGAGAAGCAAAGCCCGGGGCACGAACGAGGCTACTTAACAGGCCGGCCGGCCCGCTCACAAAGCAGCCGCGAAGCTGATGGGGAGCTGATGGCAGGGCTAACCTGAGAGCTCGAGCGCGTGCACAGACAAAATGTCATGGAATTCGGAACCTGCCACAGTATGAGACGTGAACCAGGATAACCAAGCCCGTCAAACTAAGAGGGGCCACGACCCACACAGTAGAGACGTGAACCAGGATGGCCAAGTCCTTCGTGCTGAGTGGGAGCAAGTGGGAGGCCATTGGAGTGAGTCGCCAGTGGGGCGCCAGGCTCCAAACGCCCGGACGAGCTGTCGTGAGCCGTGGTGCAAAGCAACTGGGGAAAGCTGAAGGTGAGCCTGGAATGCTGCACCTGCTGCGGAAGGCTGAACCACTCCGTAACGAAGTCAGCACCTGTCAGACCACCCCACAGCGCAGGGGGGAACCGAGCGACTGTGAGCCTCGCAGTGCGTGCCGGCAAGGCGTCAGGCCTCTGAGTGGGGGGGGGGGGGGGCAGCTGGCGTGGTCAGCATCGCCAGCGGGGAAGAGTAGAGGGAGCTGCGCTGGTGTGAGTGATGCCTTGAAGGCGAAACTAGACCAGAGCAGGCGAATCCCCAAGAGAACAGAACGGGCTGTACCTCCCGGGGCACGTGGCGCCTGTGCGATGGGGGCGAGCCGATGTCAGAGGGCGATGCGCCTGGGGGAGCTGCGCTGTGGTAGACGCGAGGGCCAGGGGGCAAAGTCTGGCCCAGTCCGCCGATTGGCACTTCCGCCCAAGACCCGGGGAGCGCCAACACACACCACGTGGTCCTCCAGGGTCGCAGCAAGCCGCCGCTGAGAGTGATGGGCCAGACCACGGGCGGCGAGGAACTCGGGCGGCCCTGGGAGGGGGGGGCAACCACGCCGACGTCTGACAATACGTCTGGCGCGCCCCGGGGCCAAGGGCGGGGGGCACCCGCCTGGCCCGAGAGGGGAGAGGCTAGGGGAAGCAACGCCTCTCCCCTCGGCCTAGCCCCGAGGCCGTGGGTCAGGGGCCAAGGTCATTCTCTTGGGTCCTCCAGGGTCGCAGCTGATCGCCGCTCAAGAGCAAGTAGCATCGATGGGTGGTCCTCCAGGGTCGCAGCAAGCCGCCGCTGATGTGAATCTGTAGCGTGACAAAACAATGGGGGTGGCTGGTCCTCTGGGGTCGCAGCTGATCGCCGCATGAGTCTGTATTGGACAGAGATATGACCAGGCAAGGTCGCGTCACTGCCAGGCAGACGGGGGGGGGCTGCGGCCCCCTGCCTGCCCCAGGGCAGGAAGTGGGCCGCAGCATCCCCCCCGCCTGCCTGGCGGCGAGAAAAGGCTTGCCGCAGTCCTCTGTGTAAGAGCAGCGTGCGATGCCACTTCCAGCCTCCGCCGCGCGCGCTGAGACGCCCGCCGGGCCCCCGAGGAGAGAGGCGGGGGAAAAGCCGCACCCGTGGGATAGAGGAAGTGGTTGGTCCTCTGGGGTCGCAGCTGATCGCCGCTCAGGTCAGTGGAATATTGGGTGGTTCCTTCGAAGGTCATGGCGCCGAGGGACGGGTGAGGGCCTCTCCGCGGACCTCGGGCTGCGCCGAGTGCTGACCCAGTGCTGTGGCTGATGACGTCTGGCTCAAACTTTGCCCGTCGCATTCGCTCAGGAGCGACAGGGCCTGCGCCCACTGGGCTCCAATGCCACCTGCCGCATTTTGCTGGGCAGCGACAGGGCCTGCTGCCAGTGCCCGCCCTTCTCGCACCTGTTCCCAGCGCTGCAACTGATGACAGTGGGCTCCAACTTAGCTTCCCACATACCGGCGAGTAGCGCCGGGGCATGTTGCCATCCCCCGTTTTCCTGGCGCACTGATTCCAGCGTCGTAGCCGACAACGCTGCGTTCCAACTCCACCTCTGACATCCCACTGAGCAGCGACAGCGCGAGTTGCCATTGCTCACCCCTGGCGCGCGCGCTGATCCCAGCGCTGTAGCTCACAACGTCCAGCTCGCACCTCGCACCTCACGACGGCCCCTGTAGACAGCACCGGGATGCAAGAGATACCCTGCGCCCCCGTGGGATGCCTCGAGCCCGTAGTCCCTGCTACTCCCAGCGTGGAGTACCTTGAGCACCCGCGGGATATCTCGTGCTCGACGCCTCTGCAGCTCCCCGCGTGGACCCAGGGACGCGGCAAACGCCGAGCGTGCACGGGGGGTGGGCGGGGGGTGGCGCGCCCTGGGTGGAGCGAAGACGGAGCGCGCGCGGGGGGGTGGCGAGTGACGGCCCTTGGTCGCCAGCGCCGGGATGCAAGAGTACCTCGAGCCCCCGTGGGAGGCCCCGGGCCCGTAGTCCCGGCAGCCCCCCGCGTGCATCCAAGGTCGCACTGTGGCCCTCCAGGGTCGCAGCTGACCGCCGCTGATGTTCGTGAGCCTGTAGAGTGACAAACCGCTGCTGAAGAGAGTGGGCAGCCAGCCCCGCTGAAGGCTGGGCGGGGCATCCGGGGGCGCAGCAAACCGCCGCTGAGAGGAGAGTAATACCATGTAGATCCATCTATGCTTATTTAGTGCAGCTGCTTATTTAGTAGTCGGCCTTAAAGTCATCATCCTTAAAATTTAGCGTCGACGCTAAATCTTAGCGACGATCAGCGTCGACGCATGCTCCAACGCGGCATGACATTCGAGAAAGGAGGTGTGACCCCCTGACGAGGGCGCGTGCGCCCTGGTGGAGCAGGAGGCGCCGCTCCTCCGCAACGCTGTGGCGCGTGCACTTGTTCTGTCCGCGCGCGCGGCAGTCGCGCGAGTCGCACCACCGGCCGCGCGCGGTGGCGCGCGATCACCGCTCGGGAGAAGCCCGTCGCTGAGAGCGGGGGGCCGCGCCTCTTCGCCACGTGGCCCACGCTGCCCCCGAAGTCCTCGCCCTGTAGGTCCAGCACAGCGACGGCTGCCCTCCCGCGAAGGCCATCTCGAGGAGCAGGTGCGCCTTCGGCTTGACGCGCCAATTCCTCGGCTGCAGCGCAGCAAGAGAGGTGAACAAGATCACGAACCTGCTGGCGGAGTCGCGCATCAGATCCTTTCTGAAGATGCACTGGCCGCTCAACGTGTGGTAGCAGGAGTGCAAGTGGCGCGTGGCGTTCAGCGCGGCGTCGTCCACGGCGCTCCCAGAAACGCAATGCGTCTCGGCCGCTTCCTTGCAGAATGAAATCAGACGCCTCAGGATGGTCGCCCGGCCGCGGAACTTCGGGTGCGCTTTCTTGGGCTTCGCCGTCCGCTCGTTGAAGTCACGGGGGCGGTCAGGCGTCGAGTGCGCGTCGTAGTGCGCCTGGGTGAGCCTCCGCATCTCGTCGCTCTGTTGCGCGCGACGGCGCCCTGGGGGCTTCTTCGTGATGTGCCGGAGCAAGGCCCCCACGACGTCCGCCCCGACCCCTTGGCCCACGGCGCGCAACCAGTCGACCTTGAACACGTCGATCGCGATGCCAGGGATACTCAGCGCAGGCGCGACGCGGCCTCCGTTGCGCAGGATGATGGCGATCGCGCCCTGCAGCGAGCGCCTGCTCGTTGGCCTCGCCCACCGAGAACTCGCCGACGTCTGCGCCGTCACCTGGGGGGCGCGCAAAGGAGAGCGGGGAGGAAGCAGGGAACGCAGAAACAAAGCAAGGTGTAACCAAGAAATCCTCCTCCTGCCCCTCCTCCCCCTCCCCCCATCCCACCCTTCTCCCCCCCCCCCCCCATCCGCGTTTGCTCGGGGCCAGTCGCCTCCCCCGGGAGAATGTTGCATTTCCAGCGGCGCCCAGAGCCCTCGTTCCAAGCGGGGGGGGAAAACAAAACCCTTTCCACGCTTTCCAATCCGCGCGAAACTGCACCAGGGCACCGCGGGCTGGCAAGGGGGAGCCCTCGAGGGCCCTGCGGTCGGCCCACGCTTGCGGAGCTTTATCCGAGGGGCGCGAGAACGGCCTCTTGTCGCGCCGCTCTCGCGGGCAGAAGCCTCTCCACAAAGACAGAAAACTCCACTGTCTGATGCCGAAGATGTCGCGCCAGGTGTTCGTGGACAAGTGGCTCTTCAAAATGCTGAACACTGGGATTCTCAAGTTGCCGTAGGGTCCGTCGGGGCCAAGGCCAGGCAAGTTCATGCCGAGGACTTCGACCGACGCAGATCTGCCCCACTTGGTGGGGACCCCGTCCTGCCGCAGGCCGATGGCCACCGCGGGGCTGCCCAGCTTCGCTTCCGCGCCCTGCATGCGCGCGCGGTCGCCCTCTTCCAGCCCCTGCTTCTGCAGCAGCACGTCCAGGTCGCCGTGCCTCCCCGGCGCCAGAAGGACCTCGCGCGGTAGAAAGAAGGGCGCTTGGCGTTCCACACGCGGACCTTTGCCACGCACTCCTTCGGCCACAACGTTCCCTTGAGAAACTTCCTCCTTAAGGTCATGGACGTGTTGGCACGCCCCGCTCTCAGGCCCCCAACGCCCGCGGCCCCCCCTTCCTCGGCGTCGGCGGCGAGCCTTTGCATGTCGCCCGGAGACAAAGTATTCCTCATCATGCGCGTCTGCAAGGTGGCGCGCAAGCGCTTTGCAGGCGGCAGCACGCTGGTGCCCACCGCCGGCTGGGGCTTCGAGAACATGGCGGCGCGCCCGCCCCGCGGCCCGCCAGGCGCCTCGCGTCTGAAACAACCCCTGTCCACCCGGTTCTGCTCCAGGGGCACGGGTGACGGCTTGTGCCTCTTCCGCACCTTCAAAGGCCTCCGCCGCTTCGGGCCCCGGATACTCCGCGGCCTCCACAGCTTCCGCCCATTCCGCCGCGGCCTCCCTCTCCTTTTCCCTGCCCTGCTGCTGCTGCTGCTGCTGCTGCTGCTGCTGCTGCTGCTGCTGAGGGAGCAAGGGTACCTCCTAATGCCCTACTGAGGGAGTGTCTTGAGGTCTCGTGGGGCCCTCGTCACCAGGGGTGCTGCTGACGGCCGTCTGAGCTGTTGTGGGTCTCTGTTCGCCAGGGTTGCCGCTGGCGGCCGCAAGAGTGCTTGAAGACTCTTCGCCTGTCTTTTTGCCCAGTCTGCTGGCCGCCAGGGGTGCCCGGAAGGGCGTCAGGGAGCGGGGGTGCCCGTTCCGTTCCCTTCCCCTGTGCTTTTCTGCTGCGGCTGCGGTTGCGGGTGCTGCTGATGTTGCTGCCGCTGCTGCGGCTGCTGCTGCTGCTGCAGCTGCAGGTTTCTGTTGTTGCTGCTGCTGCTGCTGCTGCTGCTGTTGCTGCTGCTGTTGCTGCTGTCTTGCTGCTGTGGCTGCTGCTGCTGCTGTTGCTGCTGCTGCGGTTGCGGCTGCAGGTGCTGCTGCTGTTGCTGCTGCTGCTGCGGCTGCTGCTGCTGCTGCAGCTGCTGCTGCTGCTGCTCCTGAAGCTGCTGTTCCTGAAGCTGCTGCTGATGCTGCTGCTGTTGCTGCTGCTGCTGCTGCTGCTGCGGCAATGGCTGCGGCTGCTGCTGCAGTGGCTGCGGCAGTTGCTGCCGTTGCGGCCGCTGCAGCCGCGGGGGGGCGGCAGGGGCGGCGGCGGCGGCGGCCGCCGCAGCCGCCGCGCCAGCGGCCTCGCCGCGGGCGGCCGCGGGGGCGGCCGCGGCGCGCAGCCACCGAGCCCGCCCCGCCGCCGTCCCGCGGCGGGAGACCGCAGCGGCGGCAGCAGCGTCCGCCGCGACAGCGGCCGCCACGCCGGTCGCGGAGCCGGCTGCCGCCGCCACCGCCGGAGGGGATCCGGCGGCGGCGGCAGCAGCGGTGGCGACGGCAGCGGCGGCAGCAGCGGCGGCGGCCGCGCCGCCGGCGGCTCCAGGGGCGGCCGCGGCGGCGCCGGCCACAGCGCCCTCCGCCGCCGCCGCCGCCGGCGGGGAGCCAGCAGCGGCAGCGGCAGCGGCGGCGGCAAATAATAAAAAAACAAAAAAAAAACATAAAAAAAAAAAAAAACAAAAAAAAAAAAAAAAAAAAATAACAAAAAAAAAGAAAACACGCGGCGGCGGAAACCACCGCCAGCCAGCCGGGGGCCGAGCCGGGCCGGCCGCCGGCCGCCTCCGACGGCGGCGGCGGCAGCGGCGGCGGCGGCGGAGGGCCGCCAAGCCCAGGCGCGGCGTCCCGCCGCGCCGCCACCAGCCGCTGGCGGCGGCGCAGCGCGGCCCCAGAGAGGGCCGCCCCGGAGGCGGACATGGCTCCGGCCCGAGCGCGTACCTGAGAAGGGGCGTGCTCGAGCCGAGATGGCTTGAGCCAGGGGGGGTACGCGAAGCGTCAAGAATTGTCACTATCATAAGCATAAGCGTGAATTTTGATGTTATCCTCCTGACCCGCCTCGTGGCCAGTCGAGGTCACTGTGGCGTTAGCGAACGACGTGCTGGTAGGTTGGAGCGTATGGATTTCCAACTCGTCGGCAGCGAACATAGGTTCGAATGAGACTGATATGCTGGACAGCTGCCCAGCCGCCTTGTTCTGGCCCACCAAAGCGATGCCCACGTCAACGAGCTGCGGCACTGCGTCCCAACTCCGCAATGCCTCTGTGGCCATGATCCGCGTGTCTGGGCCGAGGTGGCTCACAATCCAGTTGTTCTGCATCACGTGCGGCGTCGCTGGCGGATTAGCAGTGTCAAGAATGAACTGCAAGATTGTCTCCTCGCTAACGTGCTCATGCAAAAGAATGGTCATCTCTCTCCCGTTGCAACTCACCTTCGTGCTCAGGTTGATGTCGCCCCTCCAGGCGAAGCCGTTGCACTGGCCGTTCCCGCCTGGCGCTTCGAGGGTGAAACCTGCCGGCGACTCCACCGAAATTCTGTCGCCATGCTCCAGGCTGCCGGGAAATGCAACCTCAAAGCGCAAGTCTAGCACGGGCTCCTCCCCTTTCGTGCTGCTGATGTCCATGCACGTCCACCTGATACAGGGGTGCCCGGCGAGCAGAGGTGGCGAACAGTTTGTGGGCATGCGAACACTTCCCCTGGTATCTGCATGATCTGAGCTCGGACAGCGAACGATAGCGAGCGAGTGGCTCCCCTCCTTCCTGGAGTGGCTTCCAGAAACCGAGGCTGTTCGCCCTCTCTTGTTCGTAACGCCCCCGTGCACATTGCTCATGCCAAACTCTGCTCCTTCCAAAACTACGTGCATTGGGCCCTCGTCTTGAATAGAGCCAACTATGGCGCCGTCCTTCCCCCGCCGCCTCCGTTCCGCCCACCCTGCTCCTCCCGCCCGGGCCGCGCTGCAGGGCCCGAATAGGGTCTCGGAAAGGGCGGGGATCCGAAAGAAGACTCCAGGGGGGTCTTGAGAAAAAAAAAAAAAAAAAAAAAAAACAGAAAAAAAAAAAAAAATATAAAAAATAAAAAAAAAAATGAAAAATAGAAAGAAGAAAAGAAACAAAAAAAAAAAAAAAAAAAAAAAAAAAAAAAAAAAAAAAGACACAAAAAAAAAAAGAAAAAAAAAAAAAAAAAGAACAAAAAAAAAAAAAAGACAAATAGAATATAAAAAGAGAAAAAAAAAAAAAAAAGAAAAAAAAAGAAAAAAAAAAAAAAAAAAAAAAAAAAGAGAAAAAAAAAAAAAAAAAAAAACGAAAAAAAAAAAAAAAAAAAAGAAAAAAAAGAAAAAAAAAAAAAAAAAAAATAAAAAAAAAAAAAAGAAAAAAAGAAAAAAAAAAAAAAAAAAAAAAAAAAAAAGAAAAAAAAAAGTCAATGAACAGAGAAACAGAGAAGGGGGTCTTGAGAGCAATGACAGGTGAATCACGCGAGCGCTCCATCGCGTGACTCAACTTGCATTGCCGTGAGCCCTCTGGGAGCCCTCCCAAGCTGCGCTGAGTACCCGACAGAGGCCCATGAGGGCCCCCAAGAGCATGGAAAGGGCAGTCACGTGCGCGCTCTCCCGCGTGTCTGCATTGTCACTGCTGTTGAAGCTATCTGGGAGCGCCCCTACGCCAGTGGAGGGGCCCAAGAGGGTCTCGAAGGGGCCTCAGGAAGGCCCCCCGCGGGGGCTCAACAAGCCCTGGTGGCCTCGGGTCGTCTTGGGGCCCCTGGGGGCTGTATTAACACCTTCGCGGGGGGCGGCTGAGGCGACCTTGGGGCCATCCTGGGGCCTCATGGGCCGTCTGAGAGAGTGGAGAAGTCGAAATTACGTACAGGAAACACTTGCAAATACAACCTCAAACAAATTAGCTGATTTCGATGACTCGAGCTCTCGCAACACTGCTTCTGAAAGCATCTTGGGTCGTCCTGGATGCCTATTCGGCCGTGGGGGGGGGGCCTTTGAGCCGTGTGGAGCGCCTCTGTAAAAGATTCGGACCGTTATTGGATCGTCTTGGGTGTCCTGGGAGCTCTCTTGGGCCGCTCTAGGGACGTCTGCGACACCTCTGGAGCGGCTCGTGTGCCGTTTGGGGCCCCCAAGGGCTGTGTTGGCACCATCATGGGAGCGTCTGAAACGGTCGTGGGGCGATCTTGAAGGCCTCTGGGGCCTTCGTAGAGCCTGGAGAAAGCGGAAAGGCAGAGGAGCGAACAAAAGTTCAAACACTTATAAAACTAATAAATGAGCTTGTCCTTTTAGCCATGATAGGAATGTTCGTGGAAGGCATCTGGGCTAGTCTTGAAGGCCTCTTGGGCCATGAGGAGGTCATGCGGGATGCGTTGAGCGCCTCTGCTAGCGATTTAAAGCGTTGTTGGAGCGGTTCGGGGGCATCTGGGGGTTTCCTGGGCCGTCTGGAGCCGTCTGGGACGCCTCATGGGCGCCTTTGGGGCCGTCTTGCGGCCCCCTTCGCTGCTTGGTTCGTCTTAAAGTGTGGAGAAGACACAACGACGGCACACATGTGTTCATGCGTTATGTGTATGCATGGATGTATGCATGTACGTGTGTATGTATGTATGTATGTATGTATTGCACGCATGTGTGTAAGGTTGTGTTTATGTGCATGCACATATTAATTTAATTCGAATTACAATTATGTGTGTGCATGTATATGGATATATACGTTCGTCCATACACACATACGTACATACGTACATACACACACATACGTACTGGAACACACATATACATACATACATACTTACATACAGACCTACGTACCTACATATAGACAGACAATCAGACAGACAGACATACTCGCATATACATACGTATATATATGTATATATATATATATATATAAATATCCGCCACGAGTGCCAGAGCTGAGACCGAGAGGACGAACGCAGCATGTGGAGAGGGCAGCGCTTGTTTTCATCTCGGTATGTGTACACAACTGGAGCCAGGCGAAGCAGCTGCCACTGCTATCGAGAGCAGCCGGGGCGCGAGCAGCGCGACGGAGCGCAGAGGGGCCAGACAGATGAGGTCCCACACGGGGAGAAATATATTCCAAGAGTGGGCTGCAAATAACGGAAAGGGCGGCACGTAGGCGGGTGCACTTGAGCCCGAGGCCAGCGGCGCATGGCCTGACAAGTGCGGCACTCTCTGCTAAAGGGCTCTGCTTCACGTTTCAAAACCGGACAGCCCGCCCCACCGCCACGAATGCCAGAGCTGAGATCGAGAGGACGAACGCAACATGTGGAGAGGGCAGCGCTTGTTTTCATCTCGGTATGTGTACACAACTGGAGCCAGGCGAAGCAGCTGCCGCTGCTATCAAAAGCAGCCGGGGTGCGAGCAGTGCGACGGAGCACAGGGGGGCAGACAGATGAGGTCCCATACCCCATAAGGCAGACATGGCCGAGTCAGCATATTTGACGCGGTCGAAAAGAAAGACAGGCACGAATATGTCCTGGATATCATTAGCACGAGCATTTGCGTATGAGATTGGCAAAGGTTTGCCTGGGCTCACTAATCACAGCGTGCTTGATTACTTTGGCAAGGGCATTGGCGAGGGCAGCAGGATACGCGGCCGCGAGCGCGGTGTACTTACAACCAGCGGGGCTTTGACCAGAAAGAATGACATGCTTGTTACCAGTGCGTGAACAGAGGCCGCGACGGCCACGACACTGGCGCGCCACGGGCTCGAGGGCCCCTGTGTTCCAGGAAGCTATTATGGTGCGCTTCTGCCACGGAGCGCTGAACTGACACTGGTCTAAGTCGCACGTTCGAGCTTGAGGAGCCCGCAGGAGGAGGGAGATAGCCCTGGCATGCCACAGCAACGAGCTAGCTAGGTTCTCCAGCTGAACGGGTATACGCAGACCATTGCAGAGGCGAGCGACACGGCTCGCAATCGGGCGGACTCAGAAGCAGTCAGGCCGTCAATGCCCATCGGCTGGTCGCGCGAACTCAGAGGCCTCCTGAGGGCTCGCGACCAGGTTGTGCACGGCGCCCCCAAGAACGCGGCGCCGACGGCGCGGCTGCGCAGCCGCGCAGCCGCCGCCGCCTCGAACGCGGGGCGCAAGTGGTCTTCCAGCGGCGAGCGGGCGGTGTCGAGGCCGAGCGCCGAGAGGCCCTGGCGCTGCGCGGCCGCCGCGAGGTGGCCCGACCCGCAGAACAGCTCGAGCGCGACGCGCCGCCTGCAGAGCGACCCGCGCTGCGCCGCCTCTCGAAAGCGGCGCTGCAGACGGGGCCGCGCCGCATCGCCAGGCCCGCGAGCCGCTGGCTCGCCAGCAGCGGCGGTGCCAAGCTTCGCGCCCGAGCCGCGGGCCGCCGGCGCCCCCTCCTGCTTCCTGCCCCTGGGCCTGCCTGCGTCGCCTTTGCGAGCCGCGGCGGCGCCGGGTGCAGGATGTTCGCCCCGGCGAAGCCCTTCTCGAGCAGCGCGCGGAAGCGCTGCTCCACGGGGTTGCCGTGCGCGCAGACGTCGTCCGCGACCCCCTGGAGTTCCCGAAGGAGGGCTGTCTCCTTCGCACGCCGCCGCATCGAGGACACGACCGCCCAGCGACCGCGGCGAAACACCTGCTCCAACGATCGCCTTTGCGTCAAGAGGTCGTCGCCGACGCCGCCGCGCCGCGCCCCGCACATGCGCGGGCGGAGATGGCTGATCCCCAGCGCCGCGGCGGCCAGCGCAAACCACTGGTTCAGCCGGGCCGGGTCGAAGCACCAGAGCGGCGTCCTTGCGCGCCCCTTCAAGCGGAGGGCCACGAGAACGGGCGCGAGGTAGAGGCCCAGGTCGAAGAGGATGGACTCGTCGAAGGACCCCGTCTTGCCTGCCTGGCCGCGATCCGCTGGGCGCAGCAGAGGGCCCCCGAACTGATAGGCTACCCCCGCCTGGGCCGACGGCCCCACGAGGCTGTCTGCGGTCAGCCTCTGCGCCTCGGCCGGGCGGAGGTAAGCCGAAAAGCTGATGGCCAACCAGGCGGCCACCTGCGGCTGTTGCCAAGCGATCAACATCCCTCCAAGGGCAAACACCACCGCTCTCGGGATCGGGGGCCTGGCGAGGGCTGGCGCTCGTCGCTCCCAGGCCTGCAACGCTCGAGATGCCCGGGGCAGGAGCGCGCCGGCTTGCCTCGGGGGCCCTGGGGTGAAGTGGGAGATCGCCGCAATCGTCTGCGAGCCGATGTTCGTTGCAGCCCCCTCCAGGAATCGCATCGTAAAGTATTCTGCCAGGATGGTGCCCAGCTGGGCCAGGGAGCTCCAGCCCAGGCGGCGGCTCGAACAGTAACCCACGAAACTGTGGAGGAGGTGGCGGTAGAAGGTCGCCGTGTTCGGCCGCGCCGCCAACTGCTCCAACAGGGCCAGCCCCGCGGAGCTGGTCCGACCGCTAGCAGCTCGCGCGGCCAGCTGTGCCCGCTGCCTCGCCCTTGCCGAGGGCGGGCGGGCTCCGCGTCGCGGCGCGCCCAGCACCGCGGCAGCCAGCGCGGGGGCCGGGGGCCCCAGGAGCCGCCAGCCGGGCGCGGGCGCGCGCATGGCTGAGCACCCGGTGCCCGCCGAACCACCCGAGCCTGCCGCGGCTGAGGGGGTCTGACGGGTTCCTTTCTGAGGCGATCCATCGGACGCTGAGCTTGGATCCTGTTGCCAGTGGCAGCGAGCACGACTGATCGAGGCAAGACCTCAAGCACCTCGATCGGGCTCTTCCCTTTGCACAAGAAAGGGCCAGCGGCAAGTTGCCAGCTAACGCAACCATTCTCTTCCCATGGCTTGAGAGATTACGAAGCATATTCTTGTGCGACGTCACGAGCGCCTCGCCCTCCAGATACAGGATGTTGGCCCCTGGAGACACCGACTGGGCACAGGCGCTCTTCCAAGCAGGCTCAATTGTTATATGAGCGGGCACCTCGTCGAGCACCCAGGGGCCCACGCTGAACTTGACACTGGCCGCGGCGTTGAGCTCTGTGGGGGGCCCTCGAGGAAATGCCGAGATCCGCCAAACCTTCTGAAGTTGCCACGGCGGACCCCCTGCACTGAGAAGCGTAACTGCCCGAGACGCCCTCATCCGAGACGCGCGCATCCTTGCCCAAGATGTCCTCGCACATAACCTCCCCGAAGCCCCCCGAGACGCCATTCGGGCCCACGGTGGGCGGCGGAGGCCTACACGCGACAGCTGTTGCAGATGGATCATCCAAGGGTCGCTCAACATGAGACACATCAGCAAAATAGACTCTCTCCGCATGGCGCGAGGGATGATCCAAAGAAGAACTCTGAGCACACATTGGGGAAGCACTGAAGCTCTGAACAGCATAGTCGGGCGATTGAGTCGAAGGGAGGAGAGCCGCATTGCCCAGCTCTCCCCGCTCGGCATCCATTCGTCCAGCCTGAAGCGAGCGCAGCCGACCGAGCCTGATGGCCACCCTCGACGCGATCGCGCCACCTCTCGGAGCTGCGCCCAAGCGCCGCGCAGGCGGCGGCGGGGGCCCGCCTCCGCATGGCTCCAAGGCCGAACGGGGAGGCGTCGCTGGCCGTCAGGACGCTGCGCCACTCCGCTGACAGGTCACACGTCAAGATTGGCAGCAGATCTCGGGCGCGGCCAAACCGACCCCTACCAAACCATGCCCTTTTTTTCAAAGGAAGCGGAAATGCGCAAACACAGGGAGCGAATGAGATCCTTCCTGAGAGCGTCGCTCTCGCAAGACCGGGTCGCGGTCCCAGGGGCATGCGGAGAGACAACTAAATCGAGACGTTTTGGAAACCACTGCACCAGTCAAGCGCTTCGGGGACGAACATAAACGAAAGCGCCAGCGCGGGCAGAAGACGCGACGACGGGCCGGCAGAAAGAAAGACGCATGATAAGGAGCACGGCCCAAGGGCAGTCATCGGGGAACGTCAACGGCGCATGAAATCCACGCGCTGCCTTCGAATGGCGTGACCAAAAGTGGCCGGCCAGAGCGACGCGTCTGCGCTGGCACGGGCGTTGATCATTCAAAATATCATGCCTCGGCCCTGCGCTGCGAAGCACAACTCTTTCTTAATGCGAATCAGAGCTCCAAGGTGCGCACGTGATGTCGGTCGGTGAGCCGAAACGCGCACTGAACCTGGGCGGCTAGGAAAAAAACGCAAACACCCCCAAAACGAACATATCCCAACGAAGCAGTCGCATGCTTTGCGCGCGGTGAAGTACGACCGCCAGGGTTTGAACAGTCTTACAACATACCTGGCAAACATTGAACGATTTCTCAAAAGTGATCGGCGCACTCACGACACCAGAATTACAAAGAAATCGTTTCGCTACTTCGGGAATTTGACAAAGGAACACCACGCATTTTGCATATGGACGAGCAAGTGAAACGCCACCCACCCTGACGTACGCATACGCCTGCAGGGATGGCGAATCGAGCCAATGATGGCCCAAAGAGACGGTTCTCCTGTGGAGGGGTTTTGACTACGCGTGCCCGCTACATATCAGGAGCCTCGAAAGTGCAACAAACATATCATGAGATCCACACTTGGCTCTATCACAGAGCGCCCATGTCTGCGTTGGCAAGTATGGCTCCGGTGCCGAGCCAGGCGCATGAGTACGCACGTGCTGCACGACCAGGCTCACGCGCCCCATGAAAGACTGCGGACGTTTCAAGGCATTGGCCACGCATCCCCACAGACGCAACACAGTACGTTGCACATATTGAGGCAATGAGTTGCAAATACTGGGAACCAATCGTATGCCTGGGTGCAACATGCCAGCACATGCCGCACAAACCACACGTGCAACCCACATCCCTCCATTTCCGCTTGATATCCCGTCCACATATTTTATAGATCCTTCCCTCCCCTGCCGCCCCCGTTCGTCCTCCCCCTCCCCACCCTCTCTCAACTTCCCCCTCCTCCGCCCCCCTCCTCCTCGACCCCTGGCGCAGCTCGCCCTCGCGGCGGAGCGCATTGTGCAGCGCGTCGCCAGGCGAGGGAACTAAGGGAGGGAGGGGGGAGGGATGGGGGGAGGGGGACAGGCGAAGACGCACACAGGGGGGGGGGGCGTGGGAGAAGGAGCCAGAGGGAGGTATGATAGATACGGGGGAGCGGGGAGGGAAGGAATTCGGAGGCAGGGAAGAGAGAAGAAACAGGGCAAGGCGACGCGGCGAGGGGGAGCTTAACGCGAGGGGGGAGGGATGGGAGGGAAGGGGCACCAGGGAGGGGAGGGGCCGGGAAAAGCGAGGATAGTCGGGGGGAGGAAAGAGGCAAGGAGGAGAGACAGAGAAGGTGGGGATGTTGTGGGACAGCGGCGGAGGCTTCCGTGACGACCCCCCCCGGGACCCCCGCCCGTCTGTTTTGTTTCCCGACTTGTGCCTAAACCGGAGGCTTCCGCGACGAGCTCGGGGGGGCCCCGGGCGCAACCTAAACCGGGGGCTTCCGTGGCGAGGGGGCGCCCAAACCGGAGGCTACCGCGACGACCCCCCCCCGGAGGTTTCTTGGTCGGGGCCCTCGGGGGGGCCCTCTCGGGGCCCTCCAGGCCTTCCAATGCGATCTCGGAGGGCCTCCACTTGCGTATATGAACACTGCTGTCCATGACCACTCTCGTATTCGACTGCTATTGTATATCACCCCTCCCTCCTGGCTCATCCCTTCGCCCTCGTCGCCCCCCCTGATGATCAGGGCAAGTCGCCTGGTGATTTTTTGGACGGGCTGGTGGGGATGTGCGGAGCGCCAACAATTTCTGGAAGCCTGCCTGAGGGCCCAAGGGAGCCTCAAGTGCGCCCCGTGAGGCCCGCAAGAGGACCTCGGGAGAGCCCCGCTTGGACCCCGAGAAAATCCAAAGTTAGGACGCGCGCTGCATCCTGATTCAGGAATGTCTCGGGGTCCACTTGATACCCCGTGGGGGCATTCTCCGGGACCCCCTGAAACCCGCCCGAAGCCGGAGGGGGCCCGTGTCGCCGAGAACTCGCTAATACGGCTTTAATACAATCTAGTTACCCCCCACGAGGGCCCAAATCCAATATTCAAAATGCTTTTTGGCTCTGGGCCATCTGGGGATCCATCCGGGGCCCTCCTGGAGCCCCCCTGGGGGTCTCCCCAGGGCCCACCCGCAGCCCCCTCGAACCCGTTGAGGGCCCCGAAGAACGCCCCAGAGGGCACCCATCAGAAGGGGTCCAAATACATGTTTGGAGGGCCCGCATCAGGATGCATGGTGCAACATGAGTTTGGGCCGTTGCGTGGGCCACGCCGGTGCCCTCTTAGGGCCGTCTTGGGCCGCGCTGGGGCTGTCCTGAAGCCCCGAGGATGCCCCGAGAGAACCCCGAGAGAGTCCCAAGGAGGCTCCTGCAAGCGACATTTGCATGCACACTTTTACGTCGTATTGTTTCCGCGTGCTCCCTTGAAGCAAGAGGGTAAGGTTTTCCTCGATGTGGCACGCGTTGCCGTTTGCCCCACGGCGCGGCGTCGTGCTCAGCAAGAACGTCCCCCGCCATGCCATTGCGGTTGCATGATGCACCGTGCACCTTGACCTGGGGCCCACTGGGGGTCGGCTTGGAGCCCTCTCGGAGCTCTTTTGGGGGCCTCAGAAGACATTTTTTCTGAGCCTCGTTGCGGCTTCGGGGGGGGGGGGGGGCTCGCCCAGCTCGCTCGAGGGGGACCGCGAGCTCCGGAGTCCGACCGCCAGCATCAATCGTCTGGCAACCCCCGCATATCCAAACATTCTCGTTAACGTAGGAAAGCGGGGCCCCGGGCGCCAGCCGAAATCGACGGCGAGTTGTTGTCAAATCCCTGCAATTTCCGCGAGGGGCCACTGTCGAGCATTGATTCTGAGACAAACACAAAACGCGCGCGAGTGGTTAAGATGATCGGGTCAACAGTAGCACCGAAAAGTGTCAGCGGGCAATCATATGTTTCATCTAGTTGCGAAGCCGCTCGCGCCCCAAGATGCAGATGCGATGGTGCCGCATCCGAAAACATTGTAGACGCACGCGCAAGAATGGCAGCGATGCCCCCATTGCTCCTTCGCCAATTCCGCCGAACAACCACGCATTCCGACTCGATCGAGGAAGCTGCGCGGCACACTTGCTGCACTTCATGACTTCTGTTTGCGAATTCCTTTGGGGCGGCGCCGGTCGTGCCCCGAGAGCGCTTCGCGCGTGGGCAATTCATTTTGCTCGAGTCTGCGGCCAACGCACGCGCGGACCGCATTGACCTCGAAAACGCAAAAACTCGCTACGCAAGGGTTTGGTTTGCTAGGGGTCGGTTTGGCCGCCCCTGAAGATCCCTGATCGCGGTGAGCTCCCGAGATACTGCCGGCCAGATCTTGCCGTGCCTCTCCCCATATGCTGCTGCAAGGTCGCAGGCGCTGTGGAGGGCGGTCAGCACCTCTCGACGGTTCATAGACGACCAGGTGACATGGCCCAGAACAGCACGAAGCATGTGGCCGCTGCACCACCCACGCCGAAGAAGACCTGACGTAGCGAAATGCAGCCTCCATATGATGCGAGGCTTGATGCGCCCAAATCTCCCATGCCTCAGGATGAGGCCCAGAAAGTCGGCGTCGAGCGAGGCGGGTTCGATCTCATGGACTGGTAGCCCGCGTCGCCTGAACATGTCCACCGCACGCCGCACGGCGTCATCGACAATGGACTTGCTGCCGCCGAACACGAGGATGTTGTCGACTTAAGCGCCGACTGAGCCACGCGTGGTGACGTCCACGCCGGGCTGGCCGTCCTGCGCCGTCATAGCCGCGCCGCGGCCGTCCTCGGCCAGCACAGCGCGGGCTGCTGACTGGCGCAGATGCAGCGCCCACGAGAAGCCCATCGGCAGCACCGCGACCCTGGGCGACGCGCTGACGGAGGGGTCGACGTCGAGGTCAATGAGCCCCAGCTTCTGGAGCGCGCCCGCTCTGATGGGCGGCAGCGTGAACATCGCCCCCATCCCCTCGGGCAACTTCGCGCGGTAGAAGGCGCGCTCTAAATCGCATGCGGGCACGTGCGCGCCGCCCGACGGCGCCTCGATCGAGCCGAAGGATGCTGCTGAAGGCAGTCTCGTACGAGGGGGGTTCAAAAACTTGCAGATGGCGGCCCTCGCATCGAAGATGATGCGGAGGGCCCCCGCATTCTTTGGAACAAAGAAGAGGCCGACGGTGCGCGGCTCACCCTTGTCAGCAGCGAAGGTCACCATCTGCCTCTGACAACATCTGCATCAAAAAACTCACCGTACGTGCTCACATCGCGAGTCAAGGCAGGGTCGCAGCAGGGCCCCTTGGGACAAGCGGGTTCTGCCAGGGACTCTGCAGCACACCGATCTCGAAGCATATGACTCAGCCAGTCCCCCAGCCAGGCCTTGTCCGTGGGCTGCACCAAGTCCACGATGTTGACGGGCGCCGTGCCGACAGAAGGCCGCGCGACCTTGTCGCTGACGAAAGGGGCTCACGTAGCGGCGCCAGATCCATGCAGGTTGGCGCATGAGAGGAGCTCCCGGAGGGCTCCGTCTGCGCCGGCGCTGCCGGGCCAGAACTCCGCGGGCGGGGCTCCCAGCTCGTCGACGCTGTCGGACATGTGCATGATGGCCTGGCGCTGCCCCTCGTGAGCTGCCGCGGCGGACGAGGACCGAGAGCCGTAGAATGAATTAAGTGTGTTCGCGGCGGCATGTACCCTGTCATCTCGATGTCTGCGGAGCCCAGCACGGCGAGCAGAGCGGCGGCCAGCAGCTCCGCCCACGCGCCCGCTGTCCGCTGCTAGACTCGGCAGTGGGAACACATCGCGGGCACGCGGCGCCCCTAGCTGCCAAGGGCCTGCGGCCGGGGCCGCATCGCGGTTCCAAGGGGAGGCTGGCCCATCTGCCCCCCGCCCGGCGCATCTCAGGCATGGCCGACGGGGCTGCGCGGCCGCCCCTCCCGCCATCTCGGCCACGGCCGCGCCCGCGGCCACGTCCTCCGTCACGACCACCTCGGCCGCGGCCATCGCTGCTGCTGCTGCCGGCGGCCAGGTGGCGCTCCCCCCTCGCCTTGCGCATCGCCTCGCGCGCCTTCTCCGCCGCGAGCCAGTCGCGCAGGGCTGGCGCCACGCACGCGCTGCCGCCGGCATCCAGAGCGCCCGACATCAGTGCGGCGTCCAAGCCGAACTCCGACGACGCCGCGAACCTGTCCCGGTAGAGCTCCTCCTGCGTCTGAAGAGTGCGGCCGACCAGCTCCATGGCCGCAAGGTTGGTGACGTGGAGCTGGTCGTAGACTACCCCGAACTCCAGCAGGCGGCAGCACAGGAGGTGTGTGTCGACCCCTGGGTCGTCCGGCTCCAGAAAGGCCTCCGCGACCCACTTCGTGTGACGGCCCAGGGGGGGCCCTCCATTTCGGCAGATGACCTGAGCGGGTCGGGGGGCATAACGGAGGCCCGCGTTTCTACGATTTTCATATTGCTGAAGATGATGACTGCGATGATGAAGATGATTTGGGCTCTCGGCGGTGCAGATGATGACGGCACATATAGTGTTTGCTATCTCAGGCTCTCGGATGCGGGCGCACTCTGGCCTGGCGCGCCGCTACTGTCAGTCGAGCGAGAATGGAAAACGCATCCACTCTTTATAAGCTGGCCCATCGGGCCCCCGCGGCCGCTGGCGCGACCAAGCTCACGCAATTGCAAAAATGCTCAGACCTTTGGAGAGAGGCACGTAGTAGTACTTCTCATCCATCAGAGCGTGGTCCATGCTGAGGTAGCAGCGCGCCTGATACTCGTTAACCGCGTAGCGCCACTTCACACGGTCCTTGTAGTTCGGGAGCTTGCCGCCGTACTTGGACTTCAACCACCTCTTCAGGATGCCCCACTTGCTCTCGATGGCGTTAGTGGTGAATCCCCTGGCGTTCACAATCTCGCCATCATCGTGATCCACTAGCTCGTGGCGCAGGGTGTTCTGCGTGAGTCCCTTCTGGCGGCGAATGGATTTCACGGATGATATGGTCGCGCCCCATTTGTCCGAGACAAAGATGTCGCCCTTGCTGAAGTTGAGCATGTCGAGGTTGTCCTTCATCTCCTTGTGCCCGCGGGGCTTGCCGTCCTTCGCGTCTGCGGGGTGCTCCAATATGCGGAACATGAAATGCGTGCGGGCTTTCCCCTGCAGCACGGCGCCCCATATCCAGATCTGGTCCTTCTTGGGGCGCGCCGCCTTGTTCAACTTCCCTGGCTTGTTTTTGTTCAGGAACGACTCGTCGGCAATGAGGACGCGCTTGCCGATCGTCTTCTTAACCTGCTTCGCGAACTTCTTGGACACCTTCCGCGCGGGCTTCCTCTTCTGCTGCGCGACCTTCATGGCGGGGGCTTTCTTAGGCGCGGGCCGAGCAGCGGGCCGCTTGCGCACGCCGCTCTCTGGCGCCCACAGCTTCTTAATCGAGATCGGACAGATGAGGTCGTACCACTCGCTCGTGCGCTCCCTAAAGGCGAGTAGCCATGCGTCTATCACCTTGTGGTCGATGTGGGACAGCTCGAAGATGATGGTCTTGTGGCTGTAGTCAGCGAACCACATGACCAAGCAGTCGAGCTTGTCCATCCAATGCCCCGTACGCGTGCCATCGAAGAACGTCATGTTAGCGGCGCTGGGCTTCTTTCCGTTGCACTCGTCGCAACCCCCGTCGTGCCGAGGGCCCCGCCAAATCAGCCGCTCTCCGCAATCGCCCCTCTTCCCGTACGACAGCACGTACTCCTCATCGCACGAGGTGCACGCCATGTGGTCAGGGGCGAGCCCGAACGCCTGGGCAAATGCGAACGCCCTCCCAACCTCGTTATCTGGCAACACCTCGGGGTTCTTGACAGTGGCGTACCTAACTTTCTTGAGGAACTCCCCGCGGTTAACTCCGTCCATGTCTTTGACGGCGGCGGAGAACTCGCTCCAATTGTCGTAGACGGCCATGCTGGTAGAACCGCGCTGCTCGCTCGGGGCGTGGGAGGCAAGTGCCAGGGGCCGCGATGAGGCGATCGAGCCAAGGCGGCTACCACGGACAAGCAACGGCGACGATCCAACGCATGGCACTGCGCCGACTAGCGCTCATTGACAAACATCACAAGCCATGCTCTGCCATCGACAACGACGACGATTGCTGCGGAATGGTATTCAAAGAGGGATTCTCCTTCCCAATCTAGGACGGCCCAGACAGTGGCATGAAAGGACATCAGGGCTGCCCTGGACACAGACGGCCTCTTCTAGTATGGCGCAAATGTATACGGTGACAGCGATGATGACAGGACGATAACAGGACCAATCTAGGACAGTATACGGATGACGAGAGGGCGACGACGGCGATGGCAATGGCGCAGCTGCAGCGAAGGCGGCGGCGATGACGAGTGGGTGGCGCGTTTCAGCAAGTCGCGCGTGATCAGCTTCGGATGCTTTGACTGCCAGCCCAGCCCCAATGCGTTGCATTGGCGATGAAATTTAAGTGTCAACATCCAACTCCCATATTCCCACCCACGCGCCCATGCCAACCTCCCTCTTCCCACTTCCCCACTCCTCCACGGCCTGGCGCCCTGCATTCGGCGCAGTCTGTGTGACTGGGGGCAGAGTCGCCTCGAGCAAACAACATCAGCGGCATGAGCGCTGGCTGGGCATGAGGGGCAAATGTCCAGCGCACAGTGGCTGGGCATGGCGACCAGCTGACCCCTCTCTCTCCATCTCTCCTCTCTCTCTCTCTCTCTCTCTCTCTCTCTCACGTGGCCTTTTCGGGAGAGCTCCATGCATTCTCTCTGATACCTGCCTGAGACAATCTACAGAACGGCGCCGCGAGGCCATTGGAAATGCTGGATGGCATTGCGCGGCAGAAGATAAGCGAAAGCGAACTGGCACCCCTCTGCGCGGCTTCCATCCGCAAGCGGTCGTGCAATATCTAAGCGTGGCCATCGCCGATCACCTCCACGGTCATGCGCAGCCCCCACTTGACTGCGACGGCATTCGCTGCCGCGCGGAGATCGGCCACGGCGTCCTCGGGCGTCAAGAACACGGCGCCGTCAAACATGTACGTGTTCACAGACACCCCGTGGATGGAAGCCGCCTCGGCCTCCAGGTCTGCCAAGACCATGTCCTCGATCGAGCTCAGGGCGTAATGGAGTTTCGATGCGGGAGGACAGCGGCGATTCTCAAAGCGGCCTTCCAGGTATTTGAACTTGTCCTGGGCCAGAAGCAAGTCCACCGCCTTGTGCATGTCCACCGAAAGATTCCACAGGAACGGGAGGTCGCAATCTGGCTTGCCCAGGTGCACGATCTTGACCAGGGACTTCTTCGCCACCTTCGCGGACACTGACATGTAGGCGGCGAGAGCCGAGCGCCATGCCTTGTAGTTGGCGGCAAACGCCGCGAGGGCAGGCAAGTCCTCCTGCATCTGGCACATCTGCTCGATCTCCTTGACTAGGAGGGCAACGAAGCAGTTGTTGATGTCAGCCTCGGCGAAAACCTTCGTCCGCGGGCGCCCAGGGCAGCGTTTCGGGAAAAGCGCGGGCGAAACCGTTTTCCGAAACCCATCCTCCAATAAAAAATCGGAAATCAAGCCCGGAACAAACTCATGGCCCAAGCATTCGAAACGCCGTCTTGGTCTCCCACGATTCCTTCCCGCCCTGGAAGGAGTTCGATGGCTCCAGCGACAGCGCGACTGTCCTGTCGTCGCGAGCCATCCACTGCAGGGAAGGGCGCTGAGCCAGGCGACGGCCAGGGATGTCGAACTTGCGGTAGTACGGCACCTCGCAATGGTCGACCAAAGCCCGATGCCCAAACGATGTGCCCCAAAATGGAAGATCGAAAACACCCGAGGCACAACAGCACATTGTTTTGAACCCAATGGCCGCGCGGCTTCGGTCGGCCAATGAAACCTCGATCTGCGCCATGTCGCCGCCGCAGCGGACGCTCCGCTGCATCAGCATCTTCGCGTAGCCTGCGTCGGCAATCTCGCCCGAATCCACCTTCTCAGACAACCTCTGGTAGTTGAACATCTCCATGAGAGACCCGCACTGGTTGCGGACGGCGATCTCTGACATGTCTTCGGTGTCGCCCTCGGGGCGATCCCGGAGAAACTCCTTGCATTCCCACGTGCTGCGCCAAGAGGCGAACCCTCCGCCGAAGACTGCGGCGCCGCCCGCCTGCTCGATCGCATCCTCCATCTTCTTGAGGTCGATGTCCAGTCGTTCGAAGCCGCCGCCGCGACCTTCGCGGAGAGTGAAGAGGTGCGGCCACGTAGACACTGCATCGGAGAAGACCTGAAGGCGGTCCTTCTCGCCATTCCTCCCCTCCCTGTACTTCCCAGGGATGCACTTGATCTTCTTCACCTCGTAGGTCTTGATGATGCCGTTGGCCGCCTGGTCAGCGTGAACGTCGCGGCATATCTTCTCCGCGCTCTCCGTCGCGGCAGTGTCCTCCTCCGGCGTTCGGAACGACTCTGGCACCTGGAGGCCGCCGTTGGCCATGGTGGCAACGATGCGCCTGGTCTCATTGAGGATCTCAAGCGGCGGAGTCATCACCATTGCCCTGCACTCCGACGCAGCGTGCTCTAAAATCCACGGAATCAAATATGTATCCAAATAAGCCTGCCGAGCGAACGGGCTTTCCAGGAACTCGCCCAGCTCGGTGTCCTCCTTAAAGATGCGGTTTTCAACGTCGACCTTCGCTGGGTCACTGGTAAACGTCGCCTGGAGCTTCACAACCCTGATGCGGCGCTCGAAGGCGTATAGCTTCCTGATGTCATCTGGGCTGCCAGATATGCTGGGGAAACCCCAGTTACACTCCCAGAAGCGCGCCGAGCGGTTCCAGCGGTAATAAGCAGTGGTCGTGCCGAACAGAGGCCGGCACATCAAACGATCCCCGCTGATGAACGACTTCATCACGTCCTCGACCATGGGCTCCCCGGGGGCGCACTCCTGAATGGTAAGGATTTTCGCTGACGCGAACTGCCCCCCCTGCTTGCGGAACTCGTCGGGCTCCTGGAAGCACCGCGGAGAGATTACCTTGTGGTGCCCCCGCCAAACGTTGTCTCTCAACAACGTCCGCGCCGACTTCGAATTCCCCCCGTCCGCGTACTCGAGGACGAGGACTGGCGGCATCACTTGGTTCATGAAAGCAAGTGCTTCCAGGGAGAGCTCCAGCTTCCACCCCGACGTCGTCCCCGCGAAGCCTGTGCTCATGAAGAGTCGGAGTTTGTCCACCGCCCAATCGGGGGCACGAACCACGATGCTGCACGGGATGAAGAAGTACGATTTGTGCTCGATCGACTTCGCGACATTCTTCATGCGCTCGGCGCTGTCCTCTGGCTTCTCTGGGTCAATCTTGACACACGCGTCTTCGAAGACGACCACGGTGCTGGGCTGCTCTGGGCGCTCCTCCTGCTTCCATATGCCGACCATTTCCACCAGCGAGCCAGAGGAACTCTTCCCAACGAAACGGGTGGCAACCACCAACATGTTTTTGAAGGCGTCCATGGCCCACGCAGAGAATTCCGCCGGCTTCGCACTGCGGAACTCCTTGGTATCGATCGAAGTAATGGGCGCCAGGGTTGACGTCCTCCTAGCTAGAGGCAACATCGCATCGAACACGGCCGTCACGTCCTTGTTCACGACATCACCCATGATCTCCTTGAACATGGCGGCCGCCTTCAGCAGCGCCAGCTCGAGCCGGCGCACGTCGGTCGCGCTGAACTCCTCGATCAACTGCAGGGCGCCCTGCTTGTACATGAAAACGCCGTCGTCGTGGGCAACGAGGAGCGGGCCGAATACAACTCCCGCGATGAGCATTGCCACGACATCGTTTTGAGGGCTCCACAGGCGGTCTTCCATCGCATAGAGAGAGATGACGTTGAGGGCGTCCTTCTCGCTTTCGTCAGGCAGCGTCGGCCACTGTGCGATTAGCTCGGCCGCCTTGGCGCGGACCTTGGCGATGACGTCGAGCATGTTGTCGGGCTCGCCCTCCACCTCGCGGGCAAATACGAATTCGCCACGCCGCCGGAGAATTCGCTGAAAATCAGCGGGCTCCCAACGTTCCAAAATGCGCTTGGTCGAATCATCTGCATCGATCTCGCGCTGCATGTCCGGCTGGCTGTCCGGCACGGGCGCGTTCATGATGGCCGCGCCTAAATCTCTGGAATATTGGCTTTCAGCAGGGTCGCCGGCGCCCGCGGCGCCGGCCGCGGCGGCGTCGGAGCCCGCCGAGTCCATGCCGCCGAGCGGGTCCACGCACTCCGCGAGGGTCTCCGCGTCTGGAGCGACGTCCTGCAAGAGAAACCACTTGTGGCGCTGAACGCCTGGGATATCATCCGCAGAGAAATATTCCTGCGAAGCGTAGCTCCCGTTCTTCCGATCTGTCACTGTGACGCCATCGCGATGCACGACGACAGCCACGAAGTGCCCGACGCGCTGCTTCTTGCGGGTCTTCCTGGGCAATGGCTCCCACTTGACGTAACGCCCAGGGCTGTTGGGGCCGCGCGGCTGAGGAAGCAGGCGCATGCCACGCTCTGCCAGCCACGCGTTCCCGTGCTCCAGGGCGCGGAAAGGCCCTGTCATATCGGTTGGAACCTGTGCTCCCAAGGCGTTGAGAGCCCAATTTAAACACGTGTTCGTACCTTCGCTTGTATCCTCGGCACCCCCCATAGGGTCGCAGTGGCGCGCCCCGACGCCCCCTGCAGGCGAGTCGATGAGATCGCGCCGACGGACTTCAATGGCGAAGCCGTTGCAGGGAAGTGCGACGCCTGGCAGCCGTCGATTATCAAAGGAATCTGCCTCTCCGCAAGGGAGCTCCTCTTCCCTCTTCAGGCGGCTCTCCATGACCATCCGCCGACCGAGCGCCGCCGCGTGGAGCGAGTCCAGATCGCAGTTGTTCAACACCTCCCTGCTCAAAGCGGTCTGCGAGTCGAAGGCATCGCCCAGCGGGGGTGCTGCATGCGGCTGCGGCGTCTTGCTCTCGAAGATCAGCGCCGGGGGCGGCCGCATGAGCATGAGGTGGCGCAGATAGCAAGGGTCCTCGTCGGCATGAGCTGCCCGCAATCGCCGCGCGGAAAGTGCGAAGGCCTCGTTGTCGTAGTACTGCCCGCACCTGGCCCTCAGATACAGCGCCTTCTGTGCTGTCTCATACTCCGCGAGGCGATGGGCGCCAGGTTTGACCTCCGACGCCTGCGCCAGCCCGTCGCGCCGACTGTCGGCGCCGCTGTGGAAAACGTTCGTGGGCTACGATCGTGAAGCCCCCGAACGGAAGCTTCTCGCCGACGAGTGGCTCGAAGGAGTCGGCGGCGTTGTGGTCGACCGGAAGGCTGTGGAGGGCCTGGGGCACTTGCTGCATCAACTCCCGTCGGCGCGCGGCCGACTGCGCGATCGCCGCCCGAACCGCGCCCTCGCTCAGAAGCTCTTCGAACAGAAGCCCCTTCTTCTTGGAGAAGCACTGTGTGATTTGGTGATCGCCGCCGGGGGAATGAACGCAGGAGTCGAATGTTTGGTGGTCGTCGAACTGGGCAAACTGCCAACCGTAATGGAGAACTGGAGGGCCCGCCGGCTGGTTGAGGAGCTCCCGCAGGAAATCTCCGCGGCGGCCGCCATTGACGCGCTCTAATTGGCGCAGGTCCCCTTCGAATGACTCCATGTCTTCTGCATACCATCCCATGCGCAGCTTCTCGTAGAGCGCCCACTGCGTAGTCAGGAAATCGTCGAACACAACGGGTGCTGCTCCGTAATCGCAAGTTGGCGTGGGCACGGGGCTTGGCGTGCTGGAGATGGCGGGCGCGGGAGAAGGCGACGCACCGTCGCGCGGCTCCTCGGAGGCAGCTCCAGCAGACGACTCTGCAGAAGGGTCACCATCGACGCCAACAGGAAAATGAACCGCACACAAGCATAGGAACCTGCAGCAGAATTTGAAGAAATCTACTCGGCGTCGCCGCTTGCCAACGTCGAGGTAGTTGATCGTGATGCCAGGATTAAGGCGCAGGTCAGCTGAAGTCGCGGGAACGACAAACAGCCTCAGTACGGCGCCGCCGCCTTCGAGAGGGATAAGGTAGTGCGCGTTCTGGATGAGGGTGGGAGGTCCGGCGGCGACAAGAACGTCGTCCTTCTGGGCGGTGCCAATAGTGGTCCAATCGTTGCAGCTTGCGTATATCTCCGTTGCATGCTCCACCTGGTAGAGCAGATGGTCGTGGAGCTCATCGCGCTTCGTCGACATAGTCGGAGTCCACCTGCAAGCGCCGTAGCGCGTGATGTCTGGGCAAGAGTCATCGAAAGCGAGGATGGGAACAATCAGAGCCTCGCCCCACTCCCGCTCAAGGATGGTGGGTTCGGCCCTCTCGATTGCCTCGAGAGTGGCCGAGATCTGAGCAACTGTCATGGCGGCAGCTGGTGGTCTTCTGGGGTCGAAGACACAAAGTGCAATGGCCTTGGCAAGTTGAACCACAAACGGCTATGGAACACAGCAGGCGCACGCCGAAGTGCGCGGCCAATTAACATTGAAGCTTGACAACTCCGTTTAAATTTCTGTGTGTTTCCGAGAATCCCGTTGAGGTTTCCTGGGCATTCCATGCAACCCGTCGGCTCGGATGTCACTCCCAAGAGCTCTCGACTTCCAGCAGAGACTAACAGAGTTACGATGGCTGCTGCTAACGATGTTCCGTGGAGCGTTTTTGAGGGAGTACGCTCCGCATCCGCTGGGCTGCATGCGGCAAGCGAAGCTGAAAGTAGCACTGGGAAACTACGAGCAGCACAGATATCTCAACGCGCCTCGCATCGCGGCGAGCGAACGGCAATGCTGCGTTGCAAGCCGCGCACATGTGGCTGGGCCGACGTAGTCTGCACTCGAAACCCTAGGAGTTAGAAGCAGTGATCAGCCTGAAAATTCACGGGGCCATAAGCGCCTGGCCCAGCTCATCTCATCTTGCCTGGCTTGCGAGGACCTCACGCCGCCCTGAGAACAAATCCCCGCATTCATCTCATGTCGCCGCCACCCCGCCGTCTCCTTCAAGCGCGGCGCGACCTCATATGGCAGACGCGCCGCGATGAGGTCAGCGGCACCGTATTTCTTGAACATGTCGCCCTCGTTGGCCACGGGCTGGGCTATCGCAGAGGGCCCGCTCATCGCGACGATGGCGAAGCCGGGCGTGGGCGCGCACAGAAATGGCGGTCCTTCTCTTGAGCCTGAACAGCAGCGCTACTCTGGAGTAGTGTCTGATGATGATGACGATCATCTATGCGGCGGTGGAAAGCAGAGGCGCGGGTGAAATCCGTGGCGCTTTGTGTTCTGTGTACAGACCACGATGTACAAGCCCAAAGAAATTCGAATTGTGGTTCAATCGTGGTTCCGTTTTGGTTTCCGTCGTAGTTTCGTTTTGGTTTCCGTCGTGGTTCCGTTGCATTCCTGATTTGGCGCTGATGTGTTTAATTTTGGCATTAAGTTGTGGTTCCCTTTTGGCTTCCCTTCCTGGGTTCTCTCCTGGGTCCCTCTCCTGGGTTCCCTCCTGGGTTCCCTCCTGGGCCCCCTCTTGGGTTCCCTCCTGGGTCCCCTCCTGGGTCCTCTCCTGGGCCCCTTCCTGGGTCCCCTCCTGGGTTCCCCTCCTGGGTTCCCTCCTGGGTCCCCTCCTGGGTCCCCTCCTGGGTCCCCTCCTGGGTCCTCTCCTGGGTCCCCTCTTGGGTCCCCTCCTGGGTTCCCCTCTTGGGTTCCCTCCTGGGTCCCCTCCTGGGCCCCCTCTTGGGTCCCCTCCTGGGCTCCCTCCTGGGTCCCCTCCTGGGTCCTCTCCTGGGCCCCCTTCTGCGCCGCAAGCAACTCCGCAGATCTCAAGCACGAATCGGTTGTGAAAACCATACAAACGCCAACTATACTGAAAACTCTGAAATCAATATTACATTGTGTATTTGCTGTTTTTACCTCTGCCCATCCCGGGTGTGAGTCCTGCGCCGCAAGCAAGTCTGCAGATCTCTCAAAAGCAGAAATCGGTGGTGAATCCCGTACAAACGCCAACCATAGCGAAAACTCAGAAATCCATATTACTTTGTGTATCTGCTGATTTTACCTCGACCCATCCCGGGTGTGAGTCCCGTGCCGCAAGCAACTCCGCAGATCTCTCAAAACCAGAAATATGTAGTGAAAGTCATACAAACGCCAAGCACACCGAAAACTCAGAAATCAATATTACTTCGTGTATTTGCTGTTTTTATCTCGATTCCTCCTGACTGAGAATACTGCTCCGCATGCAACTCTGCAGATCTCTCGGATGTAGAAGCCTGTAGGGAAACCAACACACACGCCAGCATGCCAAACTCCCTGAAATCGATACAACTTCTATATTCAGTTGTTTTTACTACAAAAACACACGTGTGATTGCATATCGCACAAATCCAGGGACAGGCTGCCGAGCGCCGCACGGCTCGTTTTACTATATCCCGCGCGGCCGCTAATCCGCAGCATTCACCTCTACAACTCACGCCTGTTCATGGGACAGGCTGCCGAGCGCCGCGCGGCCTGTTTTTACTATATCCCGCGCGGCCGCTCATCAGGGCCCTCGTCTCTACTGCTCGCCTCTCAAGATGCTCTCCAATCTGCGCTGGCACCGCTCGCGCCTGTTACGCTCCGCGCGGTCGGCCATCTCAGCCTCCTGGGAATCATATGTATATATGATCTATCTATCTATCTTTCTATTTATCTATCGATCTATCTATATATATATATATATATCTGTCTATCTATCTATCTACATATCTGTATGTATATATATATATGTATATATATGTATATATATGTCTATATATCTATATCTATATATCTATCTATCTATCTATATATCTATCTATCTATCTATCTATCGATCTATATATACATATCCATATATCTATATATCTATCTATCTATCTATATATCTATCTATCTATCTATATATAACACAATGCGCGGTGCCATTCTCCATCCTCCTCCTCCTCCCTTCCTCCTTCCTTCTCCAATGTTCTCCCTCCTCCTCCTCCTCCTCCTCCTCCTCCTTTCAAGTATCCTCCCTGTGTGTATGGTTTCTAAGACCCAATCCTTGTCCAGCTCGTCCATGGTCACGCCCCACTTCGCCAACGCCGCGGCCGCTTTGGCTGCAAAGCCAGCGGCGCGAATGCGGGCGGCTTCCTGAATGTCGCGCCTCTTCTCCACGAGCTTCGCATTCTCGTTCGCGGAGGGTTTGTTCCAGCGCGACTCGTGGGAATCGATGGAGAACCAGACTTCCTTGTCGGACTTCGTCTTCCGCAGCTCCCACTCCGCATCGACCGCCCACTGGGCGATCGACGCCGAGAGAGCTGCTTCGTCGGGCGTCTCTTGAAGAAGATCCCCTGGTTTAGGGATGTCGCTGCCCTCGTAGACGGACTCGCCGTCCTTGGCCGCAGGGCCCGCGTCGTCCACCTCGTGCTTGTACCAACACTTCTCTCCGTACGAGCAGGACCCAGCCTTGTAGTGGAAGCACGCAGGGCGGCTCCCGTTCCCGTTGTCCGTGCTGCTGCCCGCCGACGCGTCGGCGCCGCTGTGGTAGAAGCGGCAGCGCGCACCGTAGGAACACCAGCCTTTCTTGAAGTCTCGGCACAGGGGCCGCCAACCCTGCTTCGCCCAAGAGTGGTGGGCCTTCGCGCTCTGTTGGGTCTCCTCTTTCCCGCCCTGCTGCTTCCCTGTCTGTTCGTCTTTTTTCTCCGTCGCCTCTTTCGTCTTTTCTTTCTCTCCTTCCTTTTGGTGGTGGCCGCCCTCGTAGTGCTGGTGTTTCTCCTCCCCTTTCTTTTGCTTCTTCGCCTTCTGGAGGGCCTCCTCCTCCTTCTCGGGGTCGAAGAGCCATTTGCCTTTCGGCTTGAACTCTCTCCCTCCGGCCACTGCTTCGGCCCATTGCCGCTTTTGGCGGGAAATTTGCTTCTGATTGGCCGACATCGCTGTCGTTGTCTGAGAGCGCACTGATTGCTTAAGCCAAAACTGCTATAGAAATCATGTCTCATATCCTCGCGTCCTCCTCCTCCTCCTCCTCCTCCTCCTCCTCCTCCTCCTCTTCCTCCTATTCATCACCATTCTCCCCACTCCTTCATCCATCCATCCATCCAGCTAGCCTCCTCCGTCTCCTCATCCCTTCTTCGCTCGGCTCGGCTGTCCCCCTCTTTGCTCCCACACTTCCCTGGTCACCTCAACTCGCCTGGGCGTCGTTTCTGGATGGGCTGGTGGGGATACGCGAAGCGTCAACAATTGTTACGCTGAGCGCTCGGTGGCTCCCTCGAGAAATTCCGAACCACGAATCTCTTTTGAGGAGGCCCTGGGGCCGTGCCGATAAGGAGCAGCAGGAGGAGGAGAAGTAGGAGGAGCAGGAGGACGAGGAGAGGAGGCAATGCTATTGAAGTGCCCCCCCCTCTTTGTTCGATCTCCTCCCAGATGGCCCCAAGAGGCGCCGAGGAGTGGTCTCGGAAGCGTAACGGGTGCCTGCGTTTTCAAAGTTTTTCATAAGGCGGCCGCTTCTTCCTTTCCGTGATAAAAAGAAATCCTTCTGCAATCCGCCACAAAAGGAATCCTTTTGTAATCCGCCTCAAAAGGAATCCTTTTGTAATGCGCCGTAAAGGGAATCCCTTTGTAATCGCTAGCAAAAGAAATCCTTTTGTAATCCACCACAAAGGGAATCCTTTTGTAATCCGCCACAAAAGGAATCCTTTTGTAATCCGCCTCAGAAGGAATCCTTTTGTGATGCGCCGCAAAAGGAATCCCTTTGTAATCGCTAGCAAAAGAAATCCTTTTGTAATCCACCACAAAACGAATCCTTTTGTAATCCGCCACAAACGGAATCCTTTTGTAATCCGCCTCAAACGGACCCCGTTTGTAATGCGCCGCAAAAGGAATCCCTTTGGAATCCGCCACAAAAGGAATCCTTTTGTAATCCGCCACAAAAGGGATCCTTTTGTAATCCGCCCCAAAAGGAATCCTTTTGTAATGCGCCGCAAAAGGAATCCCTTTGTAATCCGCCACAAAAGGAATCCTTTTGTAATCCGCCCCAAAAGGAATCCTTTTGTAATGCGCAGCAAAAGGAATCCCTTTGTAATCCACTACAAAAGGAATTCTTTTGTAATCCGCCACAAAAATAATCCTTTTGTAACCGCTTCGGAAATAGACTGCGCCCCCCCCCGAACAAGTAAAGGAAAAAGAGGAAAAATTATCCTGGCGAAAGACCCAACCATAAGCAATTGTTGGTAACGCGTTGTGGGTGCCGCTTTCGGTGGGGCTCCATATGGGGCCACGAAGCGCTGCCTTGGATGGGGGAACCGCATGCGGACTGCGCCACCGGGGCGGGCCTTCGGTGGAGCTCCCTATGGGGCTACGAAACGCTGCCCTGGGTGGGGAACCGCATGCGAACTGCGCCACTGGGGCCTTCGGTGGAGCTCCCTATGGTGCCACGAAACGCTGCCCTGGGTGGGGGAAGCGCATGCGAACTGCGCCACGGGGGCTTTCGGTGGAGCTCCCCATGGGGCCACGAAGCGCTGCCCTGGGTGGGGGAACCGCATGCGAACAGCCCACTGGGGCCTTCGGTGGAGCTCCCTATGGGGCCACGAAACGCTGCCCTGGGTGGGGGAACCGCATGCGAACACCCCCACTGGGGCCTTCGGTGGAGCTCCCTATGGGGCCACGAAACGCTGCCCTGGGTGGGGGAACCGCAATGCGAACGCCTTCGTGGAGCTGGGGGAACATGCGAACACCCCCACTGGGGGGCCTTCGGTGGATGGGGCTGCCCTAACCGCATGCGAACACCCCCACTGGGGCCTTCGGTGGAGCTCCCTATGGGGCTACGAAACGCTGCCCTGGGTGGGGGAACCGCATGCGAACACCCCCACTGGGGCCTTCGGTGGAGCTCCCTATGGGGCCACGAAACGCTGCCCTGGGTGGGGGAACCGCATGCGAACACCCCCACTGGGGCCTTCGGTGGAGCTCCCTATGGGGCTACGAAACGCTGCCCTGGGTGGGGGAACCGCATGCGAACACCCCCACTGGGGCCTTCGGTGGAGCTCCCTATGGGGCTACGAAACGCTGCCCTGGGTGGGGGAACCGCATGCGAACACCCCCACTGGGGCCTTCGGTGGAGCTCCCTATGGGGCTACGAAACGCTGCCCTGGGTGGGGGAACCGCATGCGAACACCCCCACTGGGGCCTTCGGTGGAGCTCCCTATGGGGCCACGAAACGCTGCCCTGGGTGGGGGAACCGCATGCGAACACCCCCACTGGGGCCTTCGGTGGAGCTCCCTATGGGGCTACGAAACGCTGCCCTGGGTGGGGGAACCGCATGCGAACACCCCCACTGGGGCCTTCGGTGGAGCTCCCTATGGGGCCACGAAACGCTGCCCTGGGTGGGGGAACCGCATGCGAACACCCCCACTGGGGCCTTCGGTGGAGCTCCCTATGGGGCCACGAAACGCTGCCCTGGGTGGGGGAACCGCATGCGAACACCCCCACTGGGGCCTTCGGTGGAGCTCCCTATGGGGCTACGAAACGCTGCCCTGGGTGGGGGAACCGCATGCGAACACCCCCACTGGGGCCTTCGGTGGAGCTCCCTATGGGGCCACGAAACGCTGCCCTGGGTGGGGGAACCGCATGCGAACACCCCCACTGGGGCCTTCGGTGGAGCTCCCTATGGGGCTACGAAACGCTGCCCTGGGTGGGGAAACCGCATGCGAACACCCCCACTGGGGCCTTCGGTGGAGCTCCCTATGGGGCCACGAAACGCTGCCCTGGGTGGGGGAACCGCATGCGAACACCCCCACTGGGGCCTTCGGTGGAGCTCCCTATGGGGCCACGAAACGCTGCCCTGGGTGGGGGAACCGCATGCGAACACCCCCACTGGGGCCTTCGGTGGAGCTCCCTATGGGGCCACGAAACGCTGCCCTGGGTGGGGGAACCGCATGCGAACACCCCCACTGGGGCCTTCGGTGGAGCTCCCTATGGGGCCACGAAACGCTGCCCTGGGTGGGGGAACCGCATGCGAACACCCCCACTGGGGCCTTCGGTGGAGCTCCCTATGGGGCCACGAAACGCTGCCCTGGGTGGGGGAACCGCATGCGAACACCCCCACTGGGGCCTTCGGTGGAGCTCCCTATGGGGCCACGAAACGCTGTAATGGGTGGGTGAAACGCAGAGAGGAGGGAGGAGAGGGAGGAGGAGGGAGGAGGAGGGGGAGGAGGAGGAGAGGAGGAGAGGAGGAGAGGAGAGGACGCGGGCACCGTCTCTTCAAAACGAGGACCCAACACCACAGGATGGTTGGGAAAAAAATGAAAAATATGAAAAAAACTGTAAAAACACAGCGAAAAACATGAAAAAATGCAAAACTATTGAAGGGAGAAAAGGAAAAATATGAAAAATTGCAATTACAACAGAAATTCTTTTGTAATCTGCCACAAAAGAAATCCCTGAGTAATCCCTTACAAAAGGACTCATTATGTAATCCGCCACAAAAGGAATCCTTTTGTAATGTGCCACAAAAGGAATCCTTTTGCAGAGGACTACAAAGGGATTCCTTTTGTGGGGGATTACATAATGATTCCTTTTGTAAGGGATTACAAAGGGATCTCTTTTGTGGCAGATTACAAAAGGATTTCTATTGTAATTGCATTTTTTCCTATTTTTCCTTTTCTCTCTTCAATAGCTTTGCATTTTTTCATGTTTTTCCATGTGTTTTTACAAGTGTTTTCCTATTTTTCCTTTTTTTCCTCTTTTTCCTTTACTTGTTCGGGGGGGAGGGCGCCGTCTATTTCCGAAGCGGTTACAAAAGAAATCCTTTTGTGGCGGATTACAAAAGGATTCCTTTTGTGGTGGATTACAAAGGAATTCCTTTTGCGGCGCATTACAAAAGGATTCCTTTTGGGGCGGATTACAAAACGATTCCTTTTGTGGCGGATTACAAAAGGATTCCTTTTGTGGCGGATTACAAAAGGATTCCTTTTGTGAGCGATTACAAAGGGATTCCTTTTGCGGCGCATTACAAAAGGATTCCTTTTGAGACGGATGACAAAAGAATTCCTTTTGCGGCGCATTACAACATGATTCCCTTTGTAGGGGATTACAAACGGATTCCTTTTGTGGCAGATTACAAAAGGATTTTTATTGTATTTTGCAAAGGTTTACGCCCGCTGTCATTTTGCAGGGGGCACCCTTTCATCCCGAAGCCGTCAAAAACGCAAGGGGCGGTTACGCCCGCCGAGGCCCAGGGGGAAGGAGAGTGAAGAGGAGAAGAGAGAGAGAGAGAGAGAGAGAGAGAGAGCGAGAGAGAGAGAGAAAGCAACTTGAAAACCTCATAAACGCGGGCCTCCGTTATGCCCCCCGACCTGAGCACCCACAGGAGCGCGCGAGGGCCCTTGAGGGGCTAGTCGCCCCATGGCAACTCATGGAGGCGGACCGCGGCAGCGCGGAAGTCGACGTACCTCACGCCCTGCGTATCCAGCGTGACCGTCTGCATCCTGGCGTCTCCACCTGGCGCGCCGGCGATGGCTGCGAACCCTGCCGCAAGGCCGCTCAGGGCTGCGCCACCTGGCACCGCGACAGCCGCGCCGCCCAGCGCGCCCGCAGCCGCACCCATGGCACCGAGGGCCGCGCCTCCCACGGGAAAGGGGGCAGCGGCGGGGGCCGGGGGAGGCGCGGCGGCGGCGGGCACCAGGACGCCGCCCCCAGCGGCGCCACCGCCAGGGACGCCCCCCAGCGCCGCTGCAAGCCCCGCCAGCCCGCCCACTGCGCCTGCGGCGGGGGCAGCCGGCGCCGGGGCTGGGGCGGCGGCAGCGGCACGGCCTGCAGCCGGCCCCACTGGCACGATCACGCGCCCAGCCGTGTTGAGCGCGATCGGCGGCCCAGGGGGCAACCCCAGAGCCGTCCTCGTGGACGCCGACGCTGCCGCCACCTCCCCAGGTAGCGGGAGCCCGCGGAAGCGGTAGACCTGGTCCGCTCCCGTCTGCGGCGGCACTCCGCCCACAGCTCCGCCGTCAGGGATCGCGTAGTCCCTGACGTCCGCGCTGTTCGGGGCGATCGCCTCCACGTAGGCGTGCCCGTCGGGCGTCAAGATGCCGGTGCCGAAAAGCGCCGTCGGCTGCAGCACCACGATCAAGCGTTCATGCCAGATCCGCGCACCTCCCACGCGGTAGAGCACCAGCACGAAGTCCCCCTCGTCGAGCGCAGCCTGCGCGAGAGGATGGCCTGCCGCCGCGGCGGCCGCCATCGCCGACCAGTGGGCCGCTCACGGATCAGCGCCGCCTGCGACCGGGCCCCCTCCTCCAGAGCGAGCCCGAGGCTTCCTGGAGAGGTGCGCGGCGCGCCACCTGCCAGACGCGCGATGCCCCAGCCGCAGGCGAGCCCGCCCAGCAGCGCCAAGGCGACGGCTGACAGAGGCCACCCCGCCTGCTGTGGTGGGCAGACCAGCTCAAGCGTCTCCTGGCCCGAACCGCAGACCAGCGAAGGCGCGCAGGAGCACGGTGGGCACTCCGCGCGGGCAGCCCAGAGCAGCGCGGCCTGGGTGGCGCCCTGGACGGCCTCGCTGGCCAGCCAGGCGCAGAGGGACATCGAGTGCCTGCCTGCTTGCACTTGAGCCCGAGGCCAGCGGTGCATGGCCTGACAAGTGCGGCACTCTCTGCTAAAGGGCTCTGCTTCACGTTTCAAAGCTGGACACACATATATCCGCCGGCCCCCTTGTGGGGCCACCAGGCTGCGAGGCGCGTGATTCGCAGTTTCCTGTACCAGTTGTAGTTTCTAGTTTCCAGTGTTACAGTTATGCTTCTTGCTGGTTACTGTAACTAGTTGACTTCTTGCTGGTTACTGTAACTAGTTGATTGACCGCGCGAGGGGGGGGGAGGCCCAAACAGGATTTTCCAGCGTCCCCTGGGCGCGTTGTCTGAATTACTGGGGGGGCTCGAAATCGACACCCCTCACGCAGATCCGCGGGGTCAGGGTCCAAAAACACAAGGGATTTGCCACATTTCTGAAATTCGGTGCCACCCCTCACGCAGATCCGCGGGGTCAGGGTCCAAAAACACAAAAGATTTGCCACATTTCTGAAATTCGGTGCCACCCCTCACGCAGATCCGCGGGGTCAGGGTCCAAAAACACATGGGATTTGCCACATTTCTGAAATTCGGTGCCACCCCTCACGCAGATCCGCGGGGTCAGGGTCCAAAAACACAAGGGATTTGCCACATTTCTGAAATTCGGTGCCACCCCTCGCGCAGATCCGCGGGGTCAGGGTTCAAAAACACATGAGATTTGCCACATTTCTGAAATTCGGTACCACCCCTCACGCAGATCCGCGGGGTCAGGGTCCAAAAACACAGGGGATTTGCCACATTTCTGAAATTCGGTGCCACCCCTCACGCAGATCCGCGGGGTCAGGGTCCCAAAAACACAAGGGATTTGCCACATTTCTGAAATTCGGCGCCACCCCTTATGCAGATCCGCGGGGTCAGGGTCCAAAAACATAGGGGATTTGCCACATTTCTGAAATTCGAACCCATCACGCACATCCATCGCAAGGCGTGGTAACCCAAACTGCGAGAACTCCCTCGGCCCTTTCATCGCAAGGTGTGGTAACCAAGCCCTTAAACCATACACGTCTTACCAATCGCCAGGTGTGGTTACCCCTCTTGTGATCAGTTGGTTTTGCTGATTGCGACTCGGCTTCGCATGAAGTTTCGATGCTGCTTCACGACAGCGCCAAGGCCTCATGACTTAGCTCTTCCATGGCCCATTCTCCGAGAGAGGGGGCCGGCGGCAGGGGGCGAAGCCCTTGCGGATATATAGATATACAAAAATATATGTATGTATATGTATGTATGTATATATATATATATATATATGTATGGCTCCCCCCCAAGATCATACATCTCGTCTTAGCTCAGCTTAGCTTAACTTAGCGCAGCATTAGCATAGCATAGCATAGCATAGCGCAGCATAGCATAGCACAGCGCAGCATAGCATAGCATAGCATAGCGCAGCATAGCATAGCATAGCTTACTTTAGCATAGCACAGCGCAGCATCGCATCGCATATCATAGAAGATCACATCATAACATAGCGCAGCATAGCATAGCATAGCACAGCGTAGCATTGCTACTACTACTACCACTGCTACTACTACTACTATTACTACTACTACTACTACTCCTACTACTACTCCTACTACTACTACTACTACTACCGCTACTACTACTACTACTACTACTACTACGTCTAATACTACCACTACTACTACTACTACTACTACTACTACTACTACTAGTACTACTACTACTACTACTACTACTACGTCTAATACTACCACCTACTACTACTACTACTACTACTACTACGACTACTACTACTACTACTACTACTACTACGACTACTACTACTACTACTACTACTACTACTACTACACCTACTATTACCTACTACTGCTACTACTACTATTACTACTACTGCTACTTCTAACTAACCCTACTACACTCTACTTACTACTACTACGACGACTACTACGACTACTACGACTCCTACGCTACGACTACTACTACTACTACTACTGACTACTAGTACACTACTACTACTACTACTACTACTACTACTACTACTGTACTACTGAGTAATACTACTACTGTACTTAGTACTACTACTAGTACTAGTAAGTAGTAGTAGTAACTAACTCTACTACTACAACTACTCTACTACTACGACGACCTACTACTACTACTACTTTTACGTAGTACTACTACTAGGTACCTAGTACTACTACTACTACTACTACTACTACTACGACTACTACTACTACTACTACAACTACTACTACTACTACTACTACTACTACTACTGGCGGACTCGTGCACCATATCACCACGGCCCAACCACCTTGGGAGGAGCGTCCTTGTGGCTGCCTCATTGCCAGTATGTAGCGGGCACCTCTTCTGGGTGAAAGGGCGGGTCAGACGTGCATGCAGCGCCAGGCGCTTGTCCGAGGGAAGCTGGCCCCTACGGCCCAAAGTGAAGCGCCAACGGCGGTGCAGCAGCACACGGGGCGACCCCGGTACCGCCACCCAGGCCAACTAGCGCAAGAAGACGCGAGAAGAGGCCAGGACGGCAAGCCAAGGGCGGGTCTGACGCGCACGCAGCGGCAGGCGCTTGACCGAGGGCGGCTGGCCCCCACGGCCCAAAACGAAGCGCCAGCGGCGGTGCAGCAGCACACGGGGCGACCCCAGTACCGCCACCGAGGCCAACTAGCGCAGGAAGGCGCGAGCGGAGGCCAGGATGGCAAGCCAATTTAAAATGGCAAGGCGCCCAAGGGAGTCGCGGCAGCACACGGGGCGGCCCCAGCACCGCCAGCGAGGCTCACGAGCGCAAGTGAGCGTGAGAGGAGGCCGAGATGACAAGCCAGTTGGCGGGCCAGAGTAGCTCGGCGCACGGATGACCGCACGCATAGCAGAGGCTGAAGCCACTGGTGCTGCCACGCGAGGGGGGTGCCACTGTGGGCGCGCCGCACTACTGAAAGTGGCAGGCAAGAAATCTTGGCATGGACTCACGTGGCCTGTCGAGGCCATGGAACCTGCTGGGCTTCATCATTCAGGCCGGCTGGCCTGCTCCCTGCGCGATGGCTGCGAAGACCTGCGACGGCAGCGCCTGCACTTCCCCCCCGAGGTCGCCACTGCCGCCCGCCTGCCCTGGGGGCCCAAAGATCTGGCGCTCGAGATCTTCGCCGAGGGCCACGTTCAGGGCTGCAGCATTTGGGATCTGCTGCGGGAGCGGGTCCGTCGGCGACGGCGGGTCCGTCGGCGGTGGCGGCACCGCAAGGGGCGCCGTCAGCGGCGGCGGCGGCGGGGCCATGATGGCCGCTGGCGGGGCCCCGACAGGCGGCGGTGGCGGGTCCTGGCTGCCGCGGGCCCCACCCGCTGGGGGGGCGCTGGCAGTGCGGACGGGGGCGGCGCGCGGGGCGACCCCTGTGCCACCCCCGCCGCCCGTGAGGCTGCCCTCCCGCAGGTTGTGGCGGCGCTCGTAGAGCGCCAGCTCCCTGTGCGCCATCTCCAGGCGCTCCCTCTTGGCCTTATTCCGCGCCTTCTTGCTGTAGCCCGCCCACTCTGGGTCGTTCAGTCCCCATGCGACCTGCGCGTAGAGGTCGGTCCACTTGAACTCGGTCAGGCTCTCCCAGGAGAGCCCCTCCATCAGCGCATAAGTGGCCCTCCCACTGTGGCTGGTGTGGAGCGTAGCGCTTGAAGACGGTGCCCACCGCCAGCGGCTCGACCTTGGGCAGGTACTTCAGGAGGTCCACCGCGCTGAACACTGGTATCTCCTCCTTCTTGAGCTTGTCGTAGCGCAGCAGGGCCTTCAAGTCACGGATGTCCTCCTCGGGGTGCTCCGCGTGCATGTAGTACGCACGTGGCGGGTTCAACTCTTCCTCTATCAACTCGATGCAGACGCCGTAGGAGGTCGAGTAGCGCGCACCGCAGTGGCAGTGCCAGCGCTGGCCCGTCTCCCCCGCCGCCTCCTGTGCGCAGGTGACCAGCTGCGACCAGCGATCCAATCGGATCACCGAGCAGCACCCCCTGGGATTGTCCCAGGTCTTGTTGGCCGAGCACTTGTAGTACATGTTGAACGTGAAGCCCTTGCCACGGTAGAACTGGTCCGTGTAGTCGCCCATGCGGCGGTAGGCCTCCTGCGCCGCGGCGTTGCCCTGGCACTCCTCCTTCCAGGCACGTTTGCGTCCCAGGTGCGCGTCCGCAGTCCCCGAGGCTTCCAGGGGGCCCTTCTTCAGCCTTCCCACATCCTCCTCTGCCTCCTCATTCAGCGCGTCGAGCCACTTCTGGGCCCCGTCCTGCGCCTCTGTGCCCCTCACCATGTCCTCCTTCTTCTCCAGGACGGGCCCCAGGCCTCCCAGCATGTGGGTGCGCATGGTCTCGAATGTGAGGACGCCATAGGCCCGCGCCACACGCTTCAGAGATTTCTCGGAGAGGCCGAGCCGCAGCAGGGGCTCGATGTCCGTGACCTCCTCCACGGTCTTGACGTCGGTCAGCCGGTGCCCCTGGTCCTCAGCATCGATGTCGGGCTGGGGGTCGCTCTCTTCGTCACGGGGAGGTCCATCCTCGAGGGGCGGGGGTGGCGCACGGGGCGGCCCCGGCACCGCCCCCACCTCCCTCGCCATCGGGCGACCGACCTCCTCCGCCACCGCTTCCGTGGCTGGGGGGGCGCCCGTGCTCTCGGGGTCGATGCCCACCCCAACGCCCTCCGTTGACCTCCGCAGGGCAATCAAGCCTTCCTCGGAGAGCGCAAATCCCACCAGCACGTCCATGCCCTCCTTGATGTAGTCGAAGCTCGCACGGAAATTCGCCACTCGCTTGGCGGCGTGGTCGATGGAGCCTGGGCCCCTGTTCGAGCGCGCTGCGCGCGTCACGGCCTCGTGCTCGGCGATGTTCTGCGTCGTCGCCACGCAGCGCGAGCACGTGTACAGCTTGCACTGCCCCTCTTTGCCCCTCCTCAGCTCGGGGCATTGCTGATTGCGCTCTTTGGCCTCCGCATAGCGGCGCATCTCCCCACAACTGAGCTCGTCCACGTACTCCACCGCCATGATCTTCCAGTCGTCCAGTTCAGTGCACCTCCGACGCCAGCCCAGGCGCTGCGGCGGGACCCAGTACGCACCCATGCAGTGGACGTAGCCCGCCTCGGCGTAGTCCTCCTCCGCCATCATCTCGGCGTCTTCGAGCGCGGCAGGTGCCGCCGCTCGGCTGGGGGGCCTGGCCGTAGACGGCCTTGTTGCTGCGTCGGCGGTGGCGTTTGCCTCCATGACCGCTGTGGGCACCCGTGGTCGCAGCACTCGGGGCCTCACTGGCGGTCCCGTCGTCCACGTAGCGACCGCCGTCGGCGTCGCTGCGCGCACCTCGGCCGCCGCGGCCGCCCACGGCCTGCTCCCTCAGCTGGAGGATCGCGTCCAACCCACGGCGTTGCTCCGTGGTGAAGTGAGAAAGAAAAAACGAAGGGGGTAGGTTAAAAAAATAAAAAAAATAAAAAAAAAATAAAAAAAAAAAAAAAAATAAAAAAAAAGAAGCAAAAAAAAAAGATAAAAAAAAGAAGAAAGAAAAAAAAAAAAAGAAAAAAAGAGAAAGAAAAAAGAGCCAAACAAAAAAAAAAAGAAAAAAAAGAATAGAAAAAAAAAAGAAAAAGAAAAAAAGAAAAAAAAAAAACATAAAAAAAAAGAAAAAAAAAAAAAAAAAAAAAAAAAAAAAAAAAAAATAAAGAAAAGATCAAAAATAAAAAAAATAAACAAGGTTTGGCGTAGGTGGCTGCCGCTGCCAGGGCGGCCGTCGTCACTGGCACCACCGCCGACGTGGGCATCGCTGAGGCCTCAGCGGGCGCCTCAGCCGTCGCCGTGGGGCCTCCCTCCGAGGCGCCATCGGGGGCGGCGGCGCTGGGGGCGGCCCCCGTACCGCCGCCTCCGTCGGCGTCCTCGGCGGGCGTCACTGATCCCGTGGGCAGTGTCGGCGCCGTCCGAAAGGTCGCCGCCTCGGACATCATGTCGAACCCCTCGTCTTCGCTCTCCGACACGCTCACCTGCTGGCCAGGTCGCTGCACAGGCCCTGCTTTGGAAGTGGGTGCGTCGGCCGCGGAAGCAGCACTGGTCTCGCACGTGCCTCAGCCTTCGAACGGCCCCAGGTGCGTGGGGACCGATCCTTGTGCAGACGGAAAACGGCCTGACCCCCGTTCGGGGCCCTGGGCGGGCAGGAGAGGGGAAAGGGGTGCGAGGAAACCACGTCGCGGGCGGGCGACAAAGCGGACGGCGGGCCGCCGACGGCACCAGGACCCGCGGGGCGGCCCCGATCTTCAACGCCTCTTGACGCCTCTAGCCAGTGGTCTCGAACAGTGCTATTGGCGGCATGAAGGCTCAGCACGAGTGGGTTGAGAGAGCAGCCCACGACATAAATTAAGAGCACAACAAATATGGCATGGCGGGAGCACGACGCGCACAAGGCAGGGTGGCTACACAACGCGGCGCGCAGAACAGACATGACAAAGCAAGAGCGCATCGTGCACGCCACAGGGGAACTGAACAGTACCGTGCACACTGCAGATGTGACTAGTTTTTAAAAACTGATCAGGGCAGCAGGAAGGCGAGGAGGAAGGGGGGGGTCAGGGAGCGCACGCAAATGGGATGGAGCCACAACTAGTCCAGACCAGACGCTCGGGGCGGCCCCGGCATCCAGCCCCGCTGCGTCCTCCGTCGCCAGGGCGACCTGCTCAGCGATTTGGCCCTGCAGGGCGCTGGCCACTGCCGAGCGCAGGGACGAGCGCGCCGCGGGCCGTTCGGCCTCGGGCAATTCCCCCACGGCACGGCGCAGCCGCGTCTCAGCCTCTGCGCCCCAGCGGCCGTTGACATCGAGAACAAAGGGCACCAGGCCGGAAAATGGGTACCTACGATGCTTCACTTTCTCTCTGCGCTGCAACGCTGCCCGATCCGGCCGCCCCGTCTGGGCCACGGCCACCTCGTCCACAAGCTGATGTCGAGACAAACTCGGCCATGGATGCCTCGATGGTAGACGACGTCCAGCGCCCTGTTCTTCCGTGTACCACTCTGGGATGACCTGCTCCACCAGGGCGCGGTGGCCCACCCCGCGCAACCAGAGCGCCGCGGCATCTCGGATGGCGTTGTGGCGGCGCGTCGGGCCACCACCCCTGGGACAGTTGAGCGCATGAGCACCACGGACGTCCACCGTGCGGCCGCGCGCCGGGCCGACCTGCGCCATCGCGCGGGTGAGCGCTGCCGGTCGGTTCAGGCACGTGCACTCGGACTGCAGCAGCGGCAGATGCATGCGCAGCATCGCATCGCATATCATAGCATATCATAACATAGCATAGCGCAGGATGGCATAACATAGCATAGCATAACATTGCCACTACTACTACTACTACTACTGCTACTACTACTACTACTACTCCTACTACTACTACTGCTGCTACTACTACTACTGCTACTACGACTACTACTCCTACTCCTACTCCTACTCCTACTCCTACTACTACTACTACTACTACTACTACTATTACTACTACTACTACTACTACTACTACTACTACTACTACTATTACCACTACTACTACTACTACTACTACTACTACGACTACTACTACTACTACTACTATTACACCTACTACTACTACTACTACTGCTGCTACTACTACTACTTCTACTAATACTACTACACCTACTACTACTACTACTACTACTACTACTACTACTACTACTACTACTATTACCGCTACTGCTACACTTGCGACGATGAGGAGAAGGAGGAGGACGGCGTTTGCCGTTACTACTAATACTGCTCTCCTCGGGTCTTCAACTCCTCGGGGCTCCTCTGGGATAATTTTCAAGTTCAGCTTGGGGGGGGGCCTGTTGAGTATCGGTTGGCGTGTTGGAGACGGATGGCGTTGAGTACTGGATGGTGTGCTGGAGACGGAAGGAATTGAGTAGAATGTCGTTTTCAAGTTCAGCTTGGGGAGGGAGCCGGTTGAGCATCTGGCGGTGTGTTGGAGACGGAGGGAGTTGAGTAGTAAGTTATTTTCAAGCTCAGCTTGGGGAGAGAGCTCGTTGCTCCCCTGCCGCCTCCCCCCCCCCAGCACCTGTCTCTGTGCCTCCCGAATCAAGACAGAACGCGCGCGTGCACCGTGTTTGGCGCCACCGATGCACGGAAACGCTTTTTTGTTTTTTTTGTTTTTGGTCTGCGAAGCCACGAAACATTGTGTATTTTTGTTTTTTTTGTTTTTTTGGGTTTGCAAGCCCCCGTGCCCGCCGCGGCCTCCCTCCCAGCACCCCTCTCTCTGCCTCTCAAAACCAAAAAAACAAAAACAACAAAAATACACAGTGTTTCGTGGCTTCGCAGACCAAACCGAAGAAAAAAAAAAAGTAGAAAAAAAAAAAAAAAAAAAAAAAAAAAAAAAAAACAAAAACCAAAAAAAAAAAAGCGTTTCCTTGCATCGTGGGCGCCAAGCACTGGCGTAGGAGAAGAGAGAGAGAGAGAAGAGAGAGAGAAGAGAGAGAGAGAGATGAGAGAGAGAGAGAGAGAGGAGAGAGAGAAAAAAAAAAAAAAAGAAAGAGCAAAGAAAGAGCAAAGAGAGAGATAGAAAGAGAGAGAGAGAGAGAGAGAGAGATAGAAGAAAGAGAGAGAGAGAGACAGAGAGAGAGAGAGAGAGAGGCAGAGAGAGACAGAGAGAGAGAGAGAGAGGCAGAGAGAGAGAGAGAGAGAGAGAAAGAGAGAGAGAGAAACAAAGGAAAAGAAGCAGTCGAGGATGAGGAGACGAAAAGGTATGATCTTTTGGGGGGGGCGACCATATCCATATATCTATTCGACTATATATATATATATACACACACACCTATTCGTATATTTTATTATCAGGGAACCCCATGTACATGATGTGTTCTACCTGCAGCGAGGGCTTAACAAAGCCGTGATGCCAAAAGCTGAAAGGTGCACCTGGACGCACAGACAATTTGGGAAGAAACGCCATCGGCATGCGAGCGCATACACATGTACACAATATATGCATGTCAACTAAGCTCGCACATTCACACTGATCTTAAAATCTTGTTCCCGAAATTGGCTGGAACACGATGGCACGGATTATCTGATTATAGTCGCCGTCAGGCGTAAAATAAATACCACAAGATACGAAAGCTATGCAAATGTAAACGCGTTTGCTCGGCGTTCAGGCACAAAAGAAACAAGCAGTTCACTGGCCCTCGTCCGGGCCTGGCAAATTCCTCGGAATGTGCAGCGAACCCAAGACCAAGCGACAGAACTGACCTGTCAAATCTATCGCCTTAGTGAGAACATCGGCCAACATGTAAGCTGTGGGGACCCACCGCATCGGCACATCTGCCACGTTCATACTCTCGCGGGGGTCCACGGCAGCCTCCAGCTGCATGGCCTCACGCAGCCAAGCCAGATCCATGATCAGGCGCTTCTCCTGCGGGAGCTTACCGGCGTCCAGGGTGTCATACAGCGACTTGCAATCCGTCACCCACGTGATCGGGAGCATACGAATGTTGGCTAGCATCTCACGGTTGGTCACATCTAGGTCGGCATACATCATCTCGAGTATCACAGCGCGCACAAACTCTGCTGAATCAAACGCCTCGGTACAACTCTGAATCTCGGCAGCGAAGGTACTCCTAGCCACGCGCGGCAACGCGTGGCTTCTCCAATCCACCAGGATCGCCTTTCCCGGGCGTCCTTCAGCAACTGCACGCTCGCACAGGTAGACCAGGTACCCCGCCTGCGAGTGGACCTTCTCTCCTTGAGCGATCCGACGTAGGGCCTCGTCCTCGGCGAGTGCGTTTCCCCATGCAGCGTCGTGGTAGACTATCAGGCACCACGGGGACTCCACGTCCAGCTTGGGGATGTGAAACTTCTCGCTGGCCGAGCTCTGCAGCACTCCGATGGCCTTGTTGACGTCCAGCAGGTCTTGAATGCAGGGGGCATTCTGCTTGCGCTGGGCCATAGATACCGTACACGACAGGTCGGGTCTCGTCTCTCGAGCTGGCCATCCCAAACTGCCGACTGCACTGCGATTGTCCGCGATCTCGCGGGCATTACACTCCAGGCTCGGATCACGCTTCCGGGCCTTGTCGATTTCGATCGGCTCGAGCCTGCCCTCGACGAAAGTCGACTGGTCCAGCAGGAAACCTCCTTCTGGGTCTGCCTGCAGCAGCTTCCCGCAGAACACCACAGGCACATGACGCCACTCGCCGAAGTTGAAAAGACCTCGAACTCCCTGACGTAGGGCCTGCGACCGCGTGGCTACGAGGAGATCGTCAGCATGTACGCAGACCAAGATACACAACCTGCCGTCCTCGTTGAAGCCGCGGAACACCGTCGGGTCGAGACGGGACTGCATCATGAGGATGGGCTTGCCGTCCTCGTCCTTCAAGTCCGCCTCTACCAGGCCCCGACGCAGACGTCGCCACCACAGCCGCGGCGCATCCGCAAGCCCGAAGATGCCCTTCTTGACCTTCAGGAGGCACCGAGGGTCCATGTTCGGCAGGCCCTCCCTGGGCTGAGACATGTAGAGCTCCTCGGCACGCCCGTGCTCCTCGCCCTGCATGAAGGCACACTCGATGTCGCCGGCCACGATATCGAAATCGTACGCCGCCGCCACTGCCAGGAAGGTGAGCACCGAATGCCTCGACACGGTCGGTGCGTCGGTCCTGAGCCCCATCGTGAGGTCCGGGTCGTTGTGGCCACCACAGCACAGCCGAGCCTTCGGCTTGGGCGGCGCGTCCTTGACTCCAGCGTTCTTGTTCCGGCAGAGGAACCTCGACGTCAAGATGCGGCTCTGGTGGACTCGCTCACGAACCTTCTGACTTTCCTCGACTGAGAGCGGCTCGACGGCGTCGTAGTTCTCCCACTGCTTCCACTGCAACTCGGCCGCCTCGCGATAGAGGGGGCGGTCGCTGGCTGGAATCATGTTCCATGGCATCTCCTTTTCCAGCGCTCGACGTTGCAGCCTAGTCGTGTTCCAGCTCCGCTTCGCGATCAGGCCGAAACTGAAATTGGCGAAGTGAACGGGTTGTTCCGGATGATCGCCTGGGTGCTGAAGCGGTCCGACAGGGAACGGACGGAACACCTGGCCCTGCCGGGCTTGTAAAGCCGCCCGGCGCTTCTTGAACTCCTCCTTCGTGTATGGAACTCCTTAATCGGGTAGATCTGGCTGAGAGGGCGTCGCTGTCGACGCGGGTGGCCCCGCGCGGGTCGATGACGCGGGTCCCGATGATGCAGCTGCCTCCTGCCGCTTGCGGGGCGGCTCGTCCTCCAGGCGCTCGGCGGCGTCAGCCGGGCGCTTGTCCCTCTCGATCTCCTCGATATCCCCGAGGTCCTGGCCTTCTCTCCGCTGTAGAGGTTGGGCCTTCTCTTCTGCTTCACGTGGTCCCCGCCCTCGGTCGTCTTCGTACTCTGGCTGGCCCTCCTTCTCGACCTGGCGGATGAGTTCGTCCAGCTCCTCGATGTTGGGATCGTCGCCCTGACCGGGCCACCAGATTACCTCACCCTCAGCGGGTCGGAGCTGCTCGTGAGAAACTTGAACGGTCCCAGCACCATGCGAGAGCCAAAAGTTGGACGCTCCCGCTGGGCCGATGACGACGGCTGGGCCTCGCCACTCGTGGAGCTTCGTCCCCTTGCGCAGCCGCCAATAGAACACCAGGTCACCGTTCTGGTAGTTGATGCGGGTGACCCTCGGCTTCCGCAAGAGTGCTCGACGGAGCGCTTGACTATTCTGCAGCTCCACGAAGGCCGTCCGCGCAGACGTGCGGATAGCCATCCTCCTGGCGAGCTCCGTGGACACGTGATGCATGCTGTGCTCTGCAATCTGGCCGGGCTGATCGATCAGGTCGGCAGACGTGGTAGGCGAGCATCCGTACACCCATTGCGACGGTGAAAAGCAGCAGATCCGACGCATGTCGTTCCTGGCCTGGCAGGTTTCCCAGACGGCGGTCTCAAGGTCACCGCGGCTCGTGACTGACTTGTGCTCGACGACGCGGTTGACCATGAGCTTGGGCCAGCCGCCGCGCCGCTCAGCGCGGCCGTTCTGCCACTGCGCCTGGCCCGCCACGGCCTTGACGCGGATCCCCATCATGTCCATAGCCTCCTGAAACTCGGTGTAGAACATGCCGTCTGGGTCTAGCCTGACCACGCTAGGCGGTCCAGCAGGCCACAGCTCTCGGAAGATCTTAGCCACGGTGGTTGGCTTCCTGTTCTTCAGGTAGCGTGCGACGTGGTACGTCGTGGAGGCCTCGACGAGCGACAGGAACAGGTAGGGCTTCCCGTGCACGTTCCGAAGGTAGAGGCCGTCGACGCCCAACTCGTCATTGAAGCCGCCGACGGGCGACAGGCGAGATACTCGATGAGATCCCGCAGCAGGCTTGGTCCTGTTGCACGTAGCACAGCGCAGGTGCTTGGCGCCGCGGACGAGGGCATCGTCCGCGCCGTTGAGCCTCAGGTTCCTGGCCAGGTCGTCGTTCGAGGGATGCCCGAGGTTCTGGTGAAGGCGTCGAAGGTGAGATCGAACCTCCAGCGGCAGAATGCCAGCCTTCTCCCCGAACGAGATCGCTCTGGAGCCCATGGGCTCCTCCTCGGGTGCCTCGTCGTCCTCGTCGTCGACGTCCGCCGCCATGGCCTGGTAGCTCTTGTTGTGCACCTCCTCGAACGCGTCGACGATGCGCCGATTGAAGTCCTTGGTGTAGACCTGGCTCCAGGAAATTCCCTTACTGCCATTGCCCTTCAGCTCCGCGTGGTCGTGGTCCTCTGTGCACCGCAAGCCGCAGTGCTTCTCGAAAAGTGCGTGAGTCGCCAATATCCTCGTAGGCTTCTTGACTGCCTTCCCGGTCTGAGGGCAGGTGAGGCCGTGCGCGCACATGTAAGTCTGGAACTCGACCACGCCTGGCAGTTGTCGGAGCCTCTTCCACGGGCCCTCGTTCCAAGACTGCCCCAGCCACGGGTGCTCCAGCACAGCCATGCGTCCGCCCTCGTACTGCATCCCGAAGAGCTTCTCGACTAACTTCAGCGTCGGCAGCTCCTTCAGCCGCGCCCGCCGCAGGCGCTGCTTGTCTCCCTTGAACGCGAGGTTCTGCATGTGGCTCCAAATCCTGCAGGTCGGCTCGAGCACCGGGCAGTCTGGCTTCTCGCGATCCACGAAGTCGATCAGCTGCTGCTGGACATTCGGCTTCTTGAGATCGTCGCCGTACTCGATGTCCCAGGGCTGGCCGACACGAAAACCTCGACGGGCGGCCTCGCGCGATGCCGCGGCCTTGCCACCCCAGATCTCCACGAAGTTGATTTTGGCGCCGTCCTCGTCGACCGCGACGCTCACCTCTTTGGCGGCGGGCTCCCCCGCGGCCCTGGCATAGCTGGCAAGGTTGAGGCCAGCCGACTCGCCGATGGTCGCCGCGAGGCACATAGCTGGCAGCGCCCACGAAGTCAGAGCGCCACGAAGCCCGCTAATCACGCGCTTCCTCATCCCGCGGCGCAGGGGCCGCTTCACTTGACCAGCTGGAAACCGAGATCGAGGTGGTTCATCAGCTCCTTGTCCTGGTCGGTCTCGGCCGCGCTCGACTCGGCCTCCGCCTCGCTCAGCTCGGACTCGTCGCTCTCCTCGTCGACTCTCGCGAGGTCCTGGTCCGGGTCCCAGTCCAGCTCCGCCGCCGGGACTGGCGTCGTCACTGCTGTCCGAGTCGGTGCCGTCCGAATCCTTGCCAAGCGATCTTCTTTGGTGTCCAGGCTCATGTGAGATGACGTACTCGGGGGACCTCGCTTCTTGACCTTGGCCTGGATCTCCCTCGCCATGGGAGGTGTGCTTGGAGTTGCCTTCGGGGGCGGTCCTGCGCTGCTCGACTGCGCGGACCTTCTCGAAGGAGTAGCCGAACCCAGCAAGGACTTCGCGGAGACGGCGCTTGATGGCATCGGACCTTCTGCTGCTGCCCACGCCTTGATCCTGAGCTTCAGGGCGTCCGCCGTCCCGTCGAACGCGATGCCTGCAGCCTGGCAGAAAGCGATGGCCTCGGGCTTCTTGAGCTTGCTGAATCCCGACGCCAGCTTTGCCCTGGGGGTCCCCTTCTGGTGTTTTGCCTCCTCGGGCGGTCGAGTGGCTCGCAGGCTTTCCCGTAGGGCTGCACGCGTCTCGCTCCCCGAGGTATCCACTCCTCCTATGGTCAGCAGCTCCGCGCGCAACTCCGCCTTCGTCATCTGAGTGATCCCCTTCCGAATCGGTCTCACATGAGTCAACCTCGAGATGATGCACTTCCGGTAGCCCATGCTGATCATCGCGCCGCGCATGGGTGTCACGAGAGCCTGGGCCGCATTCATCAAGATCTGGGCGAAGCGCCACCATGCCCGCCGAGGATCTGGTCGCCTCTGAATCTGGCCCGGCATGTGCCGTAGAGGGCCCAACTGATATGGAACATGAACTTGGACTCATCCTGAGAAGTTGATTTGAGCCTGGGGCTACGGAAATCGATGTACACGTTTGACCATCTCGAACTTTTGCTTGCTGCTTGTTTTGATACTGCTCTGCATTTTGTCTGGCTCGACCTCCGTTTTGATAAGTTCGCTCTGCATTGTGATAAGCTCGATCTGCATTTTGATAAGCCTCGATCTCCATTTTGGCGATGCTGATCTGCTTTATCATGCTGTTGCTGCTCCAGGGCTTCGTATTGCTGCTCAATCTCGTGCTGCCGCTGCTCGTTTTTGTAGACCATAAGCGTTAGCTTGATGTCCTGGACCTGGCCCGGCACTTCTGGATGCTGAGCCTGGCGATGAGACGGCTGACGATCATGATTATGACCTTGAATATGATATTGAATCTCTGGCGCCGTCTCGTCCAAGACTGCCCCTGGCGGCGCCACCCAGCCTTCTGCTGGGAACTGAAACAAGTTGAGCAGCGGATGCTGGGAGTCAGCTTCTGTGACTGGCACGGGTGGCACACCCAGCTCCTCGGGAAAACTGAAGGCGCTGGTCCTCGGGTCGTCGCGGATCCCGAGCTGCTTCGCCGCTGGCCTCGAAAAGAGCAGCGGCAGGTCGCCCGGCACAATGCTGACTCGCAGAATGCCTGAAATACGATGTGAAACACATATCGGGATCAGCGCTGCAAAGGTGCTCCAGACCGGGTCGCCAGCTCCAAACCGGAACCGCTCCTTCTCGTCGACCCGCTGGCACCTCAGGCCACGCGTGCAGCGCCTCAAGAGCGCCGCCCACAGCTTCAGCATGTTGTAGCCCATCACGCACCTGGCGCAGCCGCTGTCATAGATCGCGAACCCGACGCGCCTCCGCATCTCCTCGAAGGAGGCGAAGATGAACACCGGGAACGAGAGGGCCAGGAAAGAATAGAAGCCCGAGCTAGTGTTCGGCTTCTTCTCGCCGCTAGGCTTGGGCGTGCCCCTGGCCGTCGTCGTCGCCCTCGAACTCATCGCTGTCGTGACCCTGTGCGGCTCCGCCTCCGCGCAGCCGCTGTCATGGATAGCCAACATCGGCCTGCGAGCTCCCGACGAGGGCGGTCCTCCTCCACGGGTCTTGGGGCACTCAGGGTCGCCCTTCCTGTGCCCTCGCTGGTCGCAGGCCTTGCAGACTGAAATCTTCTTCAAGTCGTCAATCTCCTTCTGCCTCCTGGGGTCTCGTTGAACCTGATGCGGTGCTGACGGCGGAGGGTAGTCCCGCTGGTTCTTGAAATCCTTCATTTTGAACTTTGCACTCGCGAACTTCATTCGAAACTTATCCTTCTGCTGGAAACGTTTGTTGCTCTCACGAAAACCTGCCACGTACGCCGCCGCCAGCGCCGCCATGGTCTCATCCTGGTCGTCACCGGGCTCCTGGTCGCCAGCGTCGTCCTCGAACTCATCCAGGCCCGGGAGGTCGGTAGGGTCTCCACCGTTCGCCAAGAAAGACTCCACGGCTCGGTACTCGTCCTCGCCCAGGTCGTGTAGGTAGTCCTGGACTGGGTCGTGCACCTCCTCATCGTCGGGCTCGGCGTGCATGGCACGATGTTGTCCACCTCGTGGGGCGAACCTCTGAAACTTCTTGGGCTTGAATGTATGATCTTGTCCGCGGCCGCCTGGTCGGTCAAACTCAGCAACAGTTGGGCAATTTCTCTCGGCCGCCGCGGACATCACCTTGAAATCGGAATCGTTGTTCGCACTGGCCAGCACCATCGCACGTCGATCGCTCGGCAGCCGCAGCTTCTCCAGAAAGAACCATCCGAACACGATCGCGGGCAACGTCACGGCGAACTTGGCCAGGCGATGCACGAGAGTGTTGAACCTCCTCTTGAACGTACGCATCTGCTCCTGGGGTCGCCTTTTGAGCAGGACAAAGAATTCATGCAGCACATCTCCTTGTCGCAGTATCTCCTGCTCCTCAAGGCGGTCTTTGAGCTCGAGCATCAGAAACTCGAGCCCTCCTGGCTCGGCGAGCCTCTGCATGTCGATGTCTTCGATGGCGGCCCAAGCATTATCCTGCAGCCTAGCGTAGAGCGCTGGGCCGCGCCGCTCGGACCTGAGGGAGGTCGCCAGCTGCCAGGCTTCGACGCGCCGCGAGAAGTCCCGCCAGCCACTCCCGTCGAAGATCGGGATGGAGAGGTTGTCTCGCGTGCCGCCGCCGTCTCTGTCGGCGCCTCCGACGGGTGTCTCGGGCGCCGCCTCGTAGTCCTCCGCCTCCTCGTCATCGAGCTGCTCGAAGTCGTCGTCGTCGTGCCTCTGTGGAGGCGGAGCCCGATCCGCACGGCCACGGTCGGGAGACCTCTATACGCGAGCCGCCATGGCGCGCGCTGCAGGTCAGCGCAGAGTGTAAGCGTAGCGCAGACCGAAACACACAAGCTCCGCTACCAATGTAAATGATGCGTTTTACCTGCAGCGAGGGCTTAACAAAACCGTGATGCCAAAGGCTGGAAGGTGCACCTGAACGCACAGACAATTTGGGAAGAAACGCCATCGGCATGCGAGCGCATACACATATACACAATATACGCATGTCAACTAAGCTCGCACATTCACCCCCCCGACCCCCCCCCCCTAGATCGGATCCTTCCCCCAGGGACGCTCCGGACGCCCTTTCGGACGTTTCGGCGGCCCCCTGGACGCCCTTGGAAAAGGTTCGGTGGCCCTTCTGGGCCTCCCAGTGCGCCTCGCTAGGCCTTGCGAGCCGACCGAAGACGATTAGAGGGGTCGTCGGAAAGGCGCAAGAGAGACCCAAGACAGCGCAAGAGCGCTCCAAGAGGAACCTCGATGGTCTGAAGACGGCCCAAGAGGCCCCCAAGACACCCCAAGAGGCCGTTAAGAGAGCCCCGAAGAAGCCAAAATCGTCACATTCCCTCCGGAAATACATATGTTGTGCATATCCGCTGTCTGGGTCTTCGCAGCGTCCAAGACGGCCCAATGGGCCCCCAATCTCGCCCCATGACCCCTAGAGGGGTTGAAGGCGGCCCGAGGGGGCCCCAAGACTGCCCCAGAGAGCCCCGAGACTGCCCACAAGAAGCCCAAGATGCCCCCAGAAGGCTCCCAAGAGAGACCCACGAAAGCCATGGGATACCTCCAAGAACGCCACTGGAGGCCCGCAAGAGGGCCCTAGATGGCTTCAGAAGACCTCTGGAGGGCCCGAGCTCCCCAAGGCGGTCCAAGAAGCCCCCAGGACGGCCCAAGAGTGCCCCAGGGCGGCGCAAAAGAGCACCAAAAACGACCAGACGGCGTTCTCCTACGAAATATATCAAGCTGACCCGACGATCTTGGTTCCACGTTTGAGGCTCGAGGTTTCAGTAGCTACCCGATCGAGAGAGACAGGCAATGGATCTAGATTCGAAATTCGACCAAAGATTTCCTGAGCACCTGGAGCCCTCCAGGCATTCGGGAAGCGATCAAAAATCGATGTGTTCGGAGCTACTGTGACTTCTTCGGCGTGTCATGGGAACGCTCCTTACTTCCTCAAAGGACCTTCGCGCGCGAAAAATCAGCATGAATTCCCCACTCCTGCGCACAAGCGTGCCAGCGCATCGTCCGAAAGCGGTGTCAGCAGGCACCCGGGATATCGGAAAAATGGGCGGATCGCCCGCCCAGGCCGAGGTCACCCTGCTGAAGAAAGCGATGATTTATTGCTTTGCCGGGGAAGCGTCCGGAACAAGGCGCATGGCGCGAAGCGCCAATGCAGTCTTGTATATGTATGTATGTGTTCATATATATATATACATATATATACAAACATACATACATGCATACATACATGCATACATACATGCATACATGCATGCGTACGTCCATACCTACATTCACATTTTCATCAACAAAATAAGCGGTGACCACAATTCTGTCGCTGACATGGGGGCACCCGGCAGCCGCGCGGCGCCCCCCCGCACGGGGAAGGGCGCCTGGAGCCAGGCGGAACCCCCGCTCGTCCTGCCTCTGCCATTGTAGTGGTCGTCGTCGTGATCTTCATCGTCGTCCTGCTCGTCGTCGTCGTCGTCGGCGTCGTCGTCGGCGCCGTCGTCGTCGTCGCCGTCGTCGCCGTCCTGTTCAACCCGCCAGGCTTGCGCCCGCTACGAGGCAGCAGAACGGCCATGCTTCAGAGCTCAGTTGAATATCTTTGGGTTTTTTTGGAGGTGCTGGGCGCCTCTTGGGGGCCTGTTTGGTCCTCTTGGGGGCCACGTGTCGTTCCTCAGGATGACCGCGTGGTGTCCGACACCGCTGGGACTGTTCAACCTTGGGCGGTCGGCGGTCTTGCAAGCGTTCAACCTTGAAAACCCGCGCCCACTCAGGGGGCCTTTTGGGGTGTCCTGGCGGCGCGTTGGCCGTTTTGAAACCGTTCTAGGCTGTTTCGGAACGCTCTTGTTGCCCTCGAGGCCCCTTCTGGAGGCGCCCATGTGGAATCTGGAGGCTGTCTTCGCCGGTCGTGTTCCGCCCCGGGGCCGCCTCGGAACTCTGGGGGGCCGCCCGGCGAATTCCTGGGAATAGCGAGTGCTGCTTTTTGCAGGCGGGGCCCCCCTCTGGTGCCCCGGGGCCTGGACCCCCCTGAAAATATATGCGCGCATTTGTGGAGGGCGGAGGAACAGGTGGAGATGGGACAACAGGGAGGGCAGGGGAGAAAGGAGCAATTTTCCCCCCAAGCAATAAAATCAAGCAGTCAAGCAATCCTTGCGGCCATGCCTGGCGGCGCTGTCGTCGGAATAAAACACATTTATAAGAATGGACTGCGCCGAGAAAACGACGGTGCTAAAACTGTAAGACCACAGCAGGTCGTGCGCAACAGCGATTGGTATTAAGAAGAACGCGCACCTGCGCGGTGCACGCCGCCTCCTCGGAAAAAAAAGCACACAACACACCCCTCGGGAATCCTGGGAATCCTGCCAACAGCTTGATTGCGAGAAAGAGCCGCATGGTCGAGACCACGCAAGCGCGGGCCACCAGTTGGGGGGGCCAGCGACCCGGAGGCCACCGCGGCAGCGAACCCGGTCAGGGGCAATAGGGTGCAGGGGCACTGGGCAGACCTCAAGATGCACCAGGAGCTCATGTGTACGGCCTCAAATTTCCCCACGCATGTCAGCCGCCTGTCACTGGAGGAACGCCACTAGCAACTGCGCCCCAAACTTCGATGCAGATGCCGTCCGCATCAGTGTTGTACTCACGGTATAGATGCCGCATTTGAACAGACTGCAACCCGAACGCTTGGCGCAATCTTGAGAGCGCAGCCGACGCGCGCTCATATGATGGTCGGAAAAGGCTGGGCCAGCACCACCACAGACCTGTGTTTTAGTTCACAACCAAAAGAGAGTCGCCTTCAAACACCACATTGGGCGCAGGATGCTCCAGGGGATGTTGCGCGCACTCGAGAAGACCAGCATATTCCGCGCAGTTGTTGGTTGCGTCGCCCAGCTGGCGACCGCGACGGAACGGGATCCAGCAATGTAATGCGCGCAGCCACAAGAAGACTGCCCCCCCATAGCTGCCCCTTGGTTTCGCGCCGCCCCGTCGGGCGCACGCGCTACCGCGCCCGGTTCAAGCGCCGGCGCTCTTGATCGCATTTTGCGACGATCTTGGCGAGGTGTGTTGATCGGGCCCCCTGTGAGCCATGGGTCATTGCACAGTCGCTCGGCATGCGCGACCATGTCCTCGAAGGAAGGGAGGCGCCCCCCATCCAGGAGCAGACGCCGCAAACGCGCAATTTCATTGGTGAAGGCAAGGACGCGCTGCACGGCGGACGCGCTCGGGAGTTCGACTTGGAGCCATAATTCGCTGGGCGCGAGGACTGAGTACTGCGTGGGAAACTGGGCCAGAAGCCTTGCAAGCTCAGGGCGCGCCTGTCCATGACTCGCCGAATCCCCGCTGGCAGCCCCGCATAACGGACATGGCAACGCAGCTTGCCCGAACGCTGTCGCCAACTGATGCGACGCGAGCCCCTCGCGCAGAAACTTCCGCGCGAACGCGGGCCGATGCCCTCCCGGGCACGCGCGCGGGCATTCTCTTCAAGCTTGACTGACAAGGCCCCGAGAGAGACCGCGAACGCGAATCCTTCCTCGAACGAGCGCCGCAGTGAGAGGGGCCTCGGCTTCGCTAAGACAGCGGCACAGAAACCGACGCATGCTTGCCGTCTTGATCTCGCATCTGCCTTGGCGGCCTCGCTCGCTCAGCGCTGCAGACGCAGCGCTGCCCGCAATTGCGAGGAAGGCCCCAAGCGTTTTCGAATAACCGCGGGGCGGTCGCGGAGTTGGCCCTGCGAGAGTCGCAGGCAACTGCTGGGCGCGTGCCAGAATTCGTTGTCGGCCAATGCAGCCGCGCCCTCCCAACCGCGGCGAGGCGGGCAACAGCGCGGCGAGATTGACCAGGGAAGGGCCAGTTGCTTCGACGAAATCCAGACAGAACGCGGGAACAGGGAACCAACTAACGCGACCAGAGAACGAGGATGCTATCCCGCGCATCTCGCCAAACGCGGCACCGCTAAAAAAATATTCACTGCGTGGAGCTCCCCATATGTGCATCTACTCGCATGGACCTGTCCGCCGTGAATGTCTAGGCGCAAGAGCTTTCGAATATTAACGGGCTTCAGTTGTGACGGTCTGGACATCAATCTAACTGCGAATGAATTGGAGTGTGAACGAGCCTCAGTAGTACGAGCGCGTCTCTGTGCATGAGCCTGGGGCCTCCTGGGGCCTCCTGAAACCTACTGGGGCTTCCTGGGGTCTCCAGGAGCCTCTTGGGACCTCCTGGGACCTCCTAGGAAGGTTTCGTGCCCCAGGAGAGGCGCAATCTATAGCAACAGACGTACATAAAACATTGCGGATTAGAGCCACTTTTTTTGTACACACCAGGCAGCTCGTGCAGCACGAGCCGATCCCGCCGCCAAAATGGCGCGAGCCGCAGGAGCGCGGCAAGGAGGCTCCGCAAACAGCGGCCTCCACATCAGCGTGCACGCCACGCTGCGTGGGTGTGCGCCGTCGGGTGAGGCAGCCACGCGAGCCACCATCCACCCCGTGCCAGGCCTGAAAAGGCCTAGACCACCGAAGGCACTCCCCAAATCACTCACTCAGGCGCCTGCCCGTCTTCGGGTCCAGGCCTGCCCTGATGTTGGCAATCTTCAGGTTGCGCAGGCGCAGCGCGTTGCCAGAGGCCGCAACGCACGACCTGCCGAGCGACCTGTGCTTGCCGTTGAGCTCCTTGGCATAGGCCTTGCAACGAGTGCAGATCCTGAAGCCGTTGATGCTGAGCAGCTCGTGGCCTGCCCCACCTGCTGCCTGAGTGCCAGATCCCTCGGGCACGTCCTCCGACATGGAGACCTGGGCGACCTCGAGGCCTGCACTTGCCTGGCTGTCGGCGGGATCCGCCTCCGCCCTGCCCTCGGCCTCGCGCGCAGCGCGGGCAGCTGCCGCTGCGCGCAAGAGGGCATCGCCAGGCGAAAGATCCTGGCCGCTGCTGCTGCTGCTGGTGCCACCGCCTGCCGCCGCCGCCTCGGGGCGCTGCAGATCCTGCAAGCCCGCAGCAGGATGCTCGCGGGCGGCGTCGGCGAGCCTCGGCGCTTCCTGCTGGAGCTCGGCGTCGGGGTACGCCACGCGCTCGCCGACGTGAGCGCTCCTCGCCTCCTGCTCAAGCCTGTGCGCAGCCGCCAGCGCCACCGCCACAGCGCCTGCGGAAGCCAACGCCGACGCCGTAGGCTTGCGTCTCGTGCCACTAGCCACGGGCGCAAACGGCTTGGCCACACACGGGTCCTTGAGCAGCCTCTTGATGCTGAGGTCCGTGTACGCCGTCTTGAGGCATGCCCTGCAATGTACTCCACCTCTCGCCACCTTGACGACGTTGTGCCTTGTGACGCTGAGCGGAGGCCCCTTGTGAATCGGCTTGCAGCTCGGGTCGATGTCCAGCTTCAGGTCAGCTGCCTCGCACCCCGCACGCGCAACCCAGCGCACAACTCCGTCGAGGGTGACGAACGCCGCTGCCAGGCTTCGCGTAGCTCAAGCGGCGCCCTCACTGCAGCAGCAACCGCCTTCGCCGCACGGTCGGCCTCCCAGTTGCCTCGCCTGTCGCGTGCAGTGCTGTCTCCGTTGCGGACCATGGCCGACGTGGCGTGCGCCTTCACTTTCTGAATCGTGAGCCCTTGGGGCCCAATGCCACCGAAGTCGTCCAGAGCTGCCCAGACGCGCCTCCATACGCATCCCCAGGCAGAGGTCGCCTTGGTGGTGCTGGCCTCGCCTCTATCCAGCAGGCCCTTGGTGACGTACGAGGCGTCGAAGGCCGCAGTGATAGGTGGCAGGCTGTGGCGAAGAAGCGCCAGGCACCCCAGAAGTTCGGCCCCGTCGATGGACTGCAATGGCCCAGGCAATGGCGTGCCCAAAGCCTTGACGGCCGACTCGGGTCCTGGGTCCCAGTTGTCGTCTCCGTCTGGCAGCTGCACCATGCCGCAAGCCCCCACCGCCAGCGAGGACCCAGCCTCGTAGACCGCTCCGTCCGAGTAGACCGTGGTAACGGAAAACGGGAACCCGCCGCCGCCCTTGACCCACTGCACGTGCGCAAGTAGGTCGTCGCTTGGAGGACGCCACGCGTGGAGGGGCTCGGGCAAGACCAGCCTCTCCAGCAATGTAGTAATGGTCACGCTGGTGCTGAAGGGAACAAGCTTGCTGACCTCGGCAGGGAGCGTCAGGCTCGGCCAGCTGTCCTGGCAGGCCGTGTGCCTGTGCCAGAGGGTGCCAGGCTGGCCAGGGTGCAACTGGCAACATGGCGTGCGGGCGATCCTTGGGGCTCCGTGGTACCTCCTGCTGTTAGGCCACTGCCCGAGGACAAAGACCGAGCGCGCGTACCCCCGCTGGCTGCTGTTGAGGGGCTCCCAGTCCTTCGCCAGGTTAGAGCTCCCCACACCCTTGGAGAACCAGCGCCGTAACTGCGGAAGGAAAATGCCACTACGAACGTCCTCGTGAGTGCCGTCTGCCAGGAGCTTCATCTGCCAAGCCCTCACGTCCAGCGTGATACATTGCTTGGCGTACCATGGGGAGACCTCAAGAAAGTTGATGGTCGTACCGTTCGGCCTGACGATGCAGTCTAGCGCCTTAGGGTCGTAGCCAATCCTCTTCAGCGGCATGACCACCGCTCCGAGCGGACCGCGTACGTCCGCCCAGCATGTAGCCGAGTTGGCCGCCCACTCAAATGCTGGCTTGAGCTGCCCGATCGGCACCCACTTCTCCCACACGGCGCGCGCCAGCGTGAAGCAGGGCGCCAGCGTCGCTGCGAACAGAGGGTCGATGGTGGGCGATCCTCCCACCAGCAAGCACGCCGTGAGCGACTTCCCGTGGGGATTCGGCTCGATGGCGTGCCGCACCATGCTGCGCGCCTGCTGCAACTCCGTGTTGTTGAGCCCCGTGCAGTTGATGCCGTAGAAAAGGCTGGGAGCCAAGCCTGTCGATACGATCTTAGCTGCAGTGGCCCTGCCCCGTCGAAGTCCCAGTAGCCGCCTGATGCGAGGGATGCGGGGTCGGTTTTGAGCTATGCGGTGACGCCTGACGACGCTTGACCTCCTTCCGCCCTCCGTGTAGTCGACGCCGAGGTTGCGCACCTCCCTGACACCGATAGCACCTGTGGTCGAGCCCAGGTGCTTCTGGAGAGTGGCCCTCAAACTCCTGCTGCTGGCCAGCACCCGCGACTTCTTGGCGGCAATGGACAGGTTGACCTTCGCCAGCCCCTTAACCACCGCCTTAGCAGCCATGGTGAGGTCTTTGGCAACACGCTTCGACCCTCCCCACCGCTGCAGCACAACGCCGTCGACCACGACGGCAGGGGCCACCGTGGGGCAGGCGACCTTCAACTCGTCTAGCGGCGAAAGGAGCATGACCTTCATGAAGGTGGTGGCGAAGGCGTCGCCAGCCAACACCGTCTGCATAACCATCAGCTCGTCAGAGCAGCACGTCTCCAGGCTGATGACCCTGGGGAGGCGGTAGAGCGAGACCTGCAGCTTGGCCAGCCACAGTGGAAACTTGTGCTGCACGCACGCCCGCAGCAAATTGCCGTGCATGATCTGCTCGAAGGCCTTCCACAGGTCCATCATTATCGACGCCGAGGCCCAGTCCTGGCCCTTGTTCACCTCGCTCATCATCTGGACCCATTCTGCACGAGCCTGCTGCTGCCACACTGCCCTGTCGCAACTCTTGCCCGAACTGGCCCACCAGTAGTCCCTGTCGTGCGCCGCCTCCCAGGCCTTCGCAATGCCCCTGCGGAGCCTGCCGTGAATGCGAACCACCGCGCCCAGCAGCGCGATTGGGCGGAGGCCCCCGTCCGACTTGGGAATGAAGGCCAGCTTGGTGATGAAGGATGGCCAGTCGCACTGCAACTCGATGGCGGCCAGCAAGTCAATGAGCGCCTCGATCCCAGCGTCGTCGAGCACGCCCAGCCCGTGCGGGCGCAAAGCGTCGAAGGACGAGCCACTGGAGTCCTTGAAGGTGGCGGTGACCGCTCTGATCTCACCCACCGAAGGTCGAGCAGGACGCTCACCGAGATCAGCTGGCCACTCGAGGTCCCTCGCCGCGAGAGCGCCCCCCATCGGCGTGGGGGCCCCTACTCCCCAATATCCTGACCACTCCTTCACCAGGGCTTGGACCATCTGAGAGAGCGTACGAGGCTCGCTGCCTGGGGCTCCAGAGATCCTCGGCTGCCAGCCCTGCGGAGGTTTGGTCCAGGAGTGTAGGGCCCCCGTACCTCTAGCGTGATTCTCGGCGACCCAGTCTCCGAAGCCCGCCTTCGCTTTGTCAGCGTCACGCTGCACCAACTTGTCTGCCATGGTGGCTGCGATGTAGCTCGCGACCTGCAGCCGGGGCAGATCCATGCCGTGCGCAGCCTGCGCAAAGCCCAGCAGGGCGAACTGAGCTTGCGCCGTCTCCTGCCTGGAGTCGTTCTGAAAATCGGGCTGAGCACCGCACAATCGATCGAGCGTCTTCAGCGCCCTGTATCTCTTCAGCTCCATGTCGGTCTGAGCTGCGTCCTTGAGCGCGATGGCTACGCTCTTGCACCAAGACGTAGTGGCTGTCACCCTCGGCAGCCTGGGCGCCGACGGCTGCAACACCCTGACTAAGGCCAGCCTAGGACGCCGCTCACGCCCAGCTAACTCGTGATACTCGTGCTTGAGGCCGATGGCGTCCAGCAAGTACCGCTCCGCGCTGTGAATGAAGATCTGCCACATGATGTCCAGCGAGGAGGTGGCCGCCATGCGGCCGCGTGCCTCCGCCCACCTCTGGGAGTGGTCCTCGGTGCAGCACGCCTTGGGGAGAGGGTGCGGAAACTTCTTGGGAACCTTCATGACTTGCATGAACCTGTTGACCGAGCTGGCGTTGAACCTGAGCTCGACAGGGAAGTGTGGAGAGATATCCCACCCAAGCTTGATCTCCGCCTGCGCTTCCGAGATCACGTGAGAGACGACAAAGTAGTCAATCACCTTGCCCGACGGCCGAATAGTGCCGTCCGCTGGCGACACCACCCTGCCACCGACGCGCTCGAGGAAGCCCGAGCACTGAAGTTCGTGGGGCTCCATGTTGAAGTCTCCCGCGATCACGAAGGGCTTGCCGATGGCGCGCGCTGCCATCGCGATGCCGTCCAAAATGCTGAGGTTGTAGGCCGAGAGGCCGACGCCAACCTTCAAGTAGACGTTGAACCAAGCTAGTCCCCCAGGGAAGGGGCCAGCTACATGCGCGACTGCCGCGCGTCCTGGCGTGAGCACCGTCGGCTGCCCCGCTTCGAACTCGCCGAGGCCCGAGGACCTGGGCGCCAACTGCAAGAGGCCGCCGTGACCTGCATGCCCCGCAGCCACGTCGGTGGCTGGAGTGGCCACCGCATGCCAGCCAAGCCTCTGCAGCTTGTCTGTGACCTCGCAGCACCTCTCCTGGGAAAGGTGCGTCTCCTGGACCGCAACCAGGTCGCAGCTCCTGAGACCTTCGTAGTTGAGAATGCCCTCGAACCTGCTGTAGGCGTTGGCGTTGATGGAGAGAGCAGTCCACCAGCGCCCGTGAGGGCGGCTACCCTGAGGTTCGTGGCTTCTTGACGGACCGCAAGACCTCCAGGGCGTCGCGGATCCTCTTGCGCTGCTCGTCATCATCACCACAGCTGCCAAGAAGCCCACCAGGGTCATCCTCGCCCAGGAAGTCGTCGAAGTCCTCGGCTGGTGCCGCCCCCGCTGCTGGCGCCGCTGGGGCCTCGCCTCCGCCAGGCTGAGATTCAGCTGGCTCGGGGGCGGGCACAGCGCCGCCTGCTGCGGCAGGAGATCCGCCCTGCGGGCGAGCTGCCTTCGCTTCCTCGGCGAGCTCGTTGAACATCTTGGAGAGCTGCTCGAGGAGATCCTGGCCAGAGACCCCGTCGGTGTTGAGCGTGCTGAGCTTCTCCTTGATCGCGTCAGGGCTGATGCCTCCACCGTAGAGTGCGGCAGCCTCGCGCTTGGCCTCTGCGAGCTCCTGCTGCAGCTGCGCGATGCCCATCTTGGTCGTGTGCACCTGCTCCAGCGCCTTGCGAGCCACCGCGGACTCGCGCTTGAGACGATCCTGAGCGTCAGCAAGCTGCCGAGCAAGCCCATCCACTTTCTGAGGTGCCGACTTCCCCACCAGGCCGAGAGACTGAGCACGGCGAGCAGCGTCCACTTTCCCACGAGATGACTGCGTGAGGGTGTGCTTCGTCGCGTCCCATGTCTCCTGCGAGAATGCGGCCCAGACCTTGACCTCCTCCGCGCTGAGGGACGTGCCCGTGGAGCTCTTGTCGCCTCCAGCACTCTTGCCTTTGAAGAGCTTGCCGTTGAGACCCCACTGGTTGCTCGGCGGCGAGTTGGCCCACTTGCCGCGGGTGGGGGGCTGACGTAGCTGCCGCGGCTGATGCTGCCCTGCTCCGCGCGGCAGGCGAGGTCGCATGCCTCCGCACCCCGCCTTGGTGCACCGAGTGCGGTCAGCCGCGTGGTACTCTCCACAAACGCACTGCCACTGAGGTGCCATGGCCGGGACACGCTCTGTGTTATAAGTGCCAAAACAATGGGAGCCGCCGCGCGCGCCGCTGAGAGTCGAGCTCGGGAAACAGAGCTATCCCGTGTCGGCCAGGAGGCTTGCAGCCTCCCAAGCATTGGGTCTTGAGCCAAAATGGCTACGGAGGGGATTAGAGCCACAGGAGAAGGGCAATCTATAGGAACACGCGTAAAACACCAAGGACTCGTGCCCCAGGAGAGGCCCAACACATAGTAACATGAGTAAAACATTTAGGATTGTGTACACAGGAGAAGGACCATCTATAGAAACATACGTAGAACATCAAAGAATCGTGCTCCAGGTGAGGCCCAATCGATAGGAGCATACGTAAAACACATGGGATTGGAGCCACTCCTGTTGCCTTCTGAGGCCTCCTGCTCCTGGGGCCTCTCGGGGCCTCCTGTTGCCTTCCGAGGCCTCCTGGCGCTTCCTGTTGCCTCCTGGGGCCTCCTGTGGTTTCCTGAAGCCTTCTGGAGCTTCCTGGGGCCTCCTGGAGCCTCTTGGGACATCCTGTGGCCTCTTGAGTCTTTCTGTGGCCTCCTGATGCCTCCTGGGACCTCATGTGGTCTCCTGGGGCCTCCTGGAGCCTGTTGGAGCCTCCTGTGGCATCCTGAGAAGAATCTGCGCCCACGAGCCTGGCCACCAAAACAAGCAAACCGATCGAGACATCCTCAAAATCTGGCCCACCTGGGGGGTGAAAATGAGCGCCTCGCTCGAGACGTCCTCCAAATCTGCTCCGACAGCATAGGATATTGGGCCCAGAAACAAGGGAAACCGCCTGAGACATCCCCGCAAAATGGCCGCGAACGAGCCCGTGCAAACACCCCTGGCGGCTCCCCTTAGGGGTGCTGAAATGAGCGTCGCTCGAGACATCCTCCAAATCTGCTCCGAAAGCGAAGGATGTTGGGCCCAGAAACAAGCAAACCGCCTGAGACATCTCCACAAAATGCCGCGAACGAGCCCGTGCAAACACCCCTGGCGGCTCCCCTTAGGGGTGCTGAAATGAGCGCCTCGCTCGAGACATCCTCCAAATCTGCTCCGAAGCGAAGGATGTTGGGCCCAGAAACAGGCAAACCGCCTGAGACATCCCCACAAAATGGCCGCGAACGAGCCCGTGCAACCACCCCTGGCGGCTCCCCTTAGGGGTGCTGAAATGAGCGCCTCGCTCGAGACATCCTCCAAATCTGCTCCGAAAGCGAAGGATGTTGGGCCCAGAAACAGGCAAACCGCCTGAGACATCCCCACAAAATGGCCGCGAACGAGCCCGTGCAAACACCCCTGGCGGCTCCCCTTAGGGGTGCTGAAATGAGCGCCTCGCTCGAGACATCCTCCAAATCTGTGTATGAGTAAGTCTGTGTATGAGTAAGTCTGTGTGTGAGTGTGTCTGAATGTGATTAAGTCTGAGTATGAGTAGGTCTGAGTATGAGTAAGTCTGAGTATGAGTAAGTCTGTGCACGAGCAAGTCTGAGTATGAGTAACTCCGACAGGAGGGGGGGAGGAAAGAGGAGGGAGGAGGAGGAGTAGGAGGCGTCCAAGAAATAACAAGAACCCCATCTTAGGATATGGGGAAATATTTCATAGTGCGCAACAGAGGCGCCGCAAGCGCGTTCCAAGCGAGTAGCCGAGTGGCGAGCCCTGCTCTGGCTTGCCGCATGCCGCATGACAGCAAGCCGCTGTCGTGATTTCGACAGGGGCTCAGCCGCGACGTCGGCTTCGCTCGCGTCGGGCCCATGCCAGAGGCCGAGCGATTTATGTCCACTCACAAAGTGGGGGTTCTCGAACAGCGAACTCAACCACTCCATCTCGCTCTGGGCAAGGGGCTGGTCGGGCATCATGCGCGCCTTGCCGCGGCTGATAACCTGGCCAGAAGATTCAACGAAGTCACGCATAAGAACGACGACGAGCCCCGTCGCCATGATCCCATCGAAATCCAAATTCCAATCGCCGCAGAACCCGCGCGCTCGCCCGACTCCTGGCAACGGAGCGGCCTAGTGCAGAAAAGTATCCACTGCTATGATGTTCACGAGAACATTGAGCGGATGACCCTGGCTGCGTCCAGAGTGCAACCAGCGCCGAAAAACGCGGCCAAACAAACATTCATACACGGCGCGGCGACGCGTCATTCCAACAAATCCCTCGCGCAATTTCGGGCGGCAAGCGAGCGCGCTCGAACGCCGCTTCCACCCGCCGCCGAGACAAACACTTCAACCCTTCTTTGCAATGAAGAAACAACGAGAATCGCAATCTTGAAAGGCGCCGTTGCGCCGGAGCAACAGCCTCACAAATGCCGGTGACATCTCTCTCAACGCATCCTCCGGCAACCAATGCCCGCGGCCGTTTCTTCAGCTGCCCAAGAGAGGCACGGTCGAGCAATTGCGCAAACATCATAGCAATAATATTTGCGTCCACGTTTGGTAGCTCCAGATCCCAGACAAAGCCCAAGGCGTCGGCGCCTGCCCAGTTGGGGAATGCAAGCCGCGCGAATTCCGCGAGGTGGCTGGGAACCTCGGCGCCCCCTGTCGCGAGCTCGCCAGGCGCTTCAACAGACGCAGGCGCAAGAACAGGGGCGTGACTCGCGCAATCTGGCTCGCACGCCGCTCGCGCCGGGAGATTTGTGTCCCGGCGAAGACAGCAATGCATTCGTGGCGTATGCGATATCAACTGTCGACGTTGTCGCGCTGAGATCAAGATCCCACCCTTGCAGAGGGCGCGCAAAACTAAGCGGGCGCCTCTCGGCGCGCCCTGTCCGCGGAAGGCCCCTTCTCTCAGACGCGCTCCAATGCTATCGGGCGAATCAACGTGAGATGAGCTGCGCGTGCCCCGTAGACGCGCGTTCCCGAGGCGCTCGCCACGGCGCGCCTGCCTGAGCTGCGCGGCCACGGCGGGGCGCGGCTCGGGCCCGGTCAGGGCGCCCCCGCCTGGCGGCCCATTGCCGGCAAGGCCGTCAAGGGGGCCTTCCGGGCAGTTGGCCGAATCATCATCGATTGGTTGCTCGCTCAAAATCGCTTCGCGCAAGCCGCGCGCGCGGCTCAGCAATTGGCCCGCGCTGCGGTGGCGAACGCAATCCCACTGCGCATCAAACTCGACAGCGACGATGTCCCTGCGCTCTGGGTAGGCCCTCAACCATGTCGAACATCGCAATGGCTCGAGCTGTCGATTCTCCCGGGCAGCCGTGTCAATGGCCATGGCGACGTCAGAGCGGCGCGTGTCCAATTTAGCTACTCCGACAAAAAATGCTTAACATTATGCAGCGCGCGCCTGGGCCATGTCTCGAAACTCACGCATAGCAGCCATGCCGTTACGACGGTGCCCCTCTTAGCTCCGGACTGCCGATGCTTTTCAAGAATGGGGCACCGTGCATGGGCCAATCTGGCACCGGCCTGCTCGCGGCAGCTTGATTTTGCCTTCGGCTCTTCCTGTTAGGCCTTCAATCGAACGTAACGCCAACAGGCAAATTGTCGGACGCATTGGGGCGCGGCAAATCTCGCACTCTAGATACGGCTTGCTGTCGATGGGAATGTCGCAAACAAATCAGCTCCCACTCGCGCAAAGTCAGGTGTCTCGCTTGCCCGCCATTGGCATCCCTCCCGAGTAGTCCCGACGCTTTGAAAAGCGCGTTCAACTAGCTCGCCAGCGACTCGTAAGAGCTCCCCCCAAGCTTCCAAGACTGGCGCTCCAGGGCGCTGTGTTCCTCCAGAGGAGGTGGAGTGCTGCTCTGGTGCGATCGCACAATTGCGATCTCCTCCGATGGCAAATTCTACTCGCGCGTCCAGGAAATCAGATCGACAGGAACGGATATATATATATATATATATATATATATATATATTGCGTCGGCCCTCGGAGCTGACGCGCACGCGAGGCAGCATAGTGGCTGAACAAATACAGGCAGATATGCACGCGTGCACAATTGTCGCAAGTGTACTAAAAATTACGCGCAGCCCTATCAACGATAATCTTGTGGCGCGATCGCAAGTCGCCCGGGTCCGACAGACCAATCCGACCAAGCAGACGGCATAATATACACCGGGCAAGTCCAGGAAATGTGGAAGCGCAGCGGCGCAGAGTGGAGGCGCCGCTGATGTGGCCGGAGAATGTGTCAGCAACAGCGCGCCAACAATACCAAACTTATCAACGCGGCACTCTACTTTCGCATTCTTTTGGCTGTATTCGGCACGAACATACACACTTAAGTAACGCAAATTGAAATAAGCAGTGCTCGCGAAATCGGGGCCCCCACACTGTTCAAAGACGACGTCGCCATCGCCATTGTTTCGTATCCGGCTCGTCTGGACCTTTCCGACCAGACGGGGGGTGCCGTTTCTTAATCTGGTTCGCGATTTCGCACTGCACATGTCCTCCGGTCGCGTTGCAAAGACCGTCTAAAAAGTGTTTTCTAGATTGCTGTTGTTTCCCCATCGCGTGCCAATGCCATGCGTGCGCTATACAACTATCTCCAGGACTGTTCGTGCGAACGTGGCCTCTCGGAGCAAAACCACTTGTGATTTGTGTTAGCACGAACCCGCACAATCTTGAAATCATCTGCCCACTGCTGCTGGACAGCGCGCGCCCGCTTCCAGGCGCCCTCACTTCCACACTTTCTCTCTAAGAAATTCATGCAAGTTTTAATGCCGTAGTGGAACCCTGCGGCGAGAAGGCTTGGTGCACGGATCCCGCGGCGCAGTGCGAACCCATTGTGATGCCCCTTTCTGCGTCGTTTTCGGTTTGAATTGGCAAAGTATGCTGCGCACCTGCGACACCCTCAATGACTGGATGAAACACTTCAGGTAGTTCGCGGAGACCTTGTGCGCAGCCTGGCATCTCCCCCAACCATCCAATCCCGCTGGCCCAGGTGCAAAGTGGCGAGGAGAAAAACGCACTGCCCACACGATGGACAACATCCCCTCTTTGTGCCGGCACCCTGCTGATTAACATTGGGACGACGGTGGGCGACGAATCGTGATCCGGGCTGATAACCAAACCGTTGCCGATTTGGTCAACGGACACGCGGTGCTGACAGATGACTCGTACCGTCCGGCTTTTGTGCGGATTCTCCGCAACCTGGCTGCTCTCTCAGGGCGGGGTTGGGAGCCAAAGAAACCACGACTGCCAACGTCGTGCACTGGCAGCCGCGCCGTCGCAACAATGTAGTCGACCACATTGCAAACCACGTCCTCGAGAGCAAGGTGTCGTGGTCCTGGTAGGAGGTTTCGTCCGTCCAGAGCAACCCATCGCGTCTGATGTTTTGCTGCGACGGCGGGCTCTCGTCTGCCATCGGAACCTCTGCATACGTTATCCTGGACATGAATGACGAGAGCGGCGCCCTAATGGCTACCGGGGGCGCATACCTCCAAAGCTGCAAGAGCGCCTTCGAGGCCGAGGTCGTCGCCTTGGACACGGCTCTGAAAGCTCTTCTGAACGCCTTTTTTCTCCTCCTCCTCCTCCTCCCCCTCCCCCTCCTCCTCCTCCTCCTCCTCCTCCTCCTCCTCCTCCTCCTCCTCCTCCTCCCCCCCATCTGCCGGCCCTCTCCTCCCCTCCCCCTGTGGTTCCAACAGTTTTACATCGCACACAACACCGCCAATCTGTCTCCGGAGAGGCATAGCACAGGCAGTCCATGGACTCGAGCCGAAGTCTGAAAGAAAGAAAGTGGAACCATGCCGTTTTATGGTACACCACATCGCGTTCACCTTCTTGCCCTGGCCATTTCCGCTGCGTCAACGGCGGTTCCCCGCCGTGCAAATGGGCCATATTAGCTGCGGACCTCGCGAGGGCGATCATCCTGCCAATAATTTGAGGTTTGGCCAATGCTTCATGCCCACACTTCTTCGCGTCGACGATTTCAGCGATAGCTTTGGGATCGCCATCCTCACCCGTGTCCAACGAAACGTGTTTCAACGTTGCACTCATATACAATGCTTACTCCGCTTTCCACCGCATCGAACTAAGCCTCAAGAGAAGTGATCGCTCCGCCCTCAGTGCGAAACTTCTTCGAGGTCGGACATGGTTTGCTGTTGCCGCTTTGCAAAAAAAAAAAAAAAAAAAAAAAAAACAGTTCAAGGGTGTTTGCGCGCGTCCTGTCATATGAAAATAACGATTCAGTCCCGAAGCTCGCACTAATGTGATCTAGTGCGCACTCAAAATCCTCATCGTCAACATCATGTGCAATATTGTTGACCAGAACCTCCTGCAAAACGTCTTCCTGACCATCTTCGCACACATGCACGAAGGCTGCCGCTTCAGGAACGCGTGTCAATTTCATCGGCGATGACGGGCGTCATGGGGGGGGGGGGCGGGGGGGGTATGTTGTAACGCCCCCCCCCGCCGTGCGGCTCCAGCACCACAGCCGCGCCCGCGCGCACGACGACGATGAACGACGAGCGACGAACGACGACGACGACAACGACGATGCGAGCAGCATGTAGGCGGCGATCTGCCCCACAGCGCCTGTGTACACCACAGTGCTCGGGCGCACCACAGCGACGGTGTACACCACAACGACTGCGCACACTGCAACAACCGTGTCAACGCAACGCCTGCGTACACCACAATGCTTGCGTGCACCACAGCGCCGGTGTACACCACAGCGAATGTGCACACCGCTGCAGACATGTGCAACACAGCGCCAGCATACACCACAATGCTTACGTGCACCGCAGCGCCCGTGCACAACACAGCGCCTGTCTACACCACAGAACCCGCGTGCAACGCAGCGTTGGTGTACACCAGAGCGCCTGCGCGCACAGGGCAGGTAAAAGGAGCATGTTGGTGAGGATCTGCTGCAGACAGTTAAACGCCACTCCAGGGAAATGCTGATAATGGAATGCGACGTTTTTCCCTCCTCTCTCCTCCACCTCCGCCTCCTCCTTCTCTTCCTCCTCCTCCTCCTCCTCATCGTCCTCCTCCTCCTCCTCGTCGTCCTCCTCTTTTTCCTCCCTCACCCTTCCCCCTTGTTGTGCGGGTCGGCACTATAGTGCGCGTGCGCGTCTCATCGTGCATCGCGGAATGGTCTATTCACCGGCGCCGTGCTGAGTGCACGCAGGCATTGTGGTGTACACCGGTGCTGTGTTGCACACGGCTGATGTGGTGTACGCAGGCGCTGTGGTGAACACAAGCGCTGCGGTGCCAGCAGGCACTGGCACACACTGGCGCTGTGATGCACGCGGCTGCTGTGGTGTACATTGGCGGCGTGGTGTATACAGGCGCTGTGGTGCACGCAGGCAGTATGGTGTACACAAGCGTTGTTGTGCAATTCGCCACCGACATGCTGCTGCTACCCGTCCTCAGTGATTCATGAGCATTCCCAGACGCCGCCGGCGCGAAACGTGACGTCATCGGCCCCTCGACCCCACCCGGATGATTGCCGTCATCGGCCCGGGAAAAAATTATCCCAGTGCGATCCTACCTAGGAGTTGGAGCATCTGAAAAAACCAACATCTACATCTACACCGACAGCTACATTAACATCCACACCTACGTCTACATATACATCAGCATCAACATATATTCGATGCTATGATATGATATGCTATGATATGCTATGTTATGCTGCGCTGTGCTGTAATAAGCTAAGCTATGATATGCTATGGCATGATATGGTATGATGTGCTATGCTGTGCTGTGCTATGCTATGCTATGCTATGATTTGCTATGTTAATGCTGCGCTGCGCTAAGCTGAGCTAAGCTAGGCTAGGCTAAGCTCAGCTAAGCTAAGCTAAGCTAGGCTAGGCTAAGCTAAGCTAAGCTAAGCTAGGCTAGGCTAGGCTAAACTAAGCTAAGCTAAGCCAAGCTAGGCCAGGCTAGGCTAAGCTAAGTTAAGCTAGGCTAAGCTAAGATGCGATAAGCAAAACTAAGCTAAAGGGGCGTAACTGGGGGAACCGCGGGGCGGATCCTGGGGGAACCGCCCGGGGCGATTTCCACTGCCCGGCCCCTTTAAGCTCCGAGAGTAAGAACCCTTCAAGGCAGAGCCTAGGTAGGGAAGAACAGGCCCCAGCTGCGTCTGCTCGCACGACGACGATGAGCGACGAGCGACGAGCGATGAGCGACAACGACGACGACGACGACAACGACGACGGCGGCGACGACAACGACGACGACGACGAAGACGACGACGACGACGACTGCGGACCAGACTTCTATGCGGATTCCAATGCGGACACCTATGCGGATCTCGATGCGCACGGCGGCAGGGGGGAGCGTTGCGGCATTGGGGGGGGGGCCGGGGGCCATGACGCCCGCCATGCCCCAAGCAATAAAGAAACGGGCCCTAGGAAGTGGCGAGACGCCCGGCCCACTAATCCTGACAGGGGGTGTCCTCTCCAGCGCCGATCTTGCGGGTCTAGCACTGCGTTCCTCACTCGCGTCACCACCTGGTTCTACTTTCAGTGGGTGCTTCGAAACACCAGTATTGAGCAGCCACTAGGCTCCAAATAGCAGAGCAGCGTAGGACCTTTGGACTACAAGCTGCAAGCAACGATTGCGTACTATTACATTGTACGTGAACCTGGTGGGTTTGCATTCCTAACGATACCAGACAACATTGGATCACATCAAGGCTTGAATCTAGATCAATGTGAGACTGCGGCCTGACGCACGCGCCGCTCAATAATTTTATGTTCGTCCCTGTATTGCCTATGCGCCGCGCGACCCAAGATGCATTTATAGATGCTCGCTCGAGACTGAATCCAGAGGCTCGCTGTTCCCGCTGAGGAGCAACCATTTGCTTTGCTTCCCAATTGAATTTGATCCGCGTTTGTTGCACTACTGGCGCAAGTTCCGTCATAAGTTGCTGCACGTGCTCCCCTGGGGCAGAAAACTGCAGACTATATGTATCAGTGCATGGTTCATACCATACAAAAGCCCCGTATTGTATGGCGTGCTGTTCGAGGTTATGCACGCGGTCTTGCGTGCCAGTGAACGCATAACGTCTCATTCCATCCCGTATCTGGCGCAAGCACGCATGTACACCTGGTTGTCTAGTCGACGCTTCCATCTCAACCCACTGGTGTGGAAACTCCACCGACAGCTTATGTGAAGCGTCAACTCGCAGGTGACACTCCTGCGCAGAACACGTCTCCTTAAAAACTGCTGCGAAATAGGAAGTAAAATTCTGTGCTCGACCCCGTGCCCCCCAACGTGAGCACATACAGATACGGTGATGAACTCTGCACAACATGATCTCTCCATCCCCCTGGTAGCTTCAAGATTTGCAATTTCTGAACAGCGTTGCAGAATCGACGGGGGGATAGTCCCGAGGAAGGGGAATGAAGCGCATGCCGCGGATCTCCATAGAAGCCTCTTGGATTCTTGATAATATCAAGAGCGAAGACGTTTGCCTTAATCCTATTCTCTCTCAAGGCCGGCTTGAGCGCAGGAGCCGAAGTACCCTGAATCCAAATAATCTCCGCCTCCTGGTTCAAGCAGCGCTCAAACTCATCAGGGTTGTCGTTCCGATGTACGCGCGCATCACCATTCAATAATCGAAACCATTCCGGGGCCACAACAATATCCGTTGCATCACTCCCTAAACAAGTGGTTGCTGCTTTCACTAACGACTGCAGGGCGGCATCACCATCAGCAGTACCTTGCCCAGTGCTCTTGCCTCCTCTACTGCTCCTAACCAGTGTTCTCAGGACAAACTCAAGTTTAGTTGGTCCAGGGTGTCTGGCCTCTCCACCCCGCGCCCCCCGCATACCATAACGCGACTCCCGCCTATAATGCCATCGCCTGGCAATGTGTTGAGCAACATACCTAGACTGACAAGCGCCTGATTCTGAAACACAACGCATAATGAAATATGCAATTCGGGCCTGACTCGAAGAGAAGACGATGGCCCGTGATGCCGCAGTCGTGGGGAATAGCGCAAGGGTCGTCGGCTCGCAGGCGCGGGTTCCGGAGCCCATGTGCAATTCAATTGGAAACGTGGTCATCGAAGTTCTGGACTGCTGCATGACATGCGAATGCACCGTGACGGAAGCTACGCTCCTAGAGCCCTCCACCTCCAGCATCACAAAGGCCACGTGGTCGATCTGCGTCCTCATGGTTAGCATCCCGGTGTGCGTGATTGCGGCAACGGTATAGGGATCGACATGGATGCTTCTGGCCACGATCGTGTCGTAGCCATCGCCGCTGGGCATGCGGAGAATGAGAGAAGGTCTGACGAGGGAGACGGGTATGGGGAACACGAAAGGGCTGAAGATGAATATCTTCAAATGGATCGTGATCCGGACGAGAAAGATTAGGATGCTGCCCGCAGGCGCCAGCCGGACTGCAGCACGCTGGCCGAGCCGGATGCACCTCTGCGGGTACCCCTCCATGCCGCGGTCCCGGTCCGAACGCAGGAAGGGGATGTAGCCCCCCTTGACCGGCTCGAGCTCGACCACGGTGACCTCCTCTGGCCTCCCACGGGGCAGGGGATTCTCCTGCCAAAGGTTGCACGCGGCGTCATCCCTCGTACTCTCGTCGAAAGGGTTGCCGACAAAACCCCGCGCCACGCGGACGGCGGCCTGCCGCCGAGCGCCGCGCCGGGGCCTGCTGGGAGGGCGGCAAGGCCGCCAGGCCTGCCTCCATGGGCGCTGGGCGCCGCCCGGCGGCGGCGGCGCCAGGGGCAGCGCCGGCTGGGGCAGCGGCGCCAGGAGGGCAACGGCCAGCAGCGCGAAACCTCCCCCGCGCAGCGCCCACCCGCCGCGGCGCCGCAGCTCGGCGCCCAGCGCCTCCTCTGGTCCGCCGCCGCCGGGGCGATCAGTCGGAAGAGACGTCGTGAACACTACATGCTGTAGCTCTTGAGCCACTTGAGCCTAGATCCATGAGCCACTTGAGCCTGGGAGAAAAGAGCAACAAGGGTGAGGACGAGGTAGAAGAGGAAGTTGAAAAGGGGGGCGGGGCGGCAAGGGGGACCGAGCGGAGGAAAAGGAGGCTGCGGAGCAGGAAACGTTAGAGGAGTCACGAGAAAGAGGAATCACGGCAGGCTGGGTCGCAGGAGCAGCTGGCGCCGCCGCAGAACGGGAGCATTTGATTCGAAGGACGGCTGCAGCCAAGTGCCCAGTGAGTCAGAGGCCTGGCCTAATTAGGAAGATGTGTGACGTATCTTGGGGAACCTCTGAGGTTCCCTTGCAAGCACTTTTGAAACCTTTTTGGGCCCTTTCGGGCCTGTCTGGGAGCCTCTTGGGGCCTCTGTGCCAGCAGTTTTGGGGTTTCTTGGGGCCTCTGGGAACCCTCTTGAGGCCCGCTGGCGGTCTGAGGGGCTCTCTTCAATAAGATTGAAACCCTCTGGGGGCATTCTTGTGGCCGCCTTGGGCGCCTCTTGGGCCGTCTTGGGGCTGTGGGGCCGTCTTGGGGTTTTCTTGTGGGCCTCTCGGGCCGTTTGGGGGCGGTTTGGGGGGCCGCTTGGGCCGTCGAGAACGTTGTGGAAGCTCGATAGCCATATACGGTGACAGTGCACGCTCTTCTCAAACAGTGGGGCGACTTGGGTTTCTTAGGACCCTCTGGGAGGGCCTCATGGAGCCTTTGTTGAGCGTCTTGGAGGGCTCTTGGCTCTTCTTGAGGCCACTTTGGCGCGTCTTGAACACTTGCGGGGCATTTGGGGCGCCAAGACTCTGAAGCCGTCTGAAGATCCGTAAGGCCCCGTCCAGTAGCCCTTAGGCCGCCCGGGGCCCCTATGCCAACCCGTGGCCGCGGTCCGGCTTCCCGGCCCCGGCCTACTCCGTTACGTAGCACCCGGCAGTTGCGGATAAGAGTGAGGGGGCGGCGGGGACGTCTGCAGTCTGCGAGACTCTGAAGAAACCCGCCGCAGGCGCATAATTTTCAAGCTATACAACGAGCCCGCCGCAGGCGCCGATTGCTTGTTGAAACAATGTGGGAGCATCGCGGGTTGGATCGCAAGTGGGTCGCGGGTAGGACGCGGGCCAGGCCGCGGGTGGGTCGCGGGTGGGTCGCGGGTGGGTCGCGGGTGGGTCGCGAGCGGGTCGCGGGGTGGGTCGCGGGTGGGTCGCGGGGTGGGTCGCGGGGTGGGTCGCGGGTGGTTCGCGGGCCGGGTCGCGGGGGGGACGACGACAACAAACAACAACAACAACAACAACAACAACAATCATTTTACCCGAACGCGTGGTGTTCTCCCCAGTGCCAGGGTTTTCATACGACACCAGGCAATACCCCCACTTCGTGGGGGGGCATTACAAGCTCTACCAAATATCCAAACGACTCTTCGCGACCACCCAAACCCAGCTTCCCGCCCTATGACGTTGGGACACTTCACTTCGTGGCGTGCGGACGACCGTGGCTACTATGGCGTGGGGCCCCCACGAACCCGACGACGACGGCGTGCGCGCGCGAAGAAAAAACGAATGTGTCCCGCATGGTATTATTTGACAGGGATGATGGCCCTGGCAGGTGCGCAACCGTTGTCGCAGAAGTTCGAAAAAGTTGCTCGCAAAAGCCCGTTTGACAGAAATGTTTAAAAAGTGTTGGGTTTCCTACGAATCCGCAAGAGCGCGCGGGATGAGATTTTGACATTTTTTTGTTGAAAAACCATTGGTTTTTTGATGTTTTTATGTTAAAATCGCTCCGAACACTAAGCTTTTGGAAGGATTTCGTCTTGCGCGCGCGAATGTCCACTTTACCTTATTTTTTGCAAGGGATTCTTGAAATTTGATTATATTAGAACAAGAAATGTCATTTTATAGTGTTTTTTGCAAGGGAAAACGGATTACAACAAAACAACCGGATCTTGATCACATCGTTTACCTGAGGCTTCCTCACGAAAATGATGAAAATGTAGCTGCGGCCTAGGCGCGGCGGGGGGGGCGCGCACCAGGGGGCCCAACAATAATTATTCTTTAGAATTAATAATGTTCAACAACAATTACTAGCACGTGGGGACACTCCGTTCTCACCAGTGCCAGGGTTTTCATAGGAGGCGGGCAATACCCCCACTTTGTGGGGGGGCCGGTTCAAGCTCTACCAAATTTCCAAACGACTCTTCGCCACCACCCACACCCAGCTTCCCGCCCTATGACGTTCGGACACTTCACTTCGTGGCATGCGGACGACCGTGGCTACTATTCAGGGCCCCGCGGCCGACGACGACGGCGTGCGCGCGCGAAGAAAAAACGAATGTGTCCCGCATGGTATTATTTGACAGGGATGATGGCCCTGGCAGGTGCGCAACCGTTGTCGCAGAAGTTCGAAAAAGTTGCTCGCAAAAGCCCGTTTGACAGAAATGTTTAAAAAGTGTTGGGTTTCCTACGAATCCGCAAGAGCGCGCGGGATGAGATTTTGACAATTTTTTGTTGAAAAACCATTGGTTTTTTGATGTTTTTATGTTAAAATCGCTGCGAACACTAAGGTTTTGGAAGGATTTCGTCTTGCGCGCGCGAATGTCCACTTTACCTTATTTTTTGCAAGGGATTCTTGAAATTTGATTATATTAGAACAAGAAATGTCATTTTCTATTGTTTTTTGCAAGGGAAAGCGGATTACAACAAAACAACCGGATCCTGTACACACCCTCTTTTCTGAGGCTTCCTCACGAAAATGATGAAAATGTAGCTGCGGCCTAGGCGGCGCAGGGGGGGCGCGCACCAGGGGGCCCAACAATAATTATTCTTTAGAATAAATAATGTTCAACAACAGCAACAACAACAACGCAACAAGCATAATCCTCACCACGGATCCGCACTTAAGCCACGCACCCAGGGACAGTGAATGACCGTTCGCCCGCCTCACTCTTATATTTATACTTTTGCGCACATACACACGTACATACATACATACATGCATGCATGCATACATATATAAGCCCACATGCATACATACACACATACACACATACACACATACACACATACATACATACATACATACATACATACATACATACATATCAGATCGGGGGCGAAGCACGACTTGCTTTGTGAGCGAGCTTTTCATTTGCACGTCAATCAGTCCGTCAAGGAAGACATCAACCAATGGCTGTCATGCTTGCTGAAAACACTGGAACCAACTCAACCAGATATGGAAACATTTGCATCATCGATAGGAGCGCTTGAAGGCCACTCAAGGTCATTCAATCAGCTAGGGGGACCCGGCAGAGAAGCTGGCCGAATCTTTGGAGACCGTTCAACGGACAACGCAGCCTCTATAGCTTGTTATTACTGACACCTCTTTGGGGTCAGAACTTCATGTCGATCTGCACGACAAATCCAAGGACGAGGTTGCGAAACCAAGGTCCGCAAGGCCGCTGGGAGAGACGACCTTCCCCCAGAATTCTGGAAGCACATCTGCACGAAGAGACGTAAAACATGCCAATGGGCTCTGGAACGTTGCCGGGAAATGCTGGTCACACGGAGCAGTTCCAGAGAAATAGTACGAAGGGCACGTCGCCATGATCTTACAAGACGGGCGATGCTGCCGACTGCAGGAACTAGAGGCCGATCTCTCTCGCTGTCACATCGGATGCTAGCTTGTTTCGTCAACGTTACTCCAAAGGTTGATCGAAGCTGGGGCCGACGACCGCATTTGGGCCACTCAATTGGGATTCCGCCCTGGCCGCGGCACCAAGGCCGTTGAAGAAGCGAGGCCCATGCAGGAGACACAATAGTGCTTCAGCCCTCCACTGGACCCAAGCTTTCTATTTGATTGCGCCTGATGTATTATGTCACTCGTTGAGGAGATTTGGCCTGCCAACCAGACTTCTGTGGAACATCGAGGCGAGCTACACGAATCGTTGCTTTTCTGTTCTTGATGGTGGCCTGCAACAACACTACGGAATCTGGCAGGGTTGCCCGTTTTCCCCTTACCTTCCTGGTTGGTCATGACGGTGCTCATCGCCAGCGCCAACACACTTTTCAGAACACCTGGAACGCAACTCGTTACCAAGATGCACTTCAACGAGATCACCGATTCAGACTGTACTTTGTTGATCGGCGTCGGTAGTGGCAACGTAGAAACAATGCGCTGTGTACGACGGGCGGGCAGTATCTACGGCATAAGTCTTGATTTGAACAAGATGGAGCTCGCTTGTTCAGCAGGAGTCCCTAGCATCTTTAAGCCGACTGGTCGTAAGGCGACGTAATCAATCGTAAAAGCCAAAGTGTTTACGTGGGGTGCGCGATCACGTCAGAGTGGGGGTCAAATTCACAGCTCCATCGCCGAATTGGGGCCGTGCGAGAAGACGAACATCAACAACGCCGCGTCTGGTCCTTCTCCAGCATAGCTCGCGCCAGAAAATGTGAGATCTTCAACACATGCGTTACTAATGAATTTCAGTACCATTTGCGCTCGCTGTGGTTCCACCGCGGAGATCCACAACGGCGGGTTCAATGAGAGATGGCCGAAAAGGACTATGACGATATCGTTTTCTTAATTCAGCTGGTGATAAGCCCATGAGCCGCATATTGTTGGAGAGTCAACTCACATGGATAGGGGGCATTGGCTACACGAAATACGACCGACACAATGAGGCACCGCGTTTCCGACCCCAATAGTTTTGTATTTCAGCCAAGGGAGTTGGCGGGTCCAAGACGCTGTGGAAGACCGAACACGAACTGGGCGAAGGTGTCTCTTTGCAAGCATGCGCTGGCAGCAGCCCGCGGTGCAGAGAGGTAGAATCCGCTGTTGTGCCACAGGCCACAGAGTGAGTGGGAAGCCACTGTGAAAAGCGTGCTGCCACAAAGGCGACCCTACTCTCCCATATTGCTGCGCCGTTTGGAGCACGCAGTTTCTTGCTGGCTTGCTTGGGGGTTTCCAGCGCAGCGAAGCCTGACGGGGATGCAAACGAGACCTCGTCGTCCCTGCGAGTTTCTAGACGTGCAGCTGTTAGAGTGACCGCCCCACGGGGGTTCAAATGAGACCTGGGCGTCCCTGGCAGTTGCCAGGCGTACTACAGCTATCCCCACATCGCTGCGCCCCAGGGTGGGTCCACGGAGAGACACCTGGCAGGGATCCAAACGAGATCTCGGCGTTCCCTGCAGTTGCCAGGCGTGCAACTGTCGCAATTGTACCGCGCAGCTGGGGGGCACAACGGAGTTCGGTGCGACTCAGATCCGAATTGGACCTCGCCATTCCTGGTGCTGTGAGGCGGTCGCACTCAGTTCCCTCCTCACGTATCCTTCCTTCCTTCCCCCTCCACCTTCTTTCCCCTCGATGTTTTTGTGTCACATGATTCCCATAGGGTGTGGAAAGCAATGGCCCCATTTAGCTTTCACAAGGGATCACCTGCCCAGCTCGATAATCAGTCGATCTAGCTGGACCAATCTACAACGCCACTTGTTGCAGATGGGTTGGGTACGTCCCTGGGCAATTGTTAACCATTATTGGCCCTCGATGGCGACAAACGTCAGGAGTTGAACACTTACAAATGAAAAAGGGTAAACTCTCGACATCTCTTCCTGGATCGTTAAATTATGATGGGTATGGGTATGTGACATGTCTCTGACCACCGGCTCGCGCGCTCGTGAATCACGTACCCTGGAATTGTCACTAGATCCCGGAAGGTCGGAAGCACGGTGGACATGTCCTCGCTCTGGTGCGATTGTATCGTCCAAACGCCTGTGATGTGCAAACCGTCAACAATTGGCGATTCGATGGTGGGATTGTGAACGAACACTGTTATTTGGTAGTCCATTCCGGCATCCAGCGTCCTATCAGCATGTACGGTGACAGTCAGCTTCCTCAACATCAGAGCGTTGACTTTGCAATCGGTCTCATCTGCGCCCCAAACCGACGTCGCACCTTCCGCAACCGGCTGAATCAAAACTGTGCACTGATAGCTCGTGTGGGCGAACTCGAAGAACTCGGGCGCACTGATCACAATCTTCACGCCTGGACCAACCAACGTGTTCCGCGGATTGAATGTCATCGTTACCGGATTCGCAAACTTTGGCGTACCCACAACGTCCACGCTGCGCGCGGAGCTTACTGCGTAGAGGGAAATGCCCCTGAATGTCCACAGGTCGAAACCTTCGAACGGGATACTGGACTCTAGATTGTACTCGATGGACCACATGTTCAGTAACGGCGGGACCTCTGGGTTTTTAAATATGGCCAACTGGAACGGGTAGGTGGACCCGGCCAAGAGGCCTGATGCGCCCTCGTACTCCTGAAGGGAATCGGAAACGAGGCCTGCTTTGGGCAACGCCTGCCCTGCTCCCAGACCCTTTGTTAAGAACGTGTTCCAGCGTGGGCCCCAAACAGTGGGTTCTTGAACTCTCGGTGTGCATTATGTGTGGTGCAGTGAATTTTGATCGCAGCCGCGCGTGGCTTCCTCCGGCGTTCGTGCAAACATTCCACCCCCCACCCGCAACTGGCCGGCAGAACTGAATTGTGCGGCGACAAAAGCGATGACGATGATATTCACTGGAACGGTGGAGGCGATGTCGTCGACGACGACCGTGATGAGAACGACGCTGATGATGACGGTGGTGGTGGCAAGGGTTCTAGAAACGTATGCGCGCGCACAACATTAACGAGGACGACGCCATCAACGATGACAACGGTGACGCCGTGGTGGCGATGATGACGATGGTGTGGCGAGGATGATGCGTATCATGTATGCGATGCCGGTGGTAAACGTGATGAGAACGTATGCGGAGTATGCGCCCGCTGAAACTAACGAGGACGACGCCATCAACGATGAAAGCGATGATGGCGGTGGTGCCGATAATGACGACAGTGGCGATGAGGATGGTGATGGCGATGGCAAATCTGACGCTGGCGGTGATGATGCCGATTGCAGTGGTGATGATGGCGGTGGATGGGGAATATGCGCTAGCGAAAATTCAGAATCCCTGGCATATGTGTGGCGGAAAATCATACGAGTTAGGCGCGTGCTTGAATACATCAGTGCTGCAACTTTTAGTGACCACGGGCCGTAATGGTTTCGACGTTCGGGCGCAGAGATGCGCCCGTGGCCAACATGGCGCGATGTGATTGAATTAGTGGATTCGTGATGTTTGTTGACATGTGTGGGATGCGCGCGTGTGGTCCGCACGCTCTATTTCCCAACATGGTGGATTCTATGTTCCGCGTGAATTATGCGAATGGCCGCTCGCAGAAAGTTGGCAAGTGCTTCGTTGGAAAATACGTTCCCCAAGTGGTGCCTTCACTTCAAGATTCCCGCTTAGATGTCTTAAGTAATGAACGGAGCCATCGAACATTTTCCACGCTGGCGGCGCCCAATTCCCAGTGCCTTGGGCGGGTCCGCCGAAATTTCGCTTCATTGGCGCCTCACGGGTGCCCCGTGCCCTGGGTGGGTACTCCAGGGATTCGCTACGTTGGCGCCCAAGCCCGCTCTTGGGCGCCTCGTGGACACCCCGTGACTTTGGTGGGTCCGCCGAAAAATCGCCGGCTTGGCGTCAGTGCCCACTCGTGTGCGTCTCGTGGGCACCCCGTGCGCTGAGCGGGTTTGCCGAAATTTCCCCGCGGTGGCGCCCGTGCCCGCTCGTGCGCGCACCGTGCGCTTAAACCATATAGCTTACTGGGGCGAACGATGCAAAACATAATTTTGCGGGGGATAATTTCGCGGCCCCGTGGCACCCATAAAGGCGGGCCAAGAAGCCTGGCCCACGGAGAGCGGACACTTCGGGTTGGCCCCTGGGTGGTCTACGAGATCAGAGGAGGCCCGGAAGCTGACAATTCGGAGCGGCGGCGGTGGTTTTTCGGACTGGTCGAAGAAACCCCCTGCGCCCCCTGGCGCGGGCGTCTTGCGCTCCTGGGAGGACGACGACCGACGGGCGACGACGATAACGAAGGGGGCTGTTTGAGCGTCCTGTAATCCTGGGGCAACCACGCACGACGATTACAAAGGCGGACTGCGGATAGCCAAAAGGGGGGCGGGGCGTTGCGTGAGCGTCCTACAACCCCGAAGGACAAGACAACGACGACGACAGCACTTTGCGATGACATAGGAGGGTGCGTACTGCGCCGGCGCATTGCAGCCCCAGGGGGCGACGACGACGACGGCTGGTGACGGCGACGGCGACGACGACGACGACGACGGCCATTTGCGGATGGCATGCAGGGGGTAGAGGGGGGATGGGGGGGGGAAATAGGGGGGGAAGGGGTGCTGCGGAGGCGTCTTGAAATCCCCAGGGATGACGACGAAGACGACGACGACGACGACGACGACGACGGCCCTTGGCAGATGGCATGCGCGCGGGCGGGTGAGGCGAGGGCGCTGCGCGGGCGCCCTGCAGTCCTGGGGCGACGACGAGGACGGCGACGGCGACGACGACGACGACGGGATGACGATGGCCAGCGCCCCGGGGGCGGTCGCAGAAAACCGCGCGAGATAACTCAGACTTGGAAGCTGTTTCCACGCATTCCCCCCTGGGAAACCAAAGGGACAACGCGGAAACAAAAAAAAAACATTCAGGAAATAGACGAGAAAAAAAACAAAAACAGTCGGGGCGGCTTTCGCGGGTTGGCCACGGGACGTCCTGAATCAGTCTTGTTTGAAAATTGCGGCGCCCCGAATTTTCGACAAACCGCGGGGGAATCGTTTTTTTGTTGTTTCTCTCTCTCTCTCTGTTCTATATATATACACTAGAACCACGCGCGTGCTACGCGCGCGCTTAGGTTCTAGCTTCGTCCGGGGCAACGGTCAAACAACGGACGAGGAGGTTGAAGGCTGAAGGCACTTCGGTTACTCGTCGAGTTTCGTGGTCGTGGTTCGAAGAGCTTTTGGGCGCTCCTCACCCCCGGGCGGCCCGAGGCGGCCGAAAACGACACCTCTTCCTCGTCCTCCTCTTTCCCCCTGCTCTTCCTCCTCTCCTCCTACTCCTCCTCCTCCCCCCATCGCCCCCTCCTTTCCCCCCTTCCTCCTTCTCCACCCCCTTCCCCCCCTCCTCCTCCTTTCCCTCCTCATCCTTCTCCTCGTCCTCCTCCTCCGCCTCCTCCTCCTTCTCCCCCTACGTTCCCTCCTCCCCCTCCTCCCTCCTCCTCTTCCGCCTCCTCACACACTCCTCCTCCTCCCCCCCCCCCCCTCCTCCTCCTCTTCCTCCTCCTCATCATCTCATCACCCTCACCATCACCGCACCATCACCATCATTCATCTTCACCATGTTCCTCTCCTCCGCTCTCCCCCTCCTCCTTCCCTCCCTCCTCCTCCTCCTCCTCCTCTTCCTCCTCCTCCTCCTCCTCCGCCTCCTCCTCGTCCTCGTCCTGCTCCTCCTCCTCTCGCTCCTCCTTCTCCTGCTCCTTCTCCTCCTCCTGTCCAGACTACATGGCTCGCCAGACGGCAGTGCGACGCCGCGCAAGCATTGGGCCACATCGGATAACGGGAACACTCGGGGGGGGCCTCCCTCTTGCTCTTCCTCCTCCCTTCCTCCTCTTCCTCCTCAAATCCTCCCCTCCCTCCTCCTCTCCTGCCCCCCTCCCTCCTACCCTCCTCATCCCCCTCATCCTCGTCCTTACTCTCCTCCTCCCCCCTCCGCCTCCTCCTTCTCCCTCTCCTCCTCCTCCTCCTCCCTCCTCTCCGCCCCATCATTCATCTCATCCTCAGCATTATCGTCATCAGTCATCATCATCATTCATCATCATCATCATCATATCATCATCATCATTCATCTCTTCATCCCCTCTTCCTCCTCCTCCCCCCGCCCCCCTTCTGTCTCCGCCCCCCTCCCCCCCTCCCCCTCGTCGTCCTCCTCTTCCTCCTCCTCCTCCTCCTCGTCCATCTCCTCTTCCTCCTTTCCTCTTCCTCCTCCTCCTCCACCGCCTCCGCGTGCAAGAAATCCAACAACATGTCGCGGAAATCAACGAACTGTGTCCCTCCGGGTTTTTTCGAGCGTCCTTTTAGGACTTGTCGGGGCCGTTTTAGGGCCCCCATGGGCGTCCTGGGAACCCCGAAAGCATGTTCCGATAGAGGCTTCGGGGAACATGATTTCGGACGCTGCGGAAGAGGCCTCCCGAGAATCTCTATAGGCAGCCCTGCTTGCCCCCGTTGTGGCTCTGTTGGGTGCCTTTTGGGACTCTCTTGGGCTGGCTTGTGGCTATCATGGGTCATTTTGGGTCCCTCTTGGGCCGTCTTGGGGCTCCTCGGGGTGGCACTGTGAAGACGTCGTCGTCGTCGCCGTTCGCCGATCGGCGGCGTCAACTGTTGTCATCGTCGTCCATCGTCGTCGTCGTCGTCGTCGTCGTCGGTCGTCGCCGTCGACGACCGTCGTCGTCATCGTCAATCACCGTCGCCGATCACCGTCGCCGATCGTCGATCGGCCCCGAGCCCTCCCGCCCACTCATCCTCCTCTCCTCCTCCTCCTCCTCCTCCTCCTCCTCCTCCTCCTCCTCCTCCTCCTCCTCCTAATCTGCCTCCTCTTCCTCTTCCTCCTCCTCCTCCTCCTGAAATCATGTTCCCGGAGACGCTTCAGGGGACAGGATTTCGAACGATGCAGAAAAGACTGGGTCCAGGGTGGCTCTGCGCACGCGGACAGCGTCGCCGCCGTCGGCGTGGCCGTCGTCGTCGTCGTCGCCGTCGTTCGTCGATCGGCGACGTCGACTGTTGTCATCGTCTTCTATCGTCGTCGTCGTCGGTCGTCGACCGTCGTCGTCGTCGTCGTCAATAACCGTCGCCGGTCGTCGTCGCCGATCGTCGATCGCCCTCGAGCCTCCTCCTCTCTCCCCCCCTCCTCCCCTCCACTCCTCCTCCCCGCCTCCTCCTCCTTCTCCTCTCCTTCTCCTCCTCCTCCTCCTCCTCCTCCTCCTTCGCCCTCTCCGTCTCCTCCGCGCGGAAGAAATCCAACAACATCTCGCGCAAATCAACGAACTATGGCCCTCCGGGCCTTTTTGAACGTCCATTTAGGGCCTTTGGGGGCCGTCTTAGGGCCCTCTTGGGCGTCCTGGGAACCAGGAAATCATGTTCCCGGAGAGGCTTCTGGGAATATGATTTCGAACGAGGCCCTCTTGGGCCTCCCTGCGGCCGTGTTGGGAGCCTCCTGGGCCAACTTTGGGGCCTCTTGAACCGTCTTGGGGGTTCCGTGAGCCTCACAAGACGACCCTTTTGGGCCGTCTTGGGCCCTCTTGGGTCTCTCTTGGGCTGTCTTGGGGCTCGGGGCCGTCTGGGGCACTGTGAGGACCAAGCAAGCAAGTATACTGAAAGCGTACGTTGTACAACGGGAATGGGCAGATTTTTGCCTCTTGAAGGCCCTCTTCGGCCAGCTTCAAACCATCTCGGGCCCTCTTGAGGCGCTCTTGGACGTCTTGGGGCCCTCTTGGGCCTCGCTGAGGCTGTCGGACAGCGTCGCCGCCGTCGGCGTGGCCGTCGTCGTCGTCGCCGTCGATCATCGATCGGCGGCGTCGACTGTTGTCATCGTCGTCGATCGTCATCGGTCGTCGTCGTGGTCGTCGTCGTCGTCGTCGTCGTGAATCACCGTCGCTGGTCGTCGTCTCCGATCGTCGATCGCCCTCGAGCCTCCTCCTCCTCTCTCCCCCCCTCCTCCCCTCCACTCCTCCTCCCCGCCTCGTCCTTCTCCTTTTCCTCTTCCTCCTCCCCCTCCTCCTCCTCCTCCTCCTCCTCCTCCTTCGCCCTCTCCGTCTCCTCCGCGTGGAAGAAATCCAACAACATTTCGCGAAAATCAGCGAACTGTGGCCCTCTGGGAATTTTTGAATGTCATTTTAAGCCCTTTTGGGGCCGTCCTGGGGCCCTCTTGGGCGTCCTGGGAACCCGGAAATCATGCTCCCGGAGAAAATTCTGGGAACATGATTTCGAACGAGGCCCTCTTGGGCCTCCCTGAAGCCGTCTCGGGGGCCTCCTGGGCTGGCTTTGGGGCCTTTGGGGCCGTCTTGGGCTGTCTTGGGGCTCGTCGGGGGCCACTCTGAGGACGAAGCAAGCGAGTATGCTGAAATTGTACGTTTTACACGAGGAATGGGTAAAGTTTTGCTTCTTGAAGGCCCTCTTGGGGCCCTCTTCGGCCATCTTCAGGCCATCTCGGGCCCTCTTGAGGCGCTTTTGGACGTCTTGGGGCCCTTTGGGGCCTCGATGAGGCTGTCTTGTGTGCCTCTTGGGCTGTCACGCGGGCAGCGTCGCCGCCGTCGGCGTGGCCGTCGTCGTCGCCGTCGATCGTCGATCGGCGCCGTCGACTATTGTCATCGTCGTCGATCGTCGTCGTCGTCGGTCGTCGACAGTCGTCGTCGTCGTCGTCGTCGTCGTCGTCGTCGTCGTCGTCGTCGTCGTCGTCGTCGTCGTCGTCAATCACCGTCGCCAGTCGTCGTCGCCGATCGTCGATCGCCCTCGAGCCTCCTCCTCTCTCCCCCCCTCCTCCCCTCCACTCCTCCTCCCTGCCTCCTCCTCCTTCTCCTCTTCCTCCTCCTCCTCCTCCTCCTTCGCCCTCTCCGTCTCCTCCGCGCGGAAGAAATCCAACAACATCTCACGCAAATCAACGAACTGTGGCCATCCGGGCCTTTTTGAAGGTCCTTTTAGGGCCCTTTTGGGGCCGTCCTGGGGCCCTCTTGGGCGTCCTAGAAACCCGGAAATCATGTTCCCGGAGAGGCTTCTGGGAACATGATTTCGAACGAGGCCCTCTTGGGCCTTCCTGAGGCCGTCTTGGGGGCCTCCTGGGCCGGCTTTGGGGCCTCTTGGGCCGTCTTTGGGGGGTTCCGTGAGCCTCACAGGACGACCCGTTTGGGCCGTCGTGGGCCCTCTTGGGTCTCTCTTGGGCTGTCTTGGGGCTCGGGGGCGTCTGGGGCACTGTGAGGACCAAGCAAACGAATATGCTGAAAACGCATGCTTTACGAATGGGAATGGGCCGGTGTTTGCCTCTTGAAGACCCTCTTGGGGCCCTCTTCGGCCATCTTCAAGCCATCTCGGGCGCTGTTGGGGCGCTCTTGAGCGTCTTGGGGCCCTCTTGGGCCTCGCTGAGGCTGTCTTGTGGGTCTCTTGGGCTGTCTTTGGAGCATCATGGGCCGTCTTGGGCGGGTTCGTGGACCCACAGGACGCCCGGGGCGGCCATGCCAACCGGTGGCACCACCCCACCCCCGCCCCCGGGCCCCGTCCGTCTGTCCTACTGCTCCTCTCCAAACCCTCGTTCCCTAACCTCCCGATCATGTTCCCGGACCCCCGTCCCTTCCCCCCAGAGCACCGTAGCACTAGGAACGCGTCCCGAAGTGGTGAGAAATCATGTTCCCGGAAAGCGTTCAAGAATATGAATCGTACTTCGTCCAAGGCGCCTCGGAAGGCGCAAAATACTCCTCCAAGGCGCGGAATCATGTTCCCGGACCGCCTTCCGGGAACATGATGGGGACGACCTCCTGAGGGCCTCCAGTGGGCCTCTTGGGGGCCTCTCGGAGGCCTGTGGGGCTCTCCTGGAGGCGTCTTGGGGCGCGCTCAGGGCCATTTTTGGGCATCTTGGGGGCCTCTTGGGGGCCTCCAGGGAGGCTCTTGAGGGCCTGTTTGGGGCCTCTTGGGGCCTCGCGGGGCCCTCTTGGGGCCCGCTGGGCTCGCTTAGGCAGTCTTGAAGCCCTGTCGGGGCTCTCCTGGAACCGTCTTGGGCGGCTCCTGGGCCATCTTGGGGCTCTCCTGGGCCGTCTTGGGACGATTTTGGGGGTCTCTTGGGCCGTCTTGGGGCGGTCTTGGGGGCCTCTTCGGCCGTCTTGGAGCGGTTTTGGGAGACTCTTGGACGGTCTTGGAGCGTCGGAACCCTGAAAAAGCGAGAAGGCCCAAAGCCTAGAAAAAAACAATAAAATCAACGATTTTGGCTTGTCGCGGCTCTCTTGGGAGGCCTCTTGGGATGCCTTCGGGGCCTCATGGAGCTCTCTTGGAACGTCTTCGGGGCTTCCTGGCCATTCCTGAGGCTATCTATACGCGTCTTGGAGCGCTCGCGGGCCGTTTTCGGCGGTCTCGATCTGTTCCTGGCGGTCCCAGGGGCCCTCCGGGACGCTTCGGACGCTCCCGGGGGCGCCCTGCACCCCCCATGGAGATTACAGGCACCGCCCCGGGCCGCCCCCGGGCCCGACTCCGATATGTATAATGTATATATATATATATATATATATATATATATATGTGGAAACATACGTAAGACATGTAGGATTGTGTACACAGGAGAAGGACAAGCTATAGAAACATACGTACGTCGTCCAAGGCGCCTCGGAAGGCGCCTCGGAAGGCGCAGAATACTCCTCCAAGGCGCGGAATCATGTTCCCGGACCGCCTTCCGGGAACATGATGGGGACGACCTCCTGAGGGCCTCCAGTGGGCCTCTTGGGGGCCTCTCGGAGGCCTGTGGGGCTCTCCTGGAAACGTCTTGGGGCGCGCTCAGGGCATTTTTGGGCATCTTGGGGGCCTCTCGGGGGCCTCCGGGGAGGCTCTTGGGGGCCTCTTTGGGGCCTCTTGGGGCCTCGCGGGGCCCTCTTGGGGCCCGCTGGGCTCGCTTAGGCAGTCTTGAAGCCCTGTCGGGGCTCTCCTGGAACCGTCTTGGGCGGCTCCTGGGCCATCTTGGGGCTCTCCTGGGCCGTCTTGGGACGATTTTGGGGGTCTCTTGGGCCGTCTTGGGGCGGTCTTGGGGGCCTCTTCGGCCGTCTTGGAGCGGTTTTGGGAGACTCTTGGACGGCCTATATATACACACATATACATACATACATATCTACACATATACACATATATCTACATATATACATATACACATACACATAAATACATACATACGTACATACATATATATATATATATATATATACGGAAGAAATTGAAATACGTGGAAGGAAGTGGCACCACTCGGGAGGGCGGGGGGGGAGGGGTATATATACATATAGATATACATATATATATATATATACATACACATATACATATATATATATATATATATATACACATATATACATATAGATAGAAACATACGTAAGACATGTAGGATTGTGTACACAGGAGAAGGACAATCGATAGAAACATACGTACGTCGTCCAAGGCGCCTCGGAAGGCGCCTCGGAAAGCGCAAAATACTCCTCCAAGGCGCGAAATCATGTTCCCGGACCGCCTTCCGGGAACATGATGGGGACGACCTCCTGAGGGCCTTCAGTGGGCCATATATATATAAAACATACGTAAGACATGTAGGATTGTGTACACAGGAGAAGGACAATCGATAGAAACATACGTACGTCGTCCAAGGCGCCTCGGAAGGCGCCTCGGAAAGCGCAGAATACTCCTCCAAGGCGCGGAATCATGTTCCCGGACCGGCTTCCGGGAACATGATGGGGACGACCTCCTGAGGGCCTCCAATGTGCCTCTTGGGGGCCTCTCGGAGGCCTGTTGGGCTCTCCTGGAGGCGTCTTGGGGCGCGTATATATACATATATATATATATATATATGTACATATGTATATGTATATATGTATAGGGAAGAAAAAGAAATACATGGAAGGAAGTGGCACGACTCGGGAGGGCTTGGGGGAGGGGTATATCTATATATATATATATATATACACATATCTATATGTACACATATATATAACACATGTATATATACATACATATATATATGTGTATACATACATACATACATACATACATACATACATACATACATACATACATACATACATATATATATATATATATATATATATATCGAGAGAGAGAGAAACATACGTAAGACATGTAGGATTGTGTACACAGGAGAAGGACCATCTATAGAAACATACGTACGTCGTCCAGGGCGCCTCGGAAGGCACCTCGGAAAGCGCAGAATACTCCTCCAAGGCGCGGAATCATGTTCCCGGACCGCCTTCTGGGAACATGATGGGGACGACCTCCTGAGGGCCTCTTGGGGGCCTCTTGGAGGCCTGCTGGGCTCTCCTGGAGGCGTCTTGGGGCGCGCTCAGGGCTATTTTGGGGCATCTTGGGGGCCTCTGGGGGCCTCCGGGGAGGCTCTTGGGGGCCTCTTTGGGGCCTCTTGGGGCCTCGCGGGGCCCTCTTGGGGACCGCTGGGCTCGCTTACGCAGTCTTGAAGCTCTGTCGGGGCTCTCCTGGAACCGTCTTGGGCGGCTCCTGGGCCATCTTGGGGCTCTCCTGGGCCGTCTTGGGACGATTTGGGGGGTCTCTTGGGCCGTCTTGGGGCGGTTTTGGGGGCCTCTTCGGCCGTCTTGGAGCGGTTTTGGGAGACTCTTGGACGGTCTTGGAGCGTCGGAACTCCGAAAAAGCGAGAAGGCCAAAAACCTCGAAACAAACAATAATTACGCTACCGAGGAACCCCACATACTGATTTTATGTCTTGGGTGCCACGCCTGCTATGCCTGGACGACCCTGGCACGCATAGGGAGACCACCCCCTGCGCACCCCCTCTGGTGTCGAGAAAATGCCACGCCTGCTATGCCTGGACGACATGGCACATTTGGGCGCCATGACAAGCGCTACGCCTTTGACGGACAGTCACCGGCGCTAGCACGCCTCAGTGCAAACCCAAACGGTCCGAGCCTGCATGAGCCAAGGTGGCTACGTATTCTTGATGACGGTTACACTCACCTCGCTTGCGTTCCCCTGTCCCCTGAACGCGACCGGTCCGGATAGGAAACTTGCGTACCGATGTGCCCTGAGCACCGCCGTCACGGATAGAGAGGCCGCGCTGAGAGACCACCCCCTGCGCCCCCCCAGAATGTCGAGAAGATGCCATTCTTGCTATGCCCAGGACGACCGTCATTGATAGCGGCCGCACTCGGACATCACATCACCCCTTGCGCACCCCCTACGGTGTCGTGAGAGACCACCCCCTGCGCACCCCCTCTGGTATCGAGAATATGCCATGCCTGCTGTGCCCTGGACGACCGTCACGGATAGCAGCCGCGATGAGAGACCACCCCCTGCGCACCCCCTATGGTGTCGAGAATATGCCATGCCTGCTGTGCCCTGGACGACCGTCACGGATAGCGGCCGCGGTGAGAGACCACCCCTTGCGCACCCCCTATGGTGTCGAGAATATGCCATGCCTGCTGTGCCCTGGACGACCGTCACGGATAGCGGCCGCGGTGAGAGACCACCCCCTGCGCACCCCCTATGGTGTCGAGAATATGCCATGCCTGCTGTGCCCTGGACGACCTCACGGATAGCGGCCGCGGTGGAGACCACCCCCTGCGCACCCCCTTATGGTGTCGAGAATATGCCATGCCTGCTGTGCCCTGGACGACCGTCACGGATAGCGGCCGCGGTGAGAGACCACCCCCTGCGCACCCCCTATGGTGTCGAGAATATGCCATGCCTGCTGTGCCTGGACGACCGTCACGGATGGCGGCCGCGCTCAGGGACCACCCCCTGCGCACCCCCTATGGTGTCGAGAAAGTGCCACGCCTGCTGTGCCTGGACGACCGTCACGGATAGCGGCCGCGCGGTTGAGAGACCACCCCATGGTCGCACCCCTATGGTGTTCGAGAATATGCCATGCCTGCTGTGCCCTGGGACGACCGTCACGGATAGCGCCGCGGTTGGAAGGACCACCCCCTGGGCACACCTTCTGTGTCGGAGAATATGCCATGCCTGCTGCGCATGGACGGGGGGGGGACCGTCACGGATAGCGGCCGCGGTGCGAGAACCCACCACCTGCGCACGCCTTATGGGTCGAGGAAATGTGCAAATTGCCTCTGTTCCCTCTGGTTTGGTCGAGACTATGCCATGCCTGCTGTTGCCCTTGGACGAACGTCACGGATAGCGGCCGCGGTGAGAGACCACCCCTGGCGCACCCCCTATGGTGTCGAGAATATGCCATGCCTGCTGTGCCCTGGACGACCGTCACGGATAGCGGCCGCGGTGGATAGCGGCCGCGGTGAGAGACCACCACCTGCGCACCGCCTTATGGTGTCGAGAATATGCCATGCCTGCTGTCCCTCTGGTGTCGAGAATATGCCATGCCTGCTGTGCCCTGGACGACCGTCACGGATAGCGGCCGCGGTGAGAGACCACCCCCTGCGCACCCCCTTATGGTGTCGAGAAGATGCCATGCCTGCTGTGCACTGGACGACCGTCGCCGATAGCGGCCCCGCGGGTGAGCGACCACCCCTGCGCTACCCTTTCTGGTGTTGAGAATGTTGCCATGGCCTCGGTTGCCTTGGACGACCGTCTCGGGAGGATAGCGGCCCGCGGTGAGGACCACCCCCTGCGCACCCCCTATGGTGTCGAGAATATGCCATGCCTGCTGTGCCCTGGACGACCGTCCGGATAGCGGCCGCGGTGAGAGACCACCCCCTGCGCACCCCCTATGGTGTCGAGAATATGCCATGCCTGCTGTGCCCTGGACGACCGTCACGGATAGCGGCCGCGGTGAGAGACCAGCCCCTGCGCACTCCCTATGGTGTCGAGAATATGCCATGCCTGCTGTGCCTGGACGACCGTCACGGATAGCGGCCGCGGTGAGAGACCACCCCCTGCGCACCCCCTATGGTGTCGAGAATATGCCCTGCCTGCTATGCCCTGGACGACCGTCACGGATAGCGGCCGCGGTGAGAAACCACCCCCTGCGCACCCCCTTCGGTGTCGAGAATATGCCATGCCTGCTGTGCCCTGGACGACCCTCACGGATTGTGCAGACGTCTTGGGTGTATGATGCAGTGAGCATGCGTCTTGTGTGTGCGAGTTTGTGCATGCGTGCGGCTGTATGTAGACGCGTGTCTCATGTACTTGCCGTGCATGTGTTGACCGCGGGTTGAGGAGAGGAATGAAGAGGAGGAGGGGAGGTGAGGAGACGCGGGTGCGCCGCGGCAGGGAAGAAAACCAGAACCCCACGAAACATGTGAGGAAAAATCGACGAGTTTGGTTTGTCGGGGCTCTCTTGGGAAGCCTCTTGGGATGCCTTCGGGGCCTCATGGAGCTCTCTTGGAACGTCTTCGGGCCTTCCTGGCAATTCCTGAGGCTATGTATGCGCGTCTTGGAGCGCTCGCGGGCCGTCTTGGGCGGTCTCGAACTGTTCCTGGCGGTCCCAGGGGCCCTCCGGGACGCTTCGGACGCTCCCGGGGGCGCCCTGCGCACCCCATGGAGATGACAGGCACCGCCCCAGGGCCCTATATATATATATATATATATATATATGTGTGTATCTATATGTGCACATATATATATATATATATATATACCCCTCCCCCGAGGAAGCCAAATGAAAAAAACGCGGGACAACCAAGAAACGAATCGGGCACTGCGTTCCGCGCCCCCCCCCCCCCCCCCGCCCACCCGCGCCGCCGCCCCGCCCCGCCCCGCGCGCGCCGCCGCCGCCGCCCGGGAAACGCCCGCCCCCCAACAGAAAAATACGCGCGAAACAACGACCGACAACTATTGGAAAACGAAAGAAATTACACCTGGGAGCGCCTGGAACGCCCAGGGCGCCTGGGGGCGCTTCGAAGCGCCTGGAAGTTCCCAGGGCCTGGGGGCGCCGAGGAGAGCTGGGGGAAGCTTGGGGGCGCCTGGGACGATTGGGGACCCTCGCGAGCGCTTGGAGGCACTCGGTCAACGACTGGGCGCACCCAGTTGCACTGCGCGCGCAGGCAAGCCACGCGCAAACTTCAAACCCGCGCGCGCAGGCAAGGCAAAGCCGGCACCTTAAACCTGCGCGCGCAGGCGCGGCAGCGCACGCGCCTTCAACCTGCGCGCGCAGGCAAGGCAACGCGCGAGCCTTCGACCTGCGCGCGCAGGCAAGACAACGCGCAAACCTTGAACCCGCGCGCGCAGGCACGGCAACGAACAAAACAAAAACTGCCCGCGAAAGCAACGCAAGGCACAAGCTTCAACTATGCGCGTGCACCGAAACAAATACGGCTGCTGCACGTCGGATTTGAACGCGGAATTGCCCCGCGAGCATGCCTGATATAGCTGCCTGCAGGGTTCTCCTTCCGCGCGAAGGGGCGGCGAGGGTGGGCGGGTGGACCGGCGGTGAATGCCCGAAGCACGCAGCCGCCAGCGCGGCGCCCCCCTCCGAGAGAAGGGGGGATCGGGGGGTAGAACAACCCTGAGCCCTAAAGAGATACTTCCGGATGGAGGGCGGGAACGGGAACGGAAAAAAACCGACCCCCAACCTAGATTGGGGGGGGTCGAGCTGCTTCCACCAACAAGGCCCTGAGAACTAAGAGCTCATTAAAACATAAAACCTGGGGTCCCTTGCGGGCACCCCGTGGGCCGCCCTTCCGGCCCCCCCATGTCCCCTTCTAAGAAATATTGCTTTGTGCCCGTGCGGCTGGGATCCCTTCTTGCAGAAGAAAAAAAATGCCCCGCGCGTGCGGCTCGAATCCCTGACCAGGTCGCGCACCGCTGCGCCGCCCCGCGCCGCCTCGCGACGCGCGCGTGTTCCGCGGTCCCCAGGGCCACCCGGCGCGGGGCCCGCCCTCGCTCGGCCGCCGCTTCCGCCGCGCCACCAGCAGAGTCGGCTGCCGCGAAAGCCGCCTGGCGCTCGCGAGTCACCGCGGCGCGAACTAGGGAGTGGCGCTCTGCCGGGGCGGCGCGAGCAGCCCGCGCAGAGCCCACATGGATGCGGGCGCGAGGGGGGGGGGGGGGCGGACTGCCTCATGGCCCCCCAGCAACGCGCGAAGCCGCGCACGCAGCACATCGCCAAGGCGTTGGCAACCTGCTGTGGGGAGCTACCCACTGGCCCCTTCGATCCCATTCCGCATCGCTGCTGCGTCGGGTTGGGGACCTGCGCAAGTACTGCGCGTGACGCGTCGCACTGTCGTCCTCGACGCGTTGAGTTCTGGGGAGGGTACGTCCAGCGGGCTTCGAATGGAGGCTAGTGGACCCTAAGCAATAATAACTAAGAAGCCATAAAAATTTAAATCCTGAAATGCCTTAGCCCGTCCTAAAACTGCCGCTTATGCCGCCCTGAAGCCGCCCCTTATGCCGCCCCCCATTTCGGCGCACCCCATCGCGCAGATCCTTGCCCTCGGAGTGCCAGGAATGGCGTTCTGGGGGCTGTGGCAAATCGCAGGGCGCAACCCTTGCGGGGGGGCCCCCTCGCCAAGCAACGAACAATCCGGCGCGCCTGGTGGCGAGCCGGGGTATGCATCGCCAAGGAGCGGTCAGTTGCTGCGGGGGGCCACTCGTTCTTGTCGCTTCGCGTGCGCGCGTCGCATCGCCCTTGCATCGGCCTTCGCGCCCCGTGCCGCAGTGCTAAGGATGCGAACTGGGAATCCGCCTCCTCGAGGCAAAGAGCTACCCCGCGCTCGTTGCGCAGCCGCTCCGCGCGATCTTACCGCCGCTGGGCGGCGCCCCTGCGACGCGCAGGGACTCGCGCACATATGCGTTGCTATTAAAATCGCGTCGTCGCGCGCGCGCCGCGTCGCCGATGCAGCGGCTTCCAAGGAGACTTTGCGCGACTGTCGTTGTCGTCGTCGTTTTGAAATCAACATCGTCGTCTTCGTCATCGGTTTCGTCGTCGTCTTTTCGAAATCAGTATGTCTTGGGCCACGGGTGGGTGGGGCACGTCTATGAGGCCTCAAGTTTAGGCTAGTGGACCCTACTAAGAAGTAAGAGCTTATAAAAAACTTGAATCCTGAAATGCTTTAGCCCGTCCTAAAGCCGCCCCATTATGCGGCCCCCTTATGCCGCCCCCCCATTTCGGCGCACCCATCGCGCAGATCCTTGCCCTCGGAGTGCCAGGAATGGTGCTCCGAGAACTTTTGCAAAACGCAGGGCGCACCCTTCGCGCAGATCCGGCTCTCGACCGCGACGCTAGGGACGCGAACTGGGAATCCGTCTCCGCGAGGCAGCGAGCTATCCCGCGCTCGTTGCGCAGCCGCTCCATGCAATCTCACCGCCGCTGGATGGCGTCCCTGCGACGCACGGGGGCTCGCGTAAATATGCGTTGTTATTAAAATCGCGTCGTCGCGCGCGCGTGCCGCATCGCCGTTGCAGCCGCTTCCCAGGAGACTTTGCGCGACTGTCGTCGTCGTCGTTTTGACATCAATAGCGCCGTCTTCGTCATCGGTATCGTCGCCGTCGTTTTGAATCAATATGCATTGGGTCATGGGTGGGTGGGACGTTTGGGCGAGACCCTAAACCCTGAACCCTAAACTGCATGCCACGGGCCGCGCAACGTCCGTAGCCCGCGGCGCCTGGCCGAGCGCTCAGCGAGCTACCCATTCAGCGCGCGCCGCACCGACGAAGCGCGCAGCGCCGGGGAGGCATCCGCTCGCCGCGCGCATGCAGCTCCGCTGGTTCGACTCGCGAATAGAGCCCTTGACCTCGACCGATAGCCAGTGGGTGCGCTACGGTTGGTTCCACCCCCTGGGGCTCTAAACCTGTGAAAATATAATAGGCGGCGTTTTTTTTCGGCCGTCCATGGAGCTGCAAACCTTATGAGATAACTCCGACGGTAGGACCCCACATGAGAATATGTTTAGCTTCCCCTCAGCCCTTCCCTCCCCCCTCTGGCGGACACTCTCCTCTCGCCTTCTGCTCTTCCCTCTCCTCCCCCATCTATTTATCATCACCCTTCCCCCCCTCTTCCTCCTCCTCCTCCTCCTCCTCCTCCTCCTCCACCTCCTCTTCATCATCGCCCTGTCCACATGCCCCTTCCCTCCTCCTCATCCCCCGCCTGCCTCTTCTCCATGTGCACCTCCCCGCCCCCCTGGTCGGGGCGAGCGCATCGAAGTTCCTCGGCGCCCTCGGCGCCGCGGCAATCAGGCGCGCGATTGCCGACGGCTAGAACGCGATGCCGTTGGGGCAACCCCGCGAGCCGCTGGGGCGCGAGAGCAAGCCGCTGGGGCAACCCCGCAGGCACCGAGCAAATCGCGGCCGCGCTCAGGTGGGAGGCAGCGCGAAGCCCAGCTCTGCCGCGAGCTGCTCCGCCTCGGCCCTGGAGCCCACCGTTCTCTTGTCGAACTCCTGGAGCGCCTTCCGCAGGGACGCCGGCGGCCCGCGCCCCAGGAACTCCCGCGCGGTCGGCCGCAGGATCAGCATGTTCTGCATGCACGTGGCGCGGGAGAACATGACGTGGAGGTGCAGCCACCACTGCTCGCCCGACATGCTCGCGCGGCCAGCGTCCTCATCCCTGGCGCAGTCGATGGTGGCGCCCTTGCGCGGCGTGTGGCCCTGCGACAGCGTGGAGGCCAGGTAGGGCGCGTGCGTCAGCGTGAACCCCGAGCGGCGCGCAGTGCGCGCCCCAGGCTCTGCCACGTGAACTCCTGCTCGCTGGGCCTGAACGTGAGCAAGCTCCTCGCCCGCGCCTCGGCCTCGCCGTCGTCGTCAGCGCCGTCGGCGCGCTGCTGCAACCTCGGCGACCTCCTTGTAGATCGGGGGCTCCTGGAAGCCGTGCACCTGCAGCCAGATCCCCTGCGGTAGGTAGCGGGGGCGGAAGAGCTGGCCCGGCGCGCGCTCCTCGTAGTCCCGCTCGTCGTCTGCGTGAAACTCGAAGGACACGATGGTGGCCCGTTGCTCCTGCGCGAGCCCCAACTTCTTCTTCAGCTCCTCCTGCGCGGCCGTGAACCAGACCTCCATGCCGACGTGCGCCGGTAAGACGCCGTGGATGTCCCCGGTCTTGTGCATGTTCGGAACGTTCAGGGGGCGCCGGCCTGCGTCTGGGTCGCCTTGAATCGCGCCGCACTCGTCTACGGCCTGCAGGAAAACGAGGGGGGCACCGAGGCGCCGCGCGTCGCGACGAGCGCGCGTGTTGATCCACCTCGCCAGCGTCTCCCAGTATATGCCCATGCCGCTGCCGAGCCGAAAGTTCTCGCGCTGGTGCCGAGGGCCCAGGACGCCGTGGTTGTCCGAGGCCAATGTCTTCGCCCAGGCAGACCAGACCTCTGGTGGGAAGCGCTCGCCCTCGCGCATGCAGCCCAAGAACGTGATCAGAGGGCCCCCCGGCTCGAAGCGCTTCGTGCCTTTCAGCTCGAAGACGCAGGGGATGTGTTTGAAGACGTTGATGGCGTGCTGAATCTCCAACGTCGGCGGCTCCTTGTACTTGTACGAATCGTCTTCCAGGAGCTCGTTGGGGTCCGCTAAGAGGCCGACGCTGCCGGTGGGCTGACGGCGACGATGGGTCACCACCGCCAGCCCGGAGACAAGGGGTTGCCCCTGCCCCCGATTCGGCAGAGGATGGGTTACCACCCCCTGCCCGGACGCAAGGGGCTACTACCCCTGCGCCCGATTCGGCCGCCGATGGGTTACCACCGGCGGCCCGGAGACAAGGGGTTACCCCTGCCCCCGATTCGGCCGAAGATGGGTTACCACCCCCGGCCTGGACGCAAGGGGCTACCCCTGCGCCCGGCCGCCGCTTCGGCCGAGGATGGGTTACCACCCCCGGCCCGGACGCAAGGGTTCCCCCCTGCGCCCGGCCGCCGTCGCCCTCCTCAATTCCTGTTCCTCGTCCTCCTCCTCCTCCTCCTCCTCCGCCACCTCCTCCTCCTCCTCCTCCTCCGAGCGCAACAGTGACGACAGGTGCGAAAACCCGAGGACTCGTGTAGCTGCGGGACCCACCATCATGATGCGTCATCGTTCCCGATCGTGCCGCGAGTGGGATGAGGCACCTCCGTGCGAGCCCCCCTTCGATCCTCAAAATCGGTCCTAAAATCGGTCCTCAGACCTCCAAGTGGCGACAGTTAATAGAATCCGATGACCCGCCTCGGATTCGAACATGATCTGCAGACCCCATAAGGGGGGGTGGGGGCCGCCTGAGACTTCCTCGCAATTCACTCACAGACGAGGCCCCCGCTCGATACTTCCTTCACATTCAAGCCTGAAGAGCCGAAAAGTAAGGACAGTTACACGTTGCGGATGACCCGCTCGGATTAATACAATGATCTGCGGGCCCCCTAAGAAGGGGCCCCCCGCCTGAGATGTCCTCGCAATTTAATCACAGACGAGGCCCCCGCTCAATGCTTCCTTCTTAGTCAAGCCTGAAGCGCCCAAAAGTGACGACAGTTACACGTTGCGGATGACCCGCTCGGATTAATAACATGATCTGCGGGTCCCATAAGGAGGGGCCCCCGCCTGAGACTTCCTCGCAATTCATTCACACACGAGGCTCCCGCTCGGAGGACGACGAGGAGGAGAAGGAGGAGGAGGAAGAGAAACGTGGAGGCGCGGAGGCGCGAGGCCCTCCAGCGACGCGCCCCGACGGGGGTCGCAGCCCCGAGGGGGGTCGCAGCCCCGAGGGGGGTCGCAGCCCCGAGGGGGGTCGCAGCCCCGAGGGGGGTCGCGCCCGCGAGGGGGGTCGCGCCCGCGAGGGGTGTCGCGCCCGCGAGGGGGGTCGCACCCGCGAGGGGGGTCACAGCCCGCGAGGGGGGTCGCACCCGCCAAGGGGGTCGCACCCGCCAGGGGGGTCGCACCCGCGAAGGGGGGTTGCACCCGCGATGGGGGGGTCGCACACGCGAGGGGGATCACAGCCCGCGAGGGGGGTCGCACCCGCGAGGGTGATCACAACCCGCGAGGGGGGTCGCACCCGCGAGGGGGGTCGCACCGCGAGGGGGGTCGCAGCCCGCGAGGGGGGTCGCAGCCCGCGAGGGGGGTCACAGCCCGCGAGGGGGGTCGCAGCGCCCGAGGGGGGTCACAGCCCGCAGGGGGGTCGCACCCGCGAGGGGGTCGCATCGCGAGGGGGGTCGCCGCGAGGGGGTCGTCGCACCCGCGAGGGGGGTCGCACCCGCGAGGGGGGTCGCGCCCGCGAGGGGGGTCGCACCCGAGGGGGGGGTCGCACCCGCGAAGGGGGTCGCACCCGCGCCCGCGAGGGGGGTCGCGCACCTGCGAGGGGGGCCCCGCGAGGAAGGGGCGGGGGGTCGCACCCGCGAGGGGGGTCGCACCCGCGAGGGCGAGGGGGGTCGCACCCGCAGAGGGTCGCACCCGCGAGGGGGGGTCGCGCCCGCGAGGGGGGTCGCACCCGCGAGGGGGGTCGCACCGCACCCGCGAGGGGGGTCGCACAGGGGCGAGGGGGGTCGCGCCCGCGAGGGGGGTCGCACCCGCGAGGGGGAGGGGGGGGGGGGGGGGGGGAGCCCGCGAGGGGGGTCGCACCCGCCCGCGAGGGGGTCGCACCCGCGAAAGGGGTCACAGCCACCCGCAAGGGGGGTCGCACCCGCGAGGGGGGCAAGGGGGGTCGCACCCGCGAGCACCCGGGGGGGGTCGCACCCGCGAGAGGGGTCACAGCCCGCGAGGGCGGTCGCGCCCGCGAGGGGGGTCGCGCCCGCGAGGCGGGTCGCACCCGCAAGGGGGTCGCGCCCACCAGAAGGATCGCGCCCGCCAGGGGGGTCGCGCCCGCGAGGAGGGTCGCACCCGCCAGGGGGGTCGCACCCGCGAGGGGGGTCGCGCCCGCCAAGGGGGTCGCACCCGCCAGGGGGTCGCACCCGCAAGGGGTCACAGCCCGCGAGGGCGGTCGCGCCCGCGAGGGGGGTCGCGCCCGCGAGGCGGGTCGCACCCGCAAGGGGGTCGCGCCCACCAGAAGGATCGCGCCCGCCAGGGGGGTCGCGCCCGCGAGGAGGGTCGCACCCGCCAGGGGGGTCGCACCCGCGAGGGGGGTCGCGCCCGCCAAGGGGGTCGCACCCGCCAGGGGTGTCGCACCCGCAAGGCGCGTCGCGCCCGCGAGGGGGGTCGCGCCCGCGAGGGGGGTCGCACCCGCCAGGGGGGTCGCGCCCGCGAGGGGGGTCGCGCCCGCGAGGAGGGGCGCACCCGCCAGGGGGTCGCTCCCGCGAGGGGGGTCGCACCCGCGAGAGGGGTCGCGCCCGCCAGGGGGGTCGCACCCGCGAGGGGGGTCGCGCCCGCGAGGGGGGTCGCGCCCGCGAGGGGGGTCGCACCCGCCAGGGGGGTCGCACCCGCCAGGTCTTCACTGTGAATGGTCTGGGGCGGGAATGCAAGTTCGGGGCGCGCGCGGCCCGGTCAGCGATCCCACCCGACACTCTTGGCGAGGGGGGTCGCAGCCAGCGCGCGCTTTCTCCAACGCAGGCCTTAAGCCTTAAATGTCTGAGCACCTCGCCGCGCGCGCGCCCGCCCACCGCGCGTCCTTGGCGCCGCCCACGAAGGGCCAGGCCATCTCTGAAATGCTTCGGCAGGTAGCCAGAGCGGTTCGCCGTGGCAACCTTGCGCTGCCCTCGCCTACTTTTGGGAAGCCCCGACTCAACTACGAACTTCCCCTGATTCTCGTCGACGCAAACGCCCTCAACCCCACCGCAGACGACCTCGAACAGCCGCCGCTGGGGCCATGACGCGGGGCGCTCTGGGCGCTCCTGGGCGCTCCTGGGCGCTCCTGGGAATGCCTGGGGGCGCCCGGGAGCGCCTCGGAAGCGCGGGGGTGCGAGTGGGAATGCCTGGGGGCGCTTGGGAGCGCCTGGGGCGCCGGGAACCGCTTCGGAGAGCCCGGGGGCGCCGGGGAGTGCCTCGGGGCGCACGGGCACGCCTGGAAGCGCCTGAGAGCGCTCGTGGGCGCTTGGGAAGCGCCCGGGAGCGCCAGGGAGCGCATTCGGCGAGCGCGCGAATGGGGACTTAAGGTCTCTCCTGAACCTGAAAGGCTTTAGTTTGGGAGGTCGCTGGCCTCGCGGCCAGGGGCGGCGAGATGGCGCAAGTCTTGCCCCCTTTGGCAAGCGCGATCGGGTCGGCGAGACGCCCCCGCAATCATCGGGCTTGCCGCAGGGGGGCACCGTTGCCTGAGACAGTCGGCGCTGCGCGCAGAGAAGCCCTAACCCTTGCGCCCTAAATCCTAAAACCCTCAAGACGACGAGCACAACGCACTGGCCAGCCCGAACGGTGCCATGACGAACGATGTAGAGAATACTAACGCCGATGCAGCCATCTGGTCGCCGCCCGCCCTTGCGCCCCGGCCGGCCCCGCGCGCGCGCGGGAGAAGGGCGCGCCCGCGGTGGAAACAGCGCTGCTGATCTGGCGGCGGCGGCCCCTCCCCAGGGCAACTCCAGCGCGAGCCCGGCGCGGCGCCCGGCAGCTGCGAGCGCGTGGGCGAGGCGGGGAGCGCCCGGCAGGTGGAAAGCTCCTGGGCACCCCGTAGCTGGCCCGACGCAAGCACAGCAGCCGCCCCGAAGCTAGTCCGCCTTGAGCTTGCGCGCAGGAGCCGCCTCGAAGCGGGCCCGAAGGTCTGAAGCGAGCCCGGCGCAAACCTGCGCGAGCGCCTGATGGGCGCGCCGAAGCATATCCGATGCGAGCAACCATGCGGGTACCGATTGGAACCGCTGCAAACCCCGCGAACGCTAATACGCAGTGCCAACTGACGCGCGACCCTGGCTGGGTCGCGCTTTCGGCCTCGAGCGCTATCGGCGGCGAGGGGCGAGCGCTAGTCGAGCCAGCGCGTAGAACTCAAACCGACGCCAGTGCTGCGCTCCGCCAAATAAAAAACCAAGCCTGGAATCCTTTTGCTCACGTCGGCCCTCTTGATCGCCGTCGACATAGAAACCTTTCTCCAAAACTGCGGAGCGCCTGGGGGCGCCTCGGAGTGCCTGGGGGCGCTTTGGGGGCGCCTGGGAATGCCCAGGAGCGCTCGGGAGCGCCCAGGAGCGCCTGGGAGGGCCTGGGGGCGCCCGAATCCGCCGAATTCATTTTGCGAGCGCGCGCCTCTGCGGGCGAACTCTGCGAGGAACGTTCTCAGGCCAGCGCCAGTGAAACCCTGAAGGCTCCATTGCTCACGCAGTTCGCTCTTGTCTGGCGCCAATGTATACTGCCCGGGAACTTCTGGGAGCGCCTGGGAGAGCTTGGGAGCGCCTAGGAGCGCCTAGGAAGCGCCTGGGAGCGCTTGGGAGCGCCTGGGAGCGCATGAGAACGCTTGGGAACCCTTAGGAGCGCTTTGGAGCGCCAGGGAACGCTTGGGAACGCCTGAAAGCGCCAGGAAGCGCCTGGGCGCGCTTGGGCGCGCCTGGGATCGCCGGGGAGCGCCTGGGAGCGCCTGGGGGCGCCTGGACGCACCTAGGAGCAGTAGGAGCGCTTGTAAACACTTAGGAACGCTTGGGGGCGCTTGGGGGCGCTGGAAAGCTCTTGGGAACGCTTGGCAGCGCCTGGGAGCGCCAGGGAGCGCTTGGGAGCGTTTGGGAGCGCCTGGAAGCGCCCCGCCCCTTTGGCATAGGGAAGCCCCGGCTTGCCTCCGGCGCCAGACATGGAGGGAAAGGGGGGGGGGGGCAGCTTCAAGGCCCACCCTTACCTCAGGCGCCGGAAAAGGAGGGAGGGGGGTGAGTAGCTTGAAGCCCCCCCACCCCACCCCCGTTTTCCATCACCGAAAAGGGAGGGAGGGGGATGGGGGGGGCTTCTGAAGCCCCTTTCCCCTTTAGCAAGGAAGGGGGGGTAGCTGGAAGCTGGGCCTTTCCTTTTTGCTTTGCCGTCGCCACGCGGGCGCGCTCTCGTATGTATGTGTGTATGGATGTATGGATGTATGTTTGTATGCATGTTTGTATGCATGTATGTATGCATGTATGCATGTATGTATGCATGTCTGTATGAGCTGTGCGTCTCTGATTTATTCCTCAAGATGGGGTCCCCGTGGGAGGGAGCCTACACATTCGTACACAACTACAAATGTACACAAACATACTTGATATATATATATATATATATATATATATATATATATATATATATATATATAGATACATGTGTGTGTCCACGTATGTAGGTATGGCTAACGAAATGTTTTCCAATCAGGGCTTGCCTCTGTAGGGGTCCTAGCGGATTAAAAGATTAGGTGAGAGGTGCGGCCGATTTCGGTGGCCGGGCCCGGGTGCCCGGGGGTGCCCGGGTGCCCGGGTGCCCGGTGTGCGGCCGATTTCGGTGGCCGGGCCCGGGTGCCCGGGGGTGCCCGGGTGCCCAGGGGGTGCCCCATAGCCTAATAGCCCAATAGCCCAGTAGCCCAGTAGCCCTATAGCCCCATAGCCCGATAGCCCGATAGCCCGATAGCCATACAGCCCTATAGCCCTATAGCCCGATAGCCCGATAGCCCCATAGCCCTATCGCCCGATAGCCCCATAGCCCGATAGCCCTATAGCCCATATAGCCCCATAGCCCTAAAGCCCTATAGTCCTACAGCACTGTCCACATCACGATCGATTTCAGTACGGATCTCATTCAACGCCTGGAACGGCCGGCGGCACCACCATGGCCATTGCTGCCTGGCGCTCTGGCCGACTACAAAGGTAGCTATTGGAAGATTAAAACATCTGATTGGGGCTTTTCTCCGGCATCATCCGTATATTACTAAATGGACACACGTCCCCGAGATCTGGGCGCTCCCGGGTGCTGCCGGACACTTCTGGAATCTTCTGTGTGTTCTTGAAGGACTTTCCCGATTGAAGAAGGCCACCACGGGCCAAGAAGGCCACAAGAAGCTTCAACCACGGCCGAAAAGCGTCGAGTCGCCCGAAGATCACTCCAAGATGGCCTCTGGACGGCCCAAGAGGCCCCCTAGATGAAGAGGGACCCAAGATGCCAAACTCATTGATTTCCCTTCGATGTTGGATGGACGTTACTGCTCTCGTCTGTTCGAGCGTCCGACGCTTCAAGGCGGCCAAAGAGGCCCACAAGGTCGACCCAAGATGGCCCAAGAAGCCCCCAAGAGGCCCCCAGACGGCCCATGAGGGCCCCAAGACGGCCCCCAATACGGCTACAGACAGCCCCAAGCCCGAGACCACCAGCAGGTCCCCAAGAAGCCACCCCAACCCCCAGGAGTTCTCCAAGATACCCAAATCAGGCCCCAAGAGGCCACCAAGAGGCCCCCGCGAGGCCCCAAAATACCCTTCAAAACTACCTTCGCGAGGTTCCCAAAAAGCCTCCTCCCCACAGGCCCCCCCAAGCATCAAGCCTCTGATATACAACCCAGGCATGGGCCGAACGCCGCTAAATGAGGACCCGAGGCAGCGACGGACGGCGACGGAACGAAAGCTCAGAAAACACAAGCAGCAAACGAAAAGACGACGAAGCGGCGATTGGTGGCGACCGGGCGAAACCCCGGAAAACCCAGCCAGCACACAAGGCGGCGACGTGGCGGCGACGGGGGGAAGATCCAGAGAGCCCATCCCGTATCTTACTTCGAGCATGAGTGGCGCCCCTCAGTGCAAGCAATGTTTTGGAGAAGTCACAAACAATGAACGCTCTGCTCCGATCCAGGCCACCAGATGGCAGACCCCAGAACTGCATCCGAGCACGCCGACCTGGCCGCCTGGTAGTGGTTACAGCGCTGGGGCGGATTAGCGTCTGGGTCGACTTGACGTGGTTCTGTGGCGGGGGCAGGGGTCCGACTTTCCCGGGGACACCGGGGCGATGTGTAGATACGCGTCAGGCCCCTCACCCCGGCAGGACGTCACTTCAACATCCGTCGGCCACGCGGTGTACTGGTTCTCGTTCAGCGCCGTGCCCTCCTTGAAAAACGTCACGCTCCTGGTTTCTACGTCCTGCAAGCAATCCTCCCGGAACACCACGCCCTCAGGCCCCCGTACCCGCATGACGCCCGCGTACTTCGAGTCCGCGGACGGCGAGACCGAGAAGACGACGGGATTGTACATCCCTGGCCTGTCGTCTCTGCCGACATCGCGGCGCTGCTGGTCTGTGAGCGCGGGCATGCCGCCGCCCCCCATCTGCTTGTTGACCCCGAAGCACGGGATCGAGAGAGGAGCGTCGAGGAACGCCCCCTGTGCGTCCCGCGACGCGAAGCGCCAGCAACACGAGTACCCGCAATCCGCGGTGGGGTCCTCCACCGGAAGTCCAGGAGCCGCTGGATTCACGGCTGCGAGCTGGAAGCGGTACAGCCCCGCAGTGATGCCAGTCGGCCCGGCCATTATCTCGATCTCCACGGAGCCCTCCCCCCCTTTCTTCTTCTCCTCCTCCTCCTCCTCCTCCTCCTCCTCCTCCTCCTCCTCCTCCTCCTCCTCCTCCTCCTCCTCCTCCCTCTCCTCCTCCTCCTCGTCCTCCTCCTCCTCCTCCTCCTCCTCCTCCTCCTCCTCCTTCTCCCACCTCGACCATCCTCGACCTCCTGCTCCTCCTCTTCGATCCTCTTCTCCTTTCGTTCTCCAGTATACATTTGTGCTGCCTTCTGCCTCCCACCTCCCCCTCCTTCTCGTCATCCTTCCTTTCCCTCATGTTCCTCTTTCTCCTGCTCCTCTTCCCTCCTACTCGTCCTTGTCCACCTCTTGACCCTTTCTCATCCTCTCCTTCCTCCCTGCTTCCTCTTCTCCCTTCCCTCCTACGTTCTCGTCTGCCTCGCTCACCCTTTTATCAAAATTCCTCCTCCTAGTAACTCCCCCTCTTCTCCTGTTTACTCTCCGCGTGCTTTGCTTCATCCCTCCTTTTCCCCACTCATCCTTCTTCTCGCCTGCTTCTCCCCCTCTTTCCTCCTCTTCTCCTCATTCCGTCTCCGTTTCCTCGTTATGATCACGCCCACTCCTGCTCCTCATCATTTCTTCATGTTTCATTATCGTCGTCGTCCTCCTCCTCCTCATCCTCCTCATCCTCCCTCTCGCTTCTTCTCTTCCCTCCCTCCATCGGTCTCCATGGACCTACCTCCCCCCTCTACATCAACGCATTTTATGAACTACTCCCTACGCTCTCCCGACGACGTGTCACCATTCATTGGCCCCCCTCCGCGCATGGCTTCTTTCACTCAAAATGTGGAACGTTGATGCGTTCCGTGCGCGTTTCCACTCGGAAAGTCTTTGGCCGTTTCGAAGGGTGTTCTCGCCTCGGCATCCGCCGCACTCCCGGACGCTCTACATGTACTCATCATGAGCACTGCTCTCCCGCAGGCAGTGCTAATGGGGATCACCACCAGAGGGGTCGCCAAATCATTGAGGAGATTGGCCTCTCAGGGTCCCGAACACCCCCTCCAGACCTCCCCAAGCGCCCAACCTCGTCTACACAAGCTCCTCGATCCTCCACCCCTGATCCTCAGGAGGTGCTGGCGACCCCCCAAACGGTGCCGTCTCCGCTTTGGGCACTGCCTGGCTGACGACGGCGGCGCGCCCGGGCGGTGGGCTTCTGCTGCGGAAATCTAAGGGGAGCGGCTACCCGCGTGCTCCTCCCGCGCTCCTCCCTCTTCCTCCTCTTCCTCCTCCTTGCCCCTTTCTCCCCCCAATCCCTCTCCTATTGTTCTCGCCTCCTCCTCCTCCTCCTGGGTTTCCTCCTGTTCCTTCTCTCTCTCTCTCTCTCTCTCCTCTTTTCTCGTTCCTTTCGGATAGCTCCCCCCTGTCTGCAAATTTTGTATGCAGAGCATGCGACTCTTACACGGCTGGATGGCAGTTGGTGTTCAAACTGGGTCTCTCGCCTTAGCGCCGCGCACGTTCGTATTCACAGCTTGCCGCATGTATAGGGGTAGACGGTGATTCGTGCTCAAGATGAGGCTCTCGCCGTAGCGCGGCGCACACTCGTATTGAAAATTTCCACAGATAAATGAGTGGAGGGCGGTTGGCTTTCATGGTTGGGCTATCGCTACATGTGCCGTCAAATTTGATGACCGGGCGCTGGAACATTTTTAAGTCACAGCTGCACGAATAGAAGGCTGCTATCAAACCTGGGTGTCTCGACGTTGGCTTCTGCAACTTGATGGACGACCCGTCAAAGCTTGCAGCACCTTCTAAGATGGAGGGCGGTTGGTATTCAAACTTGGGCTCTCGCCTTGGCGCCGCGCACATTCGCATGAACACCTTGAAATCTTAGACGGGTCGAGAGCAGTTGGCGCTCAAAACGCGGCCCTCGCCGTAGCGCCGAGCGCATTCGTCATCAAACCTTGCAGAAATTCTAAGGAAGGACGGCGGTTGGTTCTCAAACTGCGCTCTCACTCGTAGCGCTTCTCATTCAGACCGAACGGCCGGATGGTTGAACTTATGTAGAAACAGCGCGGACGGAGATCAACTCATGTTCAATGTAGGGCTCTTGCGTTGGATTTTGAACAACTTGAGCGGCAAAAAGGGAAACTCGTGCAACAATGTCAAGGATGGGGGCATACCCCTCTCAAAGCGGAGCTCTCGCTGGACACCTCGCCGAACTTTCCTCATACATCGCGAGGAGAATACGAAGAAGTGTCTGTTCAAAACGGGCCTCTCGCCTGAATGTCAGGCCCATGCTGCGGTCGTTTTTCAGAGGGGGGTACAGAAAAGGCAAGCTTGTAGGGACTTTTGAGGAAGGGACATGAGCCGCGATGGTGTTTTTAGAAAACCAACTTCGTTGACGCATCTTGGGCTTACTCCTTGGGGTCGAAACCCAGTCTGCTCTTAGCGAAGAAAGCAACATTCATTCGGCACAATGGGGCAGGATGAACACGAAGTTAGATAACACATGTGGTTCGCCAACCTTCCTCCTCTTGCTCCCCCTTTCCATCCATCATGTGTACATTTCGCATCCACATCATCCTCGTCACCCCCCCCCAACCGTCGATATTGTCTTTTTTCTTCCTCCTTCTCGAACTATTGGCTGCTACGTTTTACTCGGGCCCTACAACGAACGGCCTTCGACCCTCCTCCCCCGCCCCCACCCGTCACCTCCACCTCGTCCCCGTCCTGCGCATCGCCCTCTCATATTCCAGTGTTGCCTGCTCCTGCCCGTCCTTATCCTCGTCCTCCCTAAAAAAAACGGCGTTTTTCCGTCCATGTCATTATCCTCCTCTCCACCTTGTCCTCCTCACCCGTTCCTCTTCCTCATCGCCATCACCCACACCACCACCATCAGCAGCAGCATCATCGCCACCACCATCAACATGACCAGAACCATCATCATCATCATCATCATCATCATCATCACCGTCATCATCGTCATCCTCACCGTAATCGTCATATTCACAATCATCATCAGCAACGGTATCACCATATGCACCACCGTCATCCTCATCACCACCCTCAACATCACCATCGTTCTCACCAGCTGCATCCTCATCCAGAACATTGTTACCACCGCCGCCACCGTCATCAACAGCACCATCCTCATGATCATCGTCAGCATCATCACCGTATCACTAATAACGGTAAACGTCCTTACGAGCATGCTCCCCTCCATCCTCATCATCATAACGATCACCATCATCAGCGACATCGTCATCATCACCACGACAACCATTATCGCCACTGTCGTCATCAATGTCATCACCCTAACCACGCGCCAGCATCATCATCACCACCGTCAAAATCATAAGTGTAAGCATCAGCGCCATCATCACCATCATCATCATCACAAACATCATTATGAACACCATCATCATCACCACCCTCATCATCAGTATCCAAAGCTACCGACCCGAATTCAGCCATACAACCAAGATGTCTATGACGCCGAACCTCGGCGAGTATATATCGAGGAAAGCGGCCCGACAGGCTGCCCAAACATTTAGAGAAGCACCTGCTGCGCGAAACCAATCGAATGCTTAAAACTCTTGAATCAGGGTGGTGGTAGGGGGAAGGGAGGTGGATCTTGGGCCACCGCGGTTGCTGTAAGGACGATTGGGGTCGAGCGGCCGAAATCCGTGTAGACGCACAGGGTTCACGTACAAATGCAAGCCGTCCCAAGCTCCCGACTTCAATTCAGCCAGACAAGCAAGATGTCCATGACGTCAAGCCTGCGCGAATACACATCCAGGAAGACGGCCCGACATGCCGCCCAAAAACTGCGAGAAGCACCCGCGAACTCTGATGGCGCCGAATCAGCAGGCTGGCCAAAGCAGACGAACCTTTCAGCGCAGGAAACGCCCAGAAGAGCCCCCGATACGTTTGGCCAAATAAATGTAAGAAGCACGAACAATAGCACCGCGTAGCCGCTGTAGATAGGGCTCGGCTAACTCGGTGAACAAATTTGGCAGGGCCCCCACCTTGGAGTTGCTGGTGAATTCGCCCAAGTCTGACTACAGCGACCACGTTTGCTGCCGGCGCATCTCGCGGCCTCGCGCTCGGTGAGGCCAAGAGAAGGGAAAGAAGGAGGTACTCTTCTTCCAAAGAGCGCCCCATTCGCAAAAATCGGCGGCGGTGACAGAGACGCCCCAATCTCGAGACAAACGCCGCATAGCCGGTCAAATCCACATGCGACTTCGAGCTGGATTCTCGAGAGAGGAGGGGGCCTGCGCCTGCCTGGGTTCGCGCGATTGCGCAGCGGAAAACAACATCAGGACATTGCCAGCGCCCGCCTTCCCTTGGCCCGCCTGGCACACCCCCCGAGGCCCATCGGCCCCGAGTCACATCGGAAACGAGGGGGCCCAGGGGGGGCGTCGCAGGCGCGGCTGAAGGGCGAGCGCGGCGCGGCCGCGCGGGGCCCAGCCACTGCCCTGCCCCTCGCCCACCTTCAGAGAAGGAGGCGATTGCGCCTGGACCTGAGGTCGCAGCTGTCGCCGAGGCTGACGCCCCGCGGCAGGGGCGTCGCCGCCTCGGCCGAAGCCGCCGCAGAGAGGTGGCCCCTCCGAGAAGATTTCGACGAAGACCCGCTGTCGGAGACGAATGGTGCGGGAAAGCGCTGGCCAGACACCACTTCGTCCAACAGCTTGATGCAGCGTTCGCTGTGGATCTGCGACGCGGGCTCGAGCGCGTGGACCGCCCGCCCCGGCGCGCCGCCCATCGCGCGCCGCCGGATCGAAGGCCTCGAACGCCAGCGACCGCGCCGGCGGGTGACCCCCGGGCCGCGCCAGCCCGACGCGCAGTCGCGCGAGCCGCCGCCGCGTCGCAGACTGCGCACTTGAGCGGCGACCGCGGCGGCCTCGACCCCCCGGGCGCGCGCGACCACCTGGAAGTCCTTCGCCGGCGTGCCGAGCGTCGCCGAGCAAAGGGGCGCCGCGAGGTGATGGCCCGAGCCGATCGCCGCCCCGCGCGCGAGGTCGTGGGAGAAGGCCCTGACGAGCACGCCCGTCTCGGACCCCCGCTCCGTCTCGGTCGCCCGCAGGCCCTCGCGGAGCGCGCCTCGGGCGCAGCGCGAAGAACAGCAGCGCGACGAGGGCGCGCTGCGCCAGCAGGCGCGCCGCGACCTCCATCGCGACTACTGCCGCGATCGCGGAGGTCGTCGGCAAGCGCGATCGCGGCGGCGCCAGTGGTGGGCGCCCTGGAGGACACGGCGGGGGCGCGGCGTCAGCGCGCCCGAGGACTCGTTCGAAACCGCGAAAAAGGTTGCCGCCGCGCGCGCCCAGGAGCCCGCGCTTAAGTCCTCCCCGACGAAATCAAACACGCTTAGCCGCGGCCCGATCGCCTCGCCCACGAAGTCCTCCGACGTCAGGCCCCGCCCGCTCGCCCGGACCTGGAGGTCGCCGAAGCTCTTCTGACGCCGCGCCCGCGCCCTGGGCTTTGCGGGGGCCGCCGCGAGCTTCATCCGGCCGGGCAACTGCGCGGCGCGCCCCTGCCGAGCGGCGGCCCGCGCCGCCCGCTGGCGCGCAAAGGCGGGCGGGCCCGGAACAAGGTCGCTAGTGAGTTTCACGTGCCCCTGCGATGGGTTGCGAAATCAAGGAAAAGGCTTGAGCGGCGAAATTCCGAGGCTTGCGGAGCCGACGGCTGAAACCGAAAGGAAGTTACGCCGAAATCAACAGCGGAGTCGCAGCCGACACGCCGAGCAGCCGAAACCGAGATGTTGCGCAGCGATAAGCGAGTTTCGCCGAAAATCAGGGAGCCGAGGGCCAACATTGAAACCGAGTGCGTAGCCGATAACCGCCCACGTGGCCCCAGAGAGTTCTGATGAGATGAGCCGTCCATAGCTCAAATTGTGAGGACGTTTTGAGCGGGGGCCTGGAGGAGCAAGCTGGCGGAAACGGCGCTAGCCCATTCAGGATCGAATCGGATCGACTTCGGCGTCGGCGTGTGGCGGCAGCAGCAGCAGCAGCAGCGGTTCTGGCATATCCCCAGCGGCCGCGGCCCTAGCGCAGCTCAGCTTGCACAAGTCGATCGGTTTTGCAACCGAGCACGGGCGCCGCCGCGCAGCGCGGCAATCCGATCGAGCAGGCAGCCGCAGAAACGAACCTCATCCATCCTCATCCTCCTCCTTCTCTTCATCCTCCTCCTCCTTCTCCTCCTCCTCGCCGCCCTCTCCTTCGCCCTCCCCCCCCCCGCTCCTGATCCTCCTCCTCGTCCTCCTACTCTTCCTCCTCCTCCTCATCCTCCTCCAACCCCATTCGCTGCCAGCGCGCAGCGTCGAACGACCTACGCAGGCGCCGCCGCAGCTCCGGGCCCGGGCCCCTTCATGGCCGAGCTCGTGGCCTTCGAGTGGCCGCGCGACCGCCGACTGCCCCCCTCCGTATCCTTGATCATCAGGTCGATCGATGGGAGCGCCCCCTCGGGCACCGAACACGACGACCACCGCAATGCCGCCTCCTTACTCCTCTTTCTCACCATCCCCCCTCTGCCGTTGCTTCTCCTGCTCGTTCCTCCGCATCGCCCCCCCCCGCGCTATCTTCCCGTCGGCCTCCTAGTCGCCCAGGGTCCTTGTGATGCGGCTTTTTCTCATTGCCCTTTGTTCCCATTATTCCGCCCCCCCCCCCCCCCCCCCTTTCCATCCTTGGGTTGCGTGGCGCGGTTGCCCGCATGTCTACGCATCTACGCGTGCATTTACAAGCGAATTGAAGTAGCTACAAATAACACTTGCACGTTCATATATACAAACATCTGCCATGCTACTGCCGCGCCCCGACAACGCGAAGCCCATGGCGCTGCAAGCGCCGCCCCCCGCACTGAGATGCACAAGCGTTTCCGATGCCTGCCTTGTTCATCATCGGGATGCGCAACTCCCAGCCCCGCATCGCCTGGTGGGCGCATTCCGTCACAATGCACGCTGGTGGAGTCCAGATGATGTCACCAGGCATCGCGATGCCGTAGAAGATGGTCGAGTCGTTGGCTGCCGTGCTGCAGAAACGGGAGGGATGCTGGCCTTTGAACCACTTCAGGACATCATCGTACCGAATATTTGGATCGTCCTTGATCTTCTTGAAGTCCATGAACATGGTGCGCAGTTTGTCATATGGCACGATCGCCGCGCGGCGGTCACCGTCAAACTGCACGCGGAGGCACCCCGTAGAAAGGAACTCCGAGCCAGCATAATATGTTTTGCTGCCAAATCCGTAAACACTCGGAGTCGTCAACCATTTTCTTTGGTCAGGCGAGTCCAGTAGCTTGAGACTGTCATCATCGAATTTGTCCCGGAGGTCCGGAGGCGCGCCCAGCTTCTCGATTGCTTCCTTCATCTTCTCCTCGAAGGCAAGCCCCTCCTCTACATGCAACTGCGCGCGACCAGGCGGCTTGGTCTCCCTCTCCGTTCCCTCGAAGCCAGCAGTGAATGAATCAAAGGTACTCTTGAGCACCGAGTCGCCCCGCAAAGCATTGACAAACTCTCGCCCAGCATGGATCAAGAACGGCACCTGCGGAGGTTTCAACATTCGTGCGCAGAATTGTTTGGGTTGGACCCCGGTCAGGTTGCTGGATCCTGGGACCTTCGGGTTCTCAGAGACGGGGAGTGAATTTTTGAGCATCCTGCAACGCACCACACGTGAACATGTGTTAGACGTCGAGCAACCGGGGATTCTGGGGTGACGGGTGACGGGCTCATCCCTTTCGCTCGCGGCCACGCTTTTTGGATCACCTCTGCCCACCACCCCAAGAAGCCGGACTCAAGCAGTGATAGCTATGGGGTGACTTGGCGGCGCTGGCACTCAGCCCACACATGAGATATGATCTGAACAGCATCCGAAATGTTTTACAGGGCCAGGCACCTGCCAATCCACAGTGTCTTTCCCCGCGATGAAAGCATCCATTGACGAAAGAGTCAACGTATGCTCTGTGATATTGAAGGAGTAGTCGATGATGCGAATGGTGCTGTCACTGGCGCTGTCGGCCTTGTCTTTGCCTTCGACATTGCTGCCCGGCCCTGCTCTCTGCGCAGCGTCGTTGGTGCGTGCGGTCTTGTGCTTGGTGACCATGTCATTGCGCAGGCACTTCATATTGTCGATGAGCTCTTTGAGAGCAGCCTTGCGCTTGCTGACGAGCGCCGTTGCTTCCTTGAAGTCTTCGTCCTTGACGCAGAAGTCGTAGGCTGATTCATTTGCGGCCAACAGAATAGAGAACGTGTCCAGTACACTGAGCGCGGGCAGTGACACAGGAGGTTCTGGATCAAACTCCATCGAAGGTATTTGGGAAGAGGATTCGAGCTCTGACACTTCAACTTTGACACGCACTTCAGAAGGACCTTTCTTTGCTCCTGCTTTGTCCATCTCACCGCTCTGCTTGCCTGCGTCGCCGTCGAGCTTGTCTTGATCGGGCGTCGCATCCTGACCCTTGGCGGCCTGAATCGGCTCCACGTCCTCGGGCTTCTTGTCCGAAGCACTGCCGCCTTCAGTGTTCGCAGCTTCATCCTTCTTCTCACCCATGCCGCCTTCGCCGGTGGTCTTCACGTCTTGATCTTCTGGCATATCTTCTGCGGGCGCAGCTTCACCCTTGCGCTCGGTCTTCCCTGCGGCGCCGCCTTTTGAGTCCTCTCGTAGTTCTGTCTTCGCTGACTCTTCCTCCTCCTCTGCTGAAAGGTTGTTGCCGCGCCTGGTGATCTTGAAAAGCCTATCGGTGCTCACGTCCTCCACGCAGTCCGTGTCGGTCACGAGCGCTACGATCACATTTCCAGTAGCGTTGTCCGGGATATGTTTGACCACGACGCTGAAACAGAAGTCGTCGGCATTCCATGCTGAATCCTTCGGCCCAGTTAGAGTCTGCTGCGTAGCCGCAAGGACATCGAGCTTGTTGAGATCGGAGAGGCACACAGGGGCAATCCTCGACACGTCGGGCAAATCGAAGGCTTCTTTGGGACCTGCATCCTTCTTTGCGTTGGAGGTCTGAGTCTTCTTACTCTTGTCCCACCGATCCTTGATGACCTGCAGCTTCTCTGGCGAGGTAGTCATTGCTTTGTGCAGCTCGAGACGGACATTTGCCAGTTCGATGTACTTGTTGAAGGTCTTGAAGTGGCGGCTGTCTGGGACATGCGTCTGCTTCACCAGGCTAACCTCGTTCTCCAGGCGATTGGCCCCCATGGTCGCTTCGTCAACCTGCTTCTGCAAGTAAGAAACTGCGCTCGATCTAAGCCTCAACCGCTTCCTCGACGCTGCTGCCGTTACTGCTGGGCTATTGCTTTCAGACTCACCTTGTTCACCATCGGCTTCGCGTTTCTTCTTTCCTTCTTCAATTGCGCACGTCCCCTTCCCGTCGTCGCCATCATCTGCTTTCCGCTTAGCCCCGCGGCCGCTGCTTGCGGCGCCCGAGCCCTTCTCACTGTGATCCTTCTTTTCTCTATTGGCACCTTTGTCTTTTGAGTCGCGGCCTTTCTGATCAACGAGCCATTGGACGTTGTTTATGTCTCCCTCCTTTGCATCGACGAATTGGCCTTCCCCGCCCGGCGCAAAAAATGTAGATGAGGATTCCCCCGACGACCCAGAGACGTTTTCAGCCAACGGCCCCATGTCTTGAAAACGAGCGTGGCGCGTGGTGAGCTCCGTCTCGAGAGCTTGCATGCCTGCCTCTCCCAAGTTTTTCTGGAGATTCCTCCTCTGAGTGACCCTATGCTCATCGCGCTGGCCATTGTAAAACTTGAACTCGTCCTTCGTGATCGCGGGCAGCTTTATTTCGCCAGTTGGCGCGAACCTCGGCTTCACCCTCGGGTTCTTCTTGAGCTGGTTCCACTTCGCCATCTTCTTCGCAGGGTCCTTGATGCTGCCGCCGTCCGCTGTCCCACAAAACCCGAAGAAAGCCTCCTGCGTCATGAAATCGCCCTCTGCCCACGTCTCCAGACCCGAGGATGCGACCTTTGACTCGACGTAGCTTGTCATGTCGAACTGGCCTGACTTGACTCGCTCCGAGCTGGCAGGGCACTGCGTGATGAACTCCGCCATAATGTCCGTCCACTCCTGGTCGTTATCCTTCTCCTTTCTATTGAACCACTCCTCGCAGTCCTGGGCTGCCGCTACGCGCCTGGCACGTTGAACGTTCGACTTGCAGTAACTGCATTTATATGAGCCCTTAGCTTTTGGCTTGATTCCCCCATTCAGCTTCTCGCAGAACTTGCGTAAGCAGTTCTTCCCAGAATCGTATTTCCCCCGATCCTGTCTCTTCTCCTTATCGATCGTCATCTTGACCCCCTTGTTGGCCTCGCCTGGAATGGCGGCGTTCTTTTTGCCTCTGCCACCACCCCGCCCTCTGCCGCCGCCCCTCCCTGCCTGGGGCGGCGACGACAAGCGCGCGCATGCAATGTCGCACTGGATATGGAAAAAGCTATCGGAAGTTCCCTCGCGCACGCACGAGCACAGACGCGACTCCAGATCAGAAGCTCCTGCAAGGGCGTCCGATCTGCCGCTGTGCCCATGCGCCGTGGGTTGGATTCCCATATCCGTGCACGCACAGCATCGCGATATGAATGCCGAAGCTGCTGCATGATGAATGGGCGGCGCACCCTCGTCGTCATCCTCATTGCCAGCGGACTTGGACGCCGCGCACTCGTTGTCAGAAGACTCGACGCCGCCGCCAGCTGGGCTGAACACGCTGTCGGCGTCGTCCAACATCATGGTGGCACTCGTTGGTGCAGTCGGGTGGTTGCCCACGGTGGGGTAGCTTGAATAATCGCGCGCGGCAGGCCGCACCGTCACCTTGATCCCTCGTGGCTGTTGAAGTACGCGGGGCAATCAGGTGTGCACGTGGTAGCGCAACCAAACAACATAGCAGGGCGCATTACACGTAGCCAGAGTGGTAGTGGTAGCAGCAGCAGTAATATCACTAGGGTCGTGATGTGGTGATTGTGCTTGAGGTGTGCCCATTATTAGCCACAGCTGTGGCAGTAGCAGAAGTAGACGTAGTAGTAGTAGTAGTAGTAGCAGTAGTAGCAGCAGTAGCAGTAGTAGTAGTAGTAGTAGTAGTAGTAGTAGTAATCGTAGTAGTAGTAGTTTTAGTAGTTATGCTATTAGTAGTTGATGTAGCAACAGACCTAGAGGCAGCGGTAGCAGTGGTATCAGCGGTACTACCTAGGCGTAGCAACAATATGATGTAAGATGTAGAAACGTCAGTAGTCGTAGCAGTGGGAGTGACGGTAGTAGCAGTAATGGTTCGGATATCATCCGTGGTCACAGCCGTAATACTACTAGTGACAGTAGCAGGTGTAGCCGACGTCGTAGTCACAGTAGTTGTCCTCCTTATCCTTCTCCTCCTCGCTCCTCCTCCTCCACGCTATCATCAGCCCTCTACCTCGCAGGCAGCGCATTAGGTAAATCAGAAAGGAAAGTCGCGGCAACCCTCCAGCGGAGTTTCCAAATAGCCCCCATCTTCTTCCGAAGTTCATCCAATCCCGGCCTATAGCCCCATAGCAGCCCAATCGGTGATTGAGCGTTCAGCTACATGGAACCTACTGGGCCACGGCCAACACCCAAGAGCTTACAAGGGTTGCAGGGGCTCCAGACAGACCGAATTGCCCCCAAACACATCGAAACGAATTCCAAACCAACGCCCGCGAGAGACGCGCGATTCTCAGTTGCGCCGTCCGGGGGAGGGACAGTGAACAACCGCTATCTGTAGAGCACCCCCCTGGAATATCGTAAGCCATGTAGCCCATGGGGCGAGACGCAAAAAAACAAAGCACTATCGCATCCTCTGCGAGTCAGAAACGCGAAGCGTAATGGATGATTATGAAGACGAACAAAACGCAAGCACACTTTTCAAGCGACCATCTCTGTAGTCTTGGCTCTGGCCATTCTGAACTGACACCGACCAGGAAGCGAATGCGACGCCTCAGAAGTTCCACTTGCACGATCTGCTGCAGGCTCAACGAAGATCATAGATCGTCGTCGCTGCAGTCCTCAGCGTCGTCATCCATCTGCAAAGGCACCGCCGGGCGCATCTCCGAATGTGGGATGGGAACGGCGAGGGCAAACATGAGTACGAATCCAGCAACCATAAGGTTCATCCCGTTGCTTGCAACGCGCGTGGCTTCAACGGCGGTAAATTTCGACAAGATGGATGCAACCGCGTTGTTACTTGAATAGTCAGTGAGTGTGCTGTCGATGGCAATGCCCTGCGCAAGCATACTCTCCATTGGCGTGAAGAGGCGCTTGGCCGCTGTCGACCAAAACATTGACTTGCGGAGCTTTGTTGGGCACGCTGTATCATAAGATGCGCGCGGGCCTGGATTCTGTGACAGGTCAAACACATAATGTTGCATATGTGTGTCGTCCTGTCCATCATAAACCATTGACAAGTATTCTGACAATCGCATTTCACATCCAGGTGGCAATAATTCCTCGGCAGGGATACCATTACCGTACCAATTGCGCCGCCGTTTCTTACATTGCCCCATCAACATACTCCTTACATTCTCCTCGCTGTCGACACAGAAGCAGCCACCATGCAACGCTGAACGTTCCCGGCGCAATAGCTGCCGCAATGTAGACCTGTGTTGGGAGAGGTATTGCAACGCAGTTGATATAACAACACATTCTCGTTAAACCAACCCGTTGAAAGACCCCCCCTTGAGAAACTCCAAAATGACAGATGTATCATCGTCATGCGTGGTCTACTTTGAAAATGTGACCTCTCATGTCTGATATTGTCTGACCACCCAGCAAAGCGAGACTTCTTGGCCATCAGCGTCCACTTTCGAATTCGACGGGAAAAGAAACCGACATCGCATGGGCTGATCACCATCACAACAAAAAATGCGTCTTGGCAATTGCCTTGAACAGCCAATCCGCCTCGAATAGCGCAGTGCACTCGTGGAAGACAATGTCCTCCTGCTTGTGCAGGCGCTCGAACAGCCACGTCATGAACACCGTGTTGGTGGTGCCACAAAGCCCCGACCGCTCGCCCACTTTGGACCAGTGGATGCAAGGCGTGCCTGCGATCGATACTCGCAACACGTTTCCAGATTGCGATGCATTCACGGGCACTCTGTTGCAGGCAATTGGATTGTCAAGCGCTGCCGCCATCTTCGAAACAATCTCTGGGCTGAGGCGGCGACGAATCTCTTTCTTGGCGATGCCCAGCTTGACCATGCCCTTGAACTGTTCGTAATGGGTCTGTGAAATGTGATCGATCTGTGTCTTGGCATGCTCTGTGAGCTTACCCAGGATGTCACCAAGTACCCTAGTCGTTGTTGACCTTGGCCAGGCTTGTAATACTTGCCGACAACTCACATCTGAATCGCACGCTCGTGGGGGGCCCTTCCCCGCCCTGCCCGGGCCCAGGAAACATCAAAGTTTTAGGAGGGCTATTGCATGTGATTGGTTGTATTTTCAAAGTTGCGGTTGGGTGTTGGGGTTGAGAGACTCTCTTTGGGGACCTACCGAATGCCTCAGAGCAGATGACATTGCCTGTCATACCGCTGCTCTGGTGCACCTCTCTCTGGATCAAGCCGGCGCCCATGCGGAAACAATATTCCTGTGATGGCAGAACTGATCTCGATGCCACCTGGTAGGCGCTCGCACATCCTGTCATAGAGGCCCTGACCTCCACGCAAATTACGAAGGTCCCGCAACAACCGCGTTGGCCACGCCAACACGTCCTGGACTTCGCGAGGATCGATTCGGCACGCCATGCGCGCTGGGCCCAAGGGAAGCCTAAGGGGCGAGGATCCTCTGGTTCGGGCCGTAGGCCATGGCCTAGCCACTGCGTCGCTGCGAGGAGAAGAAAACCAGCGGGATTCTTCAAACGGCGCTAAAACGTAATGTGTTGATTCCGACATTTTTGGAACTCAAACGCAGAACATCCCATTGGGCTCTCTCAAACGCAGCAGAACGCACCAAACGACCAAGATACATCGAAGTTCAGCAAAACCAAATGAGAAACCAAACATTTGAAACCGTAACTTTCCATGACATCTTAATTTCGATTCAAAAACATCTGAAAACAATATCTGGAGGCTGTTGCTGCCACCGACGAAATTCAATTGGACATCGCCCGAACGGGTTCAAAAAACGCTGCGTGTTCAAACGCCATGGGGCGGGTTCAAATGCCGCTTCAGCGCGTTCAAATGCCTCTGGGGCGCGTTCAAACGCGATTTGCGCACGCTCATGATTTGAACCTGTTCAAGCGAGTTCAAACCTCAAAGCTGATATGTCAGCCTGCTTGAAGATTTCATTAACAAACTAAGGTTATTTTATTTTAGATGTTTCTTGAAATGGTGGTGAACAAATCCAAAATCATAGCAGACAACATGAAAATCACCAGATGACTGAAAAGAATCATTCAGCGAACAAAACACAACACAACCTATCTGTCTGAGCTGTTTGTTTGGCAAACCTGTCCCGAAACTCATTGAAACCATGAGAATATTTTCAAAATGTCGGAATCGATCGTCTAGCATCAATGTGTTGTTTCTTGCCCTCTTCCGGCGCCGCCCTCCCTTCCCCTCTTCAGGCGCCGCCCCCCCTCCCCCCCGCGCTCTCTGCTTTGTCCTCGGGCCGATTCCTTGAACCGCTTCTCTGCCTCATCCTGTTTCTCCTACAGTGTTCTGCCGTTGACCGCCACACGTCTCATTGTCATGATCTTACTATGAGATTGAAAGACGGATCTCGCCAGAGCTCGCCAGTTCAATGAGATATCTCCGACGCAGCTTCGCCCCCGCATTGCCACGGGGCGGGGGGCTCGCTAACGAGGGAGAGGATGAGGCAGGGAGGATGCCAGAAAAGGAGGAGGAGAGCCGGAGCAGGAGCAGGATCAGCAGGGAAGGTTGAGCTCGAGGAGGAGGGGGTTGAGGTCGAGGAGGACAGGAGGAGGTTGAGGTCGAGGAGGAAATATTGGTTACAACACGCAGTAGCTTACCAAGAGTGACTCTAGGAAACGGTTGGGCTGGGCGACTGCAACATCGGTTGCCCCGTGCCCATTCAAAGATCAAGCGCTAGCTCTGAAAGCATCGATGTCGACTCGACTCTGTCCCTCTTTTTTCCCCCCTCTCTCTCTCCGATGCATATCGTTCCATGTGCAACTCGGTCGCATGAATATTTCAAGAGAAGGGTTCGAGTTCGTCGAGTTCCCAATAGCCCGACACTCGACTTCGTCTGAACGTCGGAATCGACGAATCGATTGGCGATCACCCACTTCGATTGTGGACGCGCCATCAAAACAACTATTCTGTAAGTTGATAGCAGACACCAGCAAGCGCATTCTGGCCTAGCCCAGGCCTGCCGCTGCTGGAGCCGCTGCAGCGGGGAGACCAGCGCGAGCATCCTCACCAGCCTGCCACTCGCGGCACTGCACCTTCGTAGGGCGCATCTCCTCCAGGGTCTCGAGGGGAAGCACTGGCATTTTGCGAGGGTCGATCCTCTGGCGGTCTGCTTTGTCCTTCGGCGGCAGGCAATTCGGTTGTCTCGAATTGTAGAGTGCGTTGTGCGCTCTTCCTCCTCCTCCTCCAACTCCACCTCCCTCTTCCTCATTCTTCCCCTCCTCCTCCTCCCTCTTATCCCCCTCCACCTCCCCCCCCCCCTTCCCCCTCCTTCTCCCCCCGAGGTTGAGGTCGAGCGGTCCTGGCGGTTGAGGGCGTCGCAGCACCACGTGTAGATTATGACCAGGGTCTCCTGGCAGCACTCGTCTGCATCCTCGAAGATGGACAACGTCTTCTTGCACGGAATGCCTGCAGCCGCCCTGCAGCGGGCGCAACGCGCGGCCTCCCAATAATCTTTCTTGTCGAGCGTGGCGGGCCTGAAGGCAATTACGAACGGCCCCCACATGCGGGACTTCTCGTGCCTGAAATGGACAACAGTGGCGCCATCGCTACCACTCGAGTCGCCTGAATCCGAGTCCGAGCTCGACGATGAGGAGCTCGTCAATGATTCCTTCGAGGGCGAGTCAGCCTCGCCAGCACCGCCCTCGCGCTCGATGTCCTGGCCAACATCCTCCGCCTCGTTTGACTCGCCCTCGTCCTGGGCGCCGTCAACGCCGAAGAATTGGCCGTCAAGGTCATCTGGATCTCTGGCAGGTGGGGCCTCCCAGCGGTGCATCTAAATGAGGTTTGATTGGTCGATGCAATTTAACGGCAGTAGGTAGTAGACAGAGTGTAGACGATAGTATGTAGACAGCCATTCAGAGCCCGAGTCTCCGAGTGACATCGAATCATCGCATTACGAAGATTGCGAAGACGCCACCAGACCGCCAGCCTGAAAAGGGCTAGACTCTTCCGTAACCTAAGTAGCAGTAGGATCTACATCAACCTATCTAGGTGTAGGTGTGGGACCTGAAATTGCTCGACCCTCTCACGACAATCATTTAGAGGACCAGGCCAAGCTGCCTCGTCGCCGTCCGCCAAGATGCCTGGCCCTGCAACTCGACGTCGCTTACGTCGTCGTTTGCCATGTACGATGCCCTTCTCGAGGAACTTGGCGCAGTACGACATCTGCTTCAAGTGCCAGACCCCGTTCTCCCGGGCCTCGTCGAAGCGCGGGCGCAGGAGTTTCGCGGTGGCGAGGGCCAGCAAGTAGAAGCGGCGTGGAACTGCGCCGCGTTGAATCCAAAACTCTTCGGGTGCATCGTCAGGCTTGCAAGGGATTATCGCAACATCCTTTGTCTTGAGTTTGGCGGTCCAACCTTCTCTGATCAGATGCATCCACAGTTCCCACCCTGAGTAGAGGGCCATGCCCCTGCCGACCCTCTTCTTCAAAGCTAAGACAGGGTTGCCGATGGAAGTGATCACGTTGCACAGCGGCAGCCCGTCCCAAGTCATTATCCAGTGGGAGCTTTCGTCCGTCATCTCAACGACTTTAGCGTGCCCCCACGTCTCGAGCATTATCAACTTCTCATAGATGTGGTCGTCGTCCATGAACTTTACGTTCAGCGTGTTGTCGTTGTGGGGGAACGCCGCTGCTTCCAGTAGCATGTTGACAACCTTGAGGTCGACTTCGTCTGGCATGTGCACTGCCGCCCATGGCGCAGAACGCCCCCCTGCATTGGACCACTTCAACAATTTCTGTGGAAATCTATTCTGGTCTCCGAATAGAGTGCCAGACCGCAGTAGAGCTGGGGACCCAGACGACCCATTGCGCCCTTTCACCCTGGTGAAAGTGCGCTTCTCCACTGTCACCGGGCACTCGTCGCCTGCCTTAATGTCGGTCAAAAGGTTGGCGTCGTCAATGTCGACGAGCTGGAAATACATATTGCGACGTCTGTTCTCAACAAGGGCGTCTTCGTGACCCGCTCGGTGGGCAGCGTCTTCCCCCTCGGAAGATGGCTGAAATATACGACAACAATTGGAGGATGGGAGTGCGGAGGAGGTCCGAGAGAAGAAGGTAGTGGAAGCGGGGTGGCAGGATTGCGGAGGAACCCACTAGTAAGATGAGAGCGTGAGCAAGGGGAAGCAGTAGGCAGAGGGAGTTACAGGACGAATTAAGTTAGGGGGAAAGGGTTTAGGAGGAGTGAGGATGGTACGAGAGGTGGAAAGGCTAAGGAGTAGGAAGGATGAGGGTAGGAGTGAGGAGTGTACGAAGATGGCTCAAGGAGGACTGTCCTTGACGGCTCCCAATCCACCACCGAAAAGAATATGTGATCACCTTTTGGAAGGAAATCGCCCTGGCCGTCTTCTGCGTCGACATCAATGACGTCCGCATCTTCCACAAGCTCATCGCCCCCTGCAGGTCCAGCGCGATCACCGTTGTGCAGGCCTGCAGAGGTCATAGCTAAGCTCTGCATCACGATGAAGTCGCCATCGCCATTGTCGAATGCACCAGACCTCGGATGTGGTATAGAATAGATTGCATTGGCATCGCTTCGGCATGTCTCCTTCCAATGTCCGAATGCATGCAACTGGTGGGCGAACATAATCGGGTTCGATGTGGCCTTGGCTGGCTCCTTGCGTAGCAAACCTGCATGTTTGTCGTGCTGTCTCTGCTCTCTCTCTTCCGTCCGGCTTGGCCTCGACTAGCCTTCGCCAGGGCGGTGCATTGGTTGAGGGGGTCAGCGCGGCAGACGATGGGCCAAGCTTGCTTTGAGGAAATATTTTTCGTCTGGCCATCCAAGCTAGGGTGGCGAAGGAAATTGTGCTCCCTCAGAACAGCTGTGGGATTCTTGATATCGTCCAGGTACCGTGCCATCTCGCTGAATATTTCTGGATCTTCCAACGCTTCCAAAATCTCCTTCTGGCGAAACTCAACGTCGACAGTAGGCGCCTTAGTATCTGTTGCACGAACGACAGCTCGCTTGATTTCTGCGTGAGGCCTCTCCCCCATGCGATCGTTGACCGAGAGAACGCCGAAGCGACCTATGATCCTCTTGAAAGCAGGCATGTCGCCCAGCACCTTCTGCCTTGTGGCAAGCAAAGATAACATCGCTGAGTGCGGAGAGTCAGGCGCACAGAAAATGTGTGATAGACGATGGTGCAGAGCATGAAAGTCACCCCCTTCTGCGTGCATTGCACTGCCGCAAGCACTTCCCAGCACCATCAGCAACGACGCCTTCATCGCGGTGAACCAGCACGCACAGAAGGTGCGGAATCTTGCCCCAGAAGTCGAACTTGAGATCGAGTTGTTGCATTGTTGCAGCTTGCCCTAGTGAGAAGCCATGAATTACATCCTTCCGATCTTGTGGTAGGATTTGGGCTACGTCGCCAACAAGTGCGCATTGCGCAGCCTCCAACAAGCATCTGGCTAAATAGCGCATGTCCCCTGAGGCCATGGAGTCGGCCCTCATGCCTGCCATAAGGCAGGGCGTCGCCAACTTCCGCGCATTGCGCCTGTAGGTGCCACGTGGTCGGCCGATGATCTGCAATGAGTCCTCGGATCTCAGATGGCTGCGGCGAGTGCACACGCCGAGCGTGATGTGCTCGTGGCATTCGCACGTCTCCGACCACGCCATTAAGAACTCAGGTACCTTCGAAAGCTTCTGGATGGCGTAGCAGAGCCCCCAGAACTTGCTGCGACCGATCGCCTCGGAAACCGTGTCGACGCTAATCTTCTCCTCTTCGTCATCATCGTTCTTGGGAGCGTCGTGCTCAGCTGCTGCTGCATCTTCTCCGCCTGACTTCTGGCATGACTCACTGGACCAAATGAATTGGAGCGCTTGCTTTACGAAAAGACAGCCGTCGCAACAATTAACAACGACCTCCCACCTGTGCTCAATCAGCTTCGGGCAGACCGCGCTGTTGAAATACGATCTGAATATATCAGTCTCAGGGCTGGCGCAACAACGCTCCTGCAATCTCCTCCTAGAGTCATGCTTGTGCAGAAACAGGGGCCGATGCTTCAACAGTCCCTTCGCCCAGTTCCAAAGTGGCAAAGATTCAGCAATCGTGCCCATGATGCCGTCGAGGATGTGCAAGTTGCCCGGGGTGATGAGGCCGAACGGCATCACGTTGGAGAAGTTGGATTCAACGCCAACGGATGCTTCGCGATTCCACACTCCATCTTCTCCAGCTCCGTTGTCATCAGAACCCTCATCATCGATCATAACAACGCGAAGTGGGCCACAACCACGTGGAAGTATGTCGCGTAAGTCCAAGCCAATTCCAGACCCGAGGCCGCTCTCTGTGCCAAGGTCAGTGCAGGCGCCGACTGTCTCAGCAAATATCGTCTTGATCGACAGGGCGCCCAAGCTCTCCAAGTGAACGCTGTGCAACCAGCATGCTGACTTGCGTGCAAGACCTGATGCTCCTTGCCCGCCGCCCAAGCAAGTGAGCGGCCACCGATGGTGCCTCACGGGCGATCTCAGCTGGTCCTGCTCTGAGTCAATTTGGAGCTTGGGTAAAAATTTAAAAATGTTTTGTTGAGTATACAAACGCCGCTCTGCGCGTGCATCTGGTTTTGTTGGAACCCTTTCCATGTTCAATTTTTGATGTGGGTATGTTTGACCTTCTGTCCTCCAAGTCGGCGACGCTGCTCTCGCTGTTGTCATCATCATCGAGGGGGTTCGGGATGAGAGCTAGATCGCGCCTGCATTTGATCACCTTGGAGATGCCGTCCATGTTGATTTCGAACGAGCTGATGACCATCCAGTCGACGCCAGCCTGGGGGCTACTGCCAAGCCACCACACCCGGGCAACGCCCAACGACTCGAGGATAACGATTTGGTCGAGTGGATCTTCCGATTTGAACAGGCGTGGTAACATTCGATCATGTGGCCGATGCAAGCGCTTCCTATAGTTCATGAACACGGTATCCAATCGCAGACGTAACCGACTGAACGGCGCAGCCGACGGGATAGTGAAGTCCTCGGGAGAAGCGGACTTTGCTCGGGAGAGTTCCCTCGCCTTCTCTTCCTCATCGTGCTCACCTTCCTCCTCCCCCCTCTCCCCCATCATGCTGCTCCTCCTCATCCTCCTCGCATTATCATCCTTATTGTCCTCCTCTTCTTTCCGTTGCCTCCGTCCTATCCTCATCCCATCCTCTTCCCCCTCCCTCATTTGCCTCCTCTTCCTCCTCCACCTCCGCCCCTTGAAGTACACCATGGCCGACTCGCGCATCGCTGGTGGCAGCGCCGCCATCAGCGACCCAGTCATGCCATCGCGTAGGTAAACGTCCCTGCGTATATTGTGGCTGACGGCGAAGCACTGCAATAAAAAGTGAGACTGGCACCGCTTCACGCTTGCAGTCGAGCTCGGTTCGGTCGACGTGGCAATGGCCTCCAAGTACCGCGCATTCTCCTCGAATCGTTGCTGCGCGCCCTCCTTGTAGGTCGGCGCGCCATCGACGCAAGCGATGGGGCTGAACTCGTCGGGAGGACTCCACTGCGCATTAGCAGCCGGTGCCGCGAACGGGCTTCCAGGGGCGAGGGTCTGCTGCGAGCATGCGCGGATGTCGTCGGCGATGCGATGCAGAGTCTGGCCGCCGAGAGTAGGCGTCTCCTCGCAGGAGCAAAGCAGAACGACAGCATTGACAACTGAGCACATCGTGTCACTCTCATGGCAAAGGCATCTCCAACGCAGCAGGCACATCAGCAAGCCTAATTCGCGCAATGGCAACGCGCCTATGCTACACCAACAACTTCTTATACCCCTCACTTGAAACCGCCCCTGGCGTTCAAGCGATTGGCCTCGAGGGGCTCTAGGGCGAGGTTCTGGTGCAGGCGGCCACTCTCCAAGCTCACGTGCACAACCCATTCTCCTCAGCTGGCCCCGATGATATTTGATCATGCCGATGTGTGTCCAACTGCAAGTTACGGCCAGACGGGCGATGACTGCGTTGCACGACGCGGCAACCACATCCTTTCGTCCAAGGCCGATTGCGCACGTGCGCAAAATACATGGAGGAGAATCGGTTTCGGGGGGCCGCAGAGCACGCGTCGAATCGGGACGGGAGGAGTGATGCGAGAGCACATTAGGGCACGGGGGATCAGGAAGAGGAGGAGGGGGAGAGGAGGTGGAGGAGGGGGCGGCGGAGTATATTGGAGGAGGATGAAGACCAAAAAAGAAGATGCATTATTGCTTGCACTGGGTCGCACACGTGCGCAATCAATCGTTACGCGTGCGTCCTCTTTGTTGACCGTGCGGGAACCCCAAGAATAAAAGACGTGGCTGACCTCGCAAGTCCCCCACCTCACCTGCATGGCCATGTAGTGGAACTTCGATTTCATGAGGTCGTCAAGCTGCGAAGGCGAGATCTCTTGGATCAGTCGGTTCGCGCACTCTGGGCTCAAGTTGTTACCGAACATGGTGGGATCGGGGGCAACCTCTGCTAGGCGGACGCGCTCTACCAAGGGCACCGCTTTCGACGCCTTCAGGAAGGCCACGCTCTCATGGCCATGGAAGTACTTCTGAAACCTCCAGGATCCAAAAAGAAATCCGACCTCAACGGGATCACCTCAAGAGGACCTCAACGGAACATCAACGGGACCTCAACGGGACCGTACGGATATCGGTCTATAATGGGTGTCATTTGTTAGTTCATGATCCGACTGATGTTGGGCATGGAAATGCCTAGCAGAAAATAGGAAAGATAACAGGGTGGACAAGCGTGAGTCGGTCGGATTTCCCGTCTGGCAACCAACACTGCTCCGGGGTCAATTTTTCAAGCAGGTCCACGTGCGACAACCCTGGCTCGACAAGCGCGGTTCCCGTTATCTCACGGTCGAGGTAATCGCACGGGCCCAGAGACAGACCTTTGGCGGTGGCCTTGTCAACCAACACCTTGTTGATGTAATCCGACCTTGGAAGGGCGAGGCCGCCTTGTGCAAGGTGGCGATGGCTATGTGGAAGTCTCTCCCAGGTCACGCTGTCTCCTTGCTGGCACGGGCGCAACCCTGCAATGAACGCAGGGTGCGGAAATTCTGCTCGCTGGAGGCCCCCGGGGGGGCCTATCCTGCGCTGCAGCCGCCGCCATGGGCAGCGCAGCTTTCGAGCCAACAAGGCCGCCGCCGACGCCGTCGCCACTGCCACTTCGGTGCCCGACGCCATTGCCCCCCTGGCCCTCACATTACGAACGGCGTGGCCCCGCACGACACGGCACGGAGGAAAGAAGGAGGAAGCGAAGGAGGACGGAGGAAGGAGGTATGAGTAGCTTAGGATGGCCTGAGGATACAAGATTTTTCGATTTGGATTCTGATTTGGAGCCCCATGAGGAAAGGGTGCAGTCTTTTAGGGTTTGGGCTTCTGGTTGGAGAGAAGATGCGGCTGTAAGAGTTGGTTTGGGTCGCCGAGGGCGACACTTAATCGAAACCGATCCAAAAAGGCCAACGGCGGGGCACGCGGCCCGCCGCTGGGCCCGCCCGCGCGAGCATGGCGCGGGGCGAAGGCGGCGGGGGCCGCCGGCCGCCAACGCCCCCTTGAGGGGCCATCGGCTGCGCTCCAGTCGGACGGCAGCCATCTGCAGTGGAGTCACGAGCCTGTCGCCGACGACAAGGCAGCGATACTCTGCGCAACGTTCATCACGACGCGGCGCCCACTCCGACTCTTTGAGACAGCGCCAGCCACGCTCATCGAACCCCCGAGAACAACGAGACGCTTGCCATGGTTCTGAGCCTGTAGCCATATAGGGTAACCCGCGCCTCGCGCCCAGGAATACTCTCGCTGTTCTCCCGCCGCTCGAATCGGCCGACCACCTTCGAACCCTGCTCAATGATCCCCCACGGGACTTCATGGGAATCGCCATGGCGTCCCAGCCTCCCAAACCTGCATGCATCGCCAGGGGCGGCGCCCCCCCGCGCTGGGGCCCCCTGGAGAGCCCGAAGGATCGCGATCAGGACCATGAGCCTGGACGTCGTCGGGGCCGCAAATCCACGGAGCAGCGCCCTCCCGTCGAGGGCGGCGGGCGCAGCGGCAGTCCGAGCCCGGCGCCCGGCGCGGCGACGAGGGCCCCCCGGGGCGCCCCCCAGGCCCCGGCTCCACCTCTCGGATGCGCGGCCAGCCTGCGAGGCAAGCGAAGGCCCGCGCCAGCTAGAGCAGGCCCCGAGCCCCCGCTCGCTCGCGTCAGCCGCAGCAACTCCAGAACAAACTGAGGCCTTCAGGTCGAACCAAGGAATTGAAAACGAGATGGCCGAGAAGCTCTCAAACGTCGCGACCTTTCGCGCGACCGCGAGCGAGATGAGCTCGAATGGCGAGCCGAGCTCTCCATAAACTTTCGCGGGGCGCCATGCGACGCCCGCCAGCCCAGCCCGGCAACTTGGCCGCAGCGCCCTACCCCCATGATCCCCCCCATGGACCATGGGACCTCTAACTCCCAGGGCAGCAATGGCAGGCGACGCAGACTTTTGCGCGTTGTCTCGGTTGGGCGATATCGCTATGAAATTGTCCACATACTGAGTGCGACATGGCTGGCTAAGGTCAGGGCTGCTCGACCCGTCGGAAGACCTACGCGCGGGGCCCGAGTCCTCCTCGTCGACGATTTTCTCGCGGACCCTCTAACAGAAGCACGGGGCCCAGGGCCAGTCCGTTGGGATAACGACAAGTCCTGGATAGATAGATCGTCACGCGCGGCCACGGCTCGACCCCCAATCTTCGCGCGCCCCGCAGACCCAGCCCGCGCGGGCCGAAAAATACATAACTTTTGGAAAGGCTCGGGGGGGCCACGCGGTGGAACGCGTCGCTGAGCCTCGCTCCACCCGCGAAGATCTCCTCGTCGGCGCCCAGCTCGATGGCCGCAAGTGGCGAACGAACAACGCACACCCATTCCCATAAAGGGGGTCGTTGGGAGGAGGACTGGCCATGGGCATGGGCGCGGGTTGTCGGACCCCAGGGGGCGCCCCTGTTCGAGAGGGGACCCCCGTCCGACAACGCGCGCCCATAGCCCTTTCCGACCCCCCCTATGGGCATTGTTGTTGGTTCGTCAGCAGGGCCCTCGCCAGTGCAAGGAGAGACCCCCCCCGTTTCCGAGAAATGACAGTTTGAGCGCCTGCAGCCTACGACGCGCTCGAGCTCCCCGTTCCTTTTGGCGACGAAAAAAAAGCCCGGCGCGCTCGCCGTCGTCGAGGGCATAGTCGAACATGCCACGGGCGGCCAAGGCCGCCATGAAATCTTCAAATGCACGAGGGCCTCTAAGCATGGGCCAGAATAGGAGGGCGCCACGCCCGACGCGCGAAGTCGGGCTCGCGACTGTTCCGACGGAGCGACATCCAACCCGCGGGAGTCATCTACCATGCGGCGCCCACCTTCGCCCCGCAGCTCAGACAACGGAACGGCGCCAGGCCGGCCTCGGGGAAAGCAGACGTCGGCGAGAGAACAGCGACCGAGCAAGGCACCGCCCGCGCCACACCAGCTCGCCACGCGAAGCTTCCGCTAAGCTTCCGCGGGAGCGACCCCCGCGCGAGGGCGGCCGAGGTCACGCGCGGCGCATCGGACTCGGTCCAACACGGCGGCCTGACCAGAAGAAACTAGACTGAAAAACCCGCCCCCGCCCGTCGCAGGGGAAGCGTCGCCCGGAGACGTGCGAGGGCGAGGCTGCGACCGATGCGCGCGCAGAATGTTGAGGCCCCAGAAGGCGAGGTCAAACTCGCGATCCAAGGCCCGGCGCTTGCGCAATCTCTGCCGAGCCCCTCGAGACATCTCACCAGCCCGCGCGCGATCTATCCGACAGAAGGTCCCCGAGGCAACGGGAACAGCTCTCGCGTTACGCGACAGATCGAGTCGCGCATCCAGTGCCCCCACGAGACATCACTAGAGAGAGGAGCGGGGACCGAAGAAAGAGGTGTGGATTGCCCGTGGGAGCCAAATTCACAGGCGTCGCGTCTGGCACCCGGAGCCCGGCTCGCGGCAGCACGAAGGGGATGTGATAGCTCTGGTGCGTTTATGGCGGCCGCGCCGAACGACAGCGAGGGCCCCTCCATGCCCCCGCGCCGTGCCGCACAAGGAAGGGCGACTCAAGCTAGTCACTCGTGGTCCTTCTTATCTATGTTGCCTTTCGCTCTCCCACCGTCCTGCTCGCGGTCACGCTCCGAGTGGGCGAACTCTGTCGTATGCCGGCGGCGATTGAAGCTCTCCACCATCGCCAAGATGCTTCCGTCGACCTGGTCCTGTGGGGCCCCCAGCTTCACCGCCTGGGTCACGTTGTAGTGCTCTGAGACGCCCACGCCCGAAGACTCCAGCTTGCACGTGCTCCTGAAGCACACGTGGGGCTCCCCACCTTCACAGCGGCGCTCACCATCTCGGCCCAGCTCCTGCCGACCCAGCCGGTAGCGCCTTACGGCCGCGCTCCGAGCGTCCCCCGCGAACCCCTTGTCAAAGAAGGCCTTCTCCGGGTCGGACGTCGCCTCCTCCTCGAAGATGTGGGCTCCGCCCGCCAACACGTGGAGGTCCTTCCGGCCCAAAGCCCGAACAGAGCGGACGTGCCCGAGTTCGACACCTCCGATACGGTAGCATCCGCCTGTCTCGGCAGCCCGCCACACGGTCGGTCACCGCCACTGGGGAACAGCAGGCGCGGCCCCTGCAGCGGCCCCTCCAGCCGCGGCGGGGCGGCGCCTGGTGGCGCGTGGGCCGCCCCCGCGATGGCGCCTCCGCCTGCGGACAGCGCCCCAGGCCTGGTGGGGGCGGCACCCCCGGCGTCCAGCCGTCCAGCTGGCACCGCCGCGCTGCCGCCATGCCCCACGAGCTGCCCCGAACCGTCGACTGGCTGGAGCCGCCCGAAGCCCGCTGCGGGCAGCGCCCCTCCCTGGGCGCAGCACTCGCCTCTCTCCGGCCAAGGACTCGGCCGCCTGCCGAAACGCTGCGTCGCGCGCGGGCGTCGGCTCCCGCCCGAAGCGGTACACGCGGCCCCGCGCCACGCCTGCTGGCAAGTCTCGATGGTTTCCGCGCCGCCGTTCGGCCACCGCCCCGCCCGACCCCGCGGACCAGACCTCTTCGTGCGCGTGCGAGTCAGCAGCGGCGGCCGCGCACAGCTTACCTGCCAAGAGCACCAACATTTTCCGCTGGCACCAGAGCGGCGGGCCATGCACGTTGCACGACAGGTGGCTCCGCCTCATCCTCACTCTCGTCCTTTTTGCTCTTCAGCGCGGTCCGCGCCTGCTGCAGCACACGTCTCGCGACACTCAGGCACACCGCAGCCCGGCGCCGACCGCGCCCCCCAGCAAGACCATCGACACGCACCACACCCCGAGCACCTTTTCCGCGCAGTCCTGCTCAGACAGCTCGTTCAGGCGGGCACCTCGCGGTCCTCGCACACCACTTGCACAGAGCGGGCACTCAGCACTGGGACGCGCTGTCATCGATGGACCCCGCATGCGTAGTTCACCAACTCTGGGGCCTCGTGCTCGGGGCCGCGCTCGACCAGCCTCCTCACACCCACTGCGCGCGGGGAGGCGGCCCGAGCCTTTGAAGCTTGAGCCACCGCGGTTGCGGTGAGGACGACTGGGTGTCGAGCGGCCGAGATCCGTCGAGACGCACAGGGTTCACGTACAAGTGCAAACCATCATCATCATCATCATTAATACCATCATCATCATCAGCAGCAGCATCATCATCATTGGTATCATCATCATCATCATCATCACCATCACCATCATCATCACCATCATCATCAACATCATCATCATCATCGTCATCAACATTATCAACACCATCATCATCAGCAGTATCATCATCGATATCATCATCAGCATCAACATCATCATCACCACCATCATCATCACCATATTCATAGTCGTCATAGACATACTGCGAATCATCAGCACCATCATATCATCATCATAATCAGCATCATCATCACCATCGTCATCACCATCACTATCTTGGAGCACCCATGCCGCCATGCAGGACAAATTCAGAGGAGGAACGAGGAAGGAGGAGGGAGGATGAAGGAGGGATGAGAGAGACAAGACGAGGGGATACTGAAGGAAGAGACGGGGGAGGAGGGAAGGAGGGAGGGAGTGAGTGACGCGGAGGGGAGGAGAAGAGGGAAGAGGTTTTAGTGGACGTGTACCTGCGCTAATCTGCTCAAAGACGCTTTTACCCTCCCGCCCCCCCCCCCCCCACCTTCGATGAGGGAAGAAATGGCCGATTCAGCGGAGGTCCTCATTCAGCCTTGGGACGCGTGGGGCTTAACCCTCGAACAAGGGCCAAATCCCCTCGCATTACGGTAGTGCGCGTCGGGCAGGAGGCGGGCACACAAGGCGAGTATATGAAGTCATCGCGTCGCGATTGCAGCCAATGACTCCTCGACTCGGTAGTCCTGTCTATTGCTCACGGTCACGGTGTAGATGGCGTAGACGCCTTCCCGTGCGAGTAGACTTGTTCCATCCATTATCACACTGTCAATTGCATCATCGACTGCTGCACGGGACGCTTCAACATTAATTTGCGCGGGCGTTAAACGAGAGCCTCGTCGCACTGTCATGTTCCCAGGAAACTGCTGTTACATAACAACGCTTGCTCTTCCAGCATATGTCATATGGCTGCGCGCAGGACGTTATGGTCGCTCGCGTTTCGTGCACATATCATGATCACAATTTGAAGAACTGCGCCCCCCCCCCCCCCCCCACACAATCTTTGTTTCCAACAGTCTCCATGCTCAAGGGGATTGTACCGGGACCTGTCGAATGCATACTAGTACAACATGTTGATGACACATGGGGAACTTGTGGTCAACGTGCGGTGGGGGCGGGCGACCAATTGCAAGCAATCGCCGGCCTTGCTTCCCAACAGTATGCGGCGGACGGACACTCTGCGGCGATCCGTAGTTTTTGTTTGCGCTATTGTCCTCGAAGGTGATCGCTCGGCGTTTGAATCAGGCTCGTTACGCTGCGAGCGTTGATATCCCGAACGTGCTGCAACGGAGAAGTATGGAAACAGAGAGTGTTCTTATATTTCTGCGGCCCCCGTCTAGGCTATTTGAATGAGCTGCTGCGTCCCCGTTTTGACATATATATGTATATGTATATATGCTAGAACCACGCGCGCTTCGCGCGCGCTTAGGTTCTAGCTGCGCCCATGGGACTCGCATCAGAAGTTGCGAATGTCCCAGTCAGAGATGCAAGGGCCAATTGTGCCAAAAGTTATTGCTTGATGCCCACCCCACGCTTACAATTCATCGCACTTCTTCCAGTCAGTATACAGGCATGCATACGCGGGCACGCATGTGCATATGTGTAGGGTGGCATTGGGCGAGAACGGCCGTCACGCATTCGGCTTTTTCTTTTCCTCCTCGCGGCGACCGCCAGGAGCGCCGCAGATGCCGCCGGGGGCCAACCGTCCCCTTCACGCACGGCGGCTCCCCGTCCGGGTCGCCCGGGCGGGCCCCGGCCCTCGCGGGCATCCCCCATCGAGCTCGAAGGCGCGCGCCAGCGCCCAGCTGCCGAGCGCGCGCAGCGCCTCGCAGTCCCCCAGCAGCCGCGGCCTGCGGGGTGGGGAAGCGGGCCTCCTCGTCCTCCTCCTCCCCCCCACGCATTCTCGCCTCGTGATAATAACGACGGGAGGTTTCTAGTGACTATGGGCTCCCGGGGGGCCTCGACGGCCCCCACATCTGCGAAAACTCGACTCAAGATGGGAGACTGATCTCGGGGAGGTCTCCGGACTTTGGAGGCCCGGCGTTGCGGGCGCATAGGGCGACGTCGGAAGTCGGGGCAAGAGGCCCGCGCCCTCGCCGTTTGATTTGTATTTTTGGCCGCATCACCACGATCGCGTCAGGCAGGATCGCCTGGAAGACAGGGCGCGCCTCAATAAGAACTTCCAACATGCGACAAAGTGGGGGCGGGCGGCGGCGGGTTGAAGAGGATCGAACTTGCATGGGCAACGAGGGGGTTGCAGGCGACAGGAGGACAATATGGTTACAGAGATTTGGGCGCTCGCCCGCTTGACGGGGCGCTTCCGCGCAGCCAAATCTCGTCGTCGGCCCCGAGGCCGGCGCGTGAGCGACTCTTTGCGCCCAGTCCGCGGGCTGACACAGAGAAAGAAAGAGCGTCGGAGAGGTGCGTGCAGAAAGGGAGAAGGAGAGAAAATGAGCGAGAGAGAGAGAGAGAGAGAGAGAGAGAGAGAGAGAGAGAGAGAGAGAGAGAGAGGGAGAGAGAGAGAAAAGAGAAAGAGAAAGAGAGAGAGAGAGAGAGAGAGAGAGAGAGAGAGCGAGAGAGAGAGAGAGAGAGAGAGAGAGAGAGAGAGAGAGAGAGAGGCAGAGAGATATATCTATATATATAGGGAGAGAGAGAGAGAGAGAGAGAGAGAGAGAGAGAGAATAAGGGAGATCGCGGGAGGGGGGCAGAGAGACAGGGAGAGAGAGAGAGAGAGAGAGAGAGAGAGAGAGAACAAGAGAGAGAGAGAGAGAGACAGACAGACAGACAGAGAGAGAGAGAGAGAAACATGTGGAAAAAACAGCGCGCGAAGCAAAAGAGGACCAGAGCGAGACAGGGGGGTGAGTGATAAAGGAGAATGGCGGGAGTCGAAGAAAGCGGTTGCCAGGCGAGCGTGTGCCGAGAGCCCGCGGACGAAAAAAAACACGGCGCCCGCGATGATTGCGCGGGGACTTCCTGCACGTCTTGCGCAGCGGAAGGTCGCCGTTTAAAAAACAGAAGTTGTCGCCTCGTCTAGGGCGCGGTGGCCAAGCCTAGAGGGGCCCCAGAGGAGGGGTGCTGGAGGCGCGGTTCGTGTTGCGGGAAGGCTGTGGGGCATGTCATGGCGGACTCCGCTCCGATTAGATGTCCCCCCATCAGACATCGGACTCAAAGGTTGCATCCAAGGTTTCGGTCTCCGCCAGGGCGCAGTGCGAGCCCAATGGCGCCCCGAAATATTCACACGGGGCTTTCGCGCACTGAGTTTCGAAAGCCCCCTTACTCGCTCGCCAGATGCTCCGAAGCAGGCCCAACCTGGTTCTCGCCGGGGCCACCTCGCTCCTACTCCGTCAGCGGCAGGCGCCCCGAGGAGCCCCACGCATTCAGTGATAAGGGAACGTCGGCCACCTTTCCGTCCGGCATTTTGCGCCGGCGGGCCGCCTCGGCGCGCGCGAAGAGATGCGCGCCGCCTACTTCGATGGTCGGGCGCTTCGCGCGCGCGCGCCACAGCGTGAGGGGGGACTTCTGGCCGCCGTGCATCAAGATGGTGACGGGGCGCCTCCACTGCTGCGCTTTCACCTGGCTGGGTCGAAATCCTCGGGGCCCGCTCTGACTCGAGGCCGCTCTTCTCTTGAGCGGGGAGAGGCAATGGGGCCCGGGGGCGCGGGGCTCGCCCTCGAACGGCCCCAGCGGCCCCAAGCCCAACGGTCGAACGCGTCAGGGAGAGTCCGAAGTTGTACCTCCGACGGGCCTCTTTCCCGATGCTCAGGACCCTTGCGACCGCGTCGATGATCTTCGTGCCCTTGAAGCTCTCCACGAGGTCCGTCGGGTGGATCACCTTTGACAAGGGCGCCTCGTAATGGCACTTGAAGGGGGCGGTTCCTGGGGGCGCTCGGATGGCGAGGGCGGTTGTTGCACACCTGGGGCGGGGAAGAGGTGGCTGTCAGCGATATTCCTTGGCCGCCGGTCTACGTCGACCTGCTTGTCTGAGCGAGCCCCATCGGGGCGATCTCGCGGGCGGGCTAGGATTGCAGGGGGCCCTCCCCTGGTATCCTGTCACCGAGCACTTCGGACGGTCCGCCGTCCCTGACGCCGTCGTCTGGGGGTCCGACAGGAGAACCTCGAATGGGGGAAGCCCGATGAAGTCCTTTGCAGGGAGCCGAGCAGTACTGGGAAACGCGAAGCTCAAGTACTCCTGGGTCGCGATGGTTGCCTGGCGCAGGAGGCAGGAGGAGTCCTCGCAAGGTGTCTTGGCGCAGTTTGTCTTGGTTGCGGACTACCCAGTCGAGTCGCATCGCTTCCACCTTCGCGTAGGCGCCGCAGGTGTATTGCTGGAAAGGCGGCCAGTCGAGTGCGGCATCTCGACCACGTCAGTATCGTGCGGATGCCTCTGCATGAGCCGGTGGGCGTAACGTAGCCATCGAGATTTTCGTCTGCGGGGCGCCGCCGCCGCCTCGTGCATGGAGAGCGGTCGACTATCCCAGCGTGCCTTCGACATGCACCAGAGGGTACGTTAGGGGTCCACGTGTTCCGAGAGGTAGGACAACTCGTGCGTCTGGCCCTGGCCCTCTGCGCTGGGACGTTCGAACACGGAGATGAAGTTCGGAGGCAGGGAACCTTCCCCGGCGATTGCGACGGCGACTTCGGCAGCGCTGGGGGCGTTGCAACGCCGAGGGTCTTTCTCGACGCCGCCCGAGAATCGGAGCACATGCTCAGGAGCAGCGTCGCCATGGGCAGTTCGGCTTGTTTGGACGACGTCGTGCATGTGCTTGAATTTTGCGGGATATGGGTCTCGTGGTCGCATGGCCGCGCTGGCTTGGTCGATGGGGGCCGCGCTCAGGGGACGTGATGGGCACGTCGTGCACCAACATGTCCAACAACTGTCGCAGGACTGAGGCGTCGAGGGTGGGAAACAAGTTTGCCCTGAGTTGAGATGCTTGTTGGGGGTCGTAGATGTAGAGCTGGGCAAACTTGGGTGCTGCGGAGGAAGGCGGGTACAGTGTGCCTGTTGCGCGGTAGGCTCGTCCGCGCAGGATGAACGCGGGTGGACCTCTGGAGTTCCCGGGGGCGCGGGGGCGATCGCCTGTTCCGGTGTACTTGTCGTTGACGGAGGCAAAACTGAGAGCGCAGTTGAACGACCTATGTGTGCCGCGAAGTCTGCGCGGGCGGAACCAGGTCTCAGGAGCTCGGCCGGCGGCGACGGCGCAGGTGGGAGAAGAGGAATGTCTGCGACCTTTCCCAGGTGGCAGCAGCGTGTGAAATACCTGCCAGGGCGGGACCCATCGGGGGACGCTTGCAGACGTTCGTTTTGAAAGTGCAGCGCCCCGCAGAATGAACAGGAATGCTCGAAATGGCCCGTGGGCGACAGGGCGTTGCGTCGTACTTTTCGGGGCCTCCAGTTGTCCAGGGAACGCCAGCCAGCTCGGTGCCCGATGCGGACTCCAGCATTCACGTGGCGCGTAGATTCGTCGAACCAGAAACGGTGGATCTTGCAGGCGTGGTGAGTGCCTTTTCCTTTGGGGCGGGTGTGGGCAGCAGGGCGGCCGCGCCGGGATGCACAGCGCGGCGGCGACTGTTGCTCTTGGCGGTGGGCTCGGACGAGGCGAGCGACCTCTTGGCGCCGGAGTGCGGCGATGGTTCTGACGCGCGCAGGCTCGCAAGGTGCTTTAGAGGAAACCCGATATTTGCTATTTGTTTCCGCTGGCAAGCAGGTGGCGCGCTGGCGACAGAGGCCGCGCGAGTGGAAAGCTTTTGGCAGGGTAGTGCGGCAGCCAGGGAACGCACATCGGTGTTGGCGGCACCTTTCACCCATGCCGCTGTTTCCGGGCAGAGCTCGGCGCGCCCCTTTTGCTAGGGGGTTGGGTTTTGGCGCACTTCGTCCCCGACCGCCCTTTGCAAGGCGGACCCGCTGTTCGGCGCGATTGACATTGCGTCTTTGCACTGTCGGACCCCACTCGCAAGGTGCATCCGAGGCGGAAGTGCACGCAGGGAGGACCACGAGAAGTGCAAGCCTTACAGGTGAGAGCCGAGCTGCGACTGTCGACGGTTTGGTTGCATCCAAAGGCGGCGTTATCACACAAGCGAGTCGCTCTGGGGTCGCGAACCGATTGTGCTTGAGGTCCTTGTCGCATGCACTTCGAACGCAAGCCATCGGTGCCGGGGGTGGAGCGGCCGGGACACCCGTGTGTAGAGCAGGGGAAGGACGACGTGAGACACAGACAGCACCTTGAGTCACCGACGCCATGGACTACATTGGAGCAGGAGGGAGTGGTGCAGATGTTCAGCGCAGGAGGGGGTTTCGCATGCGAAGCAGAATGGGCCGCGGGAAGTCTTCGCGCGGAAGTTGCACGTCACTGTTTGGCATGGGGCTAGGCCAAGGGTACACATGGTGCATTTGGGGCAGGACGCATGGGAAGGCACGTGCATGAGTTGTTGGGAACAGCGAGGCGTGGTGCAGGACATGGGGCTGGATACGGCAGGAGAGTCATCGGCAATTGAACTGGGCGGTTGCGATGCCCCAGGCCCGGGCTGAGCATGGCACACGCTGCATGAGTCCGGTGTTTGCTAAGAGCCACGGCGACGAAAACGCAAGGAACATGGGCGTGCGTTTTGCAGGCAGTCGGGGCACAAGTGCTGGCCCTCCCCGCGGTTTACCAAATTGGGGCATCCAGTTGCCGAGCATGTTTTGGGATTGGCGGGGTCATGGAGGCACCTGCGGGCAGCCATAGACGTGCAGGAGGGATGCGTTTGGCCAAAGCTCTTTTTCGCGGCAGCTGTGCAAAGGATGAAGGATGAGCAGCCGAGGGGCGCAAATCGGCATGGGAGATGACCAGCGGAGCACGCGTGGCATTTTCCTGCAGTTCGTTTCATGGACAGTTCGTGGCAGCCGAGTCTGTGATTCGAACATCTCGCCCAGTCTCTGCGCACGTCGTGGCAGGGGTCGGCGCAGTGGCAAGTGCAAAACTTCGGCACCGCGGATTTACGGAAGGGAGGCGCGGCCGGCGAAGTGCATCGGTCATGCTCGCAGAGGGGGCGGGCAGTGCAGGAGGAGCAGACTGGCAGTCGGCCTCTGGTGGATGTGCTTGACTTCTTCGGTCGAGATTTGAGGTGACTGCAAATGGGGAAGTTCACGCAGGCATCCCGGGGACGAGTGGAGACCTCCGGCATGGACACAATGAACTCTCAGGCGAAGTCAACGCGCCTGAAGCGGCGCTCGTCCCAATCATCATCATCCTCCTCCTCCTCCGCCTCCCCCTCTTGCAAAAGCAACGAATCGAAGAGCATCTGAATGTCAAATGCACGAAGAATGAACGAATAGTCCACGACGACGACGAGGGCGACGATTAAGACAGCAAATACAGCCGGCGTCCATGCGAGAGCGCCCGGACCACATTCCAGAGATCATCAATCATTCGTCTCTACAAGTGAGCATTCGGTCACGAAGACGACGACGGCGGCGGCGGTGGACGGCCATGCTGCCTTTGCGGCACGTGGGCTGCGGCGCCGCAGCGGCTGGGCCGCCGCGCGAGCGGAGACGGCCGCTGCGAATCGCGGGTAGCGGCCAGCGCTCGCCGCGGTGCTCGCACGGGGGCCGGAGGGCCGCCGCGACCAGGCTCGCAGAGGAAGTGGCTGCAGCACGACACGGAGGGAACGGTCGCCGGTGACGGGGGCAGCAGGGGAAGCCAGGCGACAGAGGCGGAGGAGGGACAGGCAGGAAACAGGGAAGCGAACGAGGAAGGCAGCAAGGAAGGAGCGGTGGGAGACGCATCGTCCCCCGATGTCGTCGATTGGACAGCAGAAGCTGTCCCGGAGGCGCATGGGATTCCTCGTGGTGAGTCTCTCAGGGGCCTCGTGGAAGCAGATCCGAAGCCTCTTGTGACCCGTGTGTGTGCCTGTTCGAAGTTGGTTTGGGGCATCTTGGGAGTCTCTCGGGGGCTTCCTGGCGGCTTCTTGGGGGTCTCTTGGAGTGTCCTGGGCGCCTCCTGGGGGCCGCTTGGGGCCTCCTGGGAGCCTCTTGGAGTCGAAGGCTCGAGAAGTCCGCGAAGATCCCGCGTCAGGACCCCTTCTTGGAGCCGTCTTGGGGCCGTCTTGGGCCGTCATGGGGGCATCGTGGGCCGTCTTGGGGGCGTCTTGGGCCGTCTTGGGGCCGTCTTGGGGCCGTCTCAGGCCGTCTTGGGGCGGTCTTGGGGGCCTCTTGGGCGGTCTTGGAGCGTCCGATCTCCGAAAAGGCGAGAACCCCCAAAAACCTTCAAAAACCATGGATAATCAATGTTTTTTGCCTCTTGGGACCCTCTTGGGAAGGCCTCTTGGAGACCGCTAGCCGCGTTTTGGAGGCCACTGAAGCCGTCTTGGGATCATCGTGGGCGTCTTGGAACGATCTTTGGGCGTCTCGGGGTCCTCTGGGACCACTTGGGGGCCTCCTCGGCCTTCTTGGGGCCGTCTCGGAACCCCTGGGGACGCCGCCCGGGGAGGGACCCACGCATATACAAGGGAGGTTCCGGCCCGGGGCGCGGGGGCCGGGATCTCCCATATATGTATATATTGGCGAAGCAGTAATGGCTGCGCAAGAAAACGCAATCGATTATCGCGTTGGCGCTTTGCCGATGTCAGAGGGAATGACAGGAGTTGCAATTCAGCTGTCAATAAAAGCATCGTTCTCACTGTCAGTAATGTTTGTCTTGTGCACCATTGAACAAATCGGGTAGAAGACAACATCCACACGTTTGCTCATTAAGCGCATGTGTTTGTCTAGCTCGCGTGCGGCACTATGAATGCGCACATCACATGCGTTTCCTTCAGTGTTATAATGTGTGCAGTGGCTCCCTACGGCGCGAGCCAAACGTGGTACTGCATATCTTGCGAAACTTTGGGATACCATATGCCCTTCCCTGCAAGTCGAACGGAAGAAGTCTCTATGTGAAGCGGCCACTGGCGAGGAGGACGAGAAGGAGGAGGTAGGAGGCAGGAGGGGGATTAGAAGGGGTTGACGGAGGACAAGGAGGAGGGAGGAGGAGGGAGCTGGGTCGAGGCGCCTCCAGAGGAAAGACGCCTCCATTTCTGTACTGTCCAACACCTGCCCCCTTTCCGGTGCACGATTTCCTCCACAAACGGGCACGTTCCAAGCCGCACGGAACGAACAAACGAAGGGAGGGAGAAGGATGAGGAAGGAGGACGACAGCAGCGATGGGGAGACCCAATGAGGAGGCAGGAGGGAGAAGTCAGGAGGTCGGAGGAGGGAGGCGGTAGCGCTTGGGAGGAGAAAGGAGTGCGCGCGGCGCGCGCTGGGGGGTGACGGTTCAAGCCACGGTGTCTGGGCTGGGCGCGGGCGGGCCTGCCTTGAGGCCCGCCGGGGTCGATCTCCGCGCGCGCCACAGGGGCTGTCTGGTTCCAGGGACGCTACGGAGTCCTCGACCTCCGGCTGTGGAGCTGCGCGTTTGGTGCAGGATGGGGACCCCGTGCTCGTGGGGGTCCCGTGCTCGCGCGCGATCGGCACCGCGCTCGAGCGGAGCAGGACGCCCCGCTTCCCGTGACGGCGATCGCCCGCGCGGCACAGCAATGCCCGTGCGTCTACGTCACCGCGTCGTGGAGTTCGGCCGAACGCGGGCGGGGTTGCCCGCGATGCTCGTTTCGGGCTTGGACTGCCGCGCGACTGCCGCGCCGCACGCCCTAGGGGGCTTTTGAAACCGTCAAGCTCCCACCGATTGCGGATGCCTGGCCTGCTATCCGCCCTAGGGTCACGAGCAATTTAGTCAAATCTTCTGCGCCTTGCGGCCCCGCGCGAACGACCGTCGTCCGGTGAGTGGAGATGATGCCACATGCGCGGTGTCCGCGCCACTCGTGCGCCGGCAACGCATCCGCCAAGATGGGCCAGAGCCGCCGCGCCTGCATCTCCGCGCGAACCTGGCGCGGCGGTTTGTCGACGTCCGTGTGCAGCGGGGCGAGGGTGACCGACGGCGTGCGCAGCTGGAATGAGCTCCAGCCATCTTGGGAGCGCCGCGGCGCGCGGCTGCGCCACCAGCAGCCCTCCCAGCAGGTACAAGCAAGCGGGGCTGACCTGTACGCAACCCAGATGGTCCACATTGAACGCGCTCTGAACGAAGGGCTCAGCCACGCTGGCCCAAAATCACGACGGGACTAGCAAGCCTGTTGAAGCCGTCAGGCTCGCAGTGTCCTTCCCTGGGACCGCCTGCTCTGAAAGCGCGAGCGTGGCCGAGATTGTGTCGACCATGCCGCGGAGCGCCCAAAGAGGTCGCCAATATGCGTATCGATGCCCTTGTGAGCCCGCTACACCTACTGTCCCAGATCGGCCAAGGACGCAGCCATCGTCTTCCTAGTCACGGTCTCGAAGCTCGCGATCACCTCCCTGATGTGCGTCATGTAGGTCGCTGTCCTAGGCTGCTGCCGCTCCAGCATCTCCTGAAGCTGGACCGTCGAGTTGCCACTTGCTGCCGAGCCTGCAGCCTGAGCGGCCGCGGCGGGCACCTGCGAGGGGGCGTCTGCCACATCAATATCGTGCCGCGGGGTCGAGCTCAAGCCAGCTGTCGGGCGCCCTGGCCTTGCGTGCCCTGCCCCGCCGAGATCGACGTCGCATCTCGCGGCAGGTTTGCGCACTGCGATTGCCGAAACCGCTCCGAACAGAGCCTGAAGTCATCGCAGCGCCTGGATGTGCCTGCGGCAGCATGGCGGAGCGGTGACATACCAGCAACCCGGAACACCACGGGCAGCTGCAATGTTTTACGTCGCAGCGCGGAATAAGCAATCCGCACGCGCGCTCTTGCCGGGGGCGGGCGAACTAATTGTCCAGATGCAAGAGGGGAGAAAAAGGCGGAGGGCGGCCGCGGAAGCGGAGGACTCTGCCAACACGTGATAGCCAGCATTCCTCGTCCACCGATGCAATTGACGTGTTTCTAAACTCGTGGCACGGATTTTCAACCACCGTGCTGTGTCTGGCGCGTGCTTTTCGGCTCCCCCCACCCACCGCTTTGTGTCTGCTGATGCGGCCACTGGTGTGTGGAGAAACTGACAGACGCCGCGCACGTGCGATATGCGTCTCTGCAGGGGTGTCCCGTTTCGGAATAAACGCACGGCCACGTCAAGGACGGCTTCGCACGGTGGCAAGCAGGCTGGGGCGCGCTTCTGCGCCAACCCGCAAATTCAACCCAAATGGCAAGCTCTGTGTAGTCGTGCGGCAAGTACCTCTTTGTGCGCGCACGTTTGGCTTCCAGCAGACAACACAGGCACACTGATTTTGGCTTCTCCGCAAACCATCCAGACGAGATCACAAAGATGTACACAACATGCGTCAGACGGACCCTTTGCGCCAGCATCTGTGTCTATGCTAGGGGGATTGTGGCTGCAGCTCTAATGAACAATGACTCCAAAGCTTAATTGTTCACCAGGGGTGGCTCTGGAGCCAAATTTTTGGCTGGAGGTGTCTCTTGGGAGGGGCTCAGACCCTTTATCAGTGCATGTTGCGCGGTGGGTTTCGAAACATTGCAGGGCACCTCGAGCCAATAGCTAGAGAAGTTACGCGTGCGCCAGCGACAACGCATGCAATGTGCAAAGACGGCAAGGAGGAATGACAGCAGAAGGGACCTGCTCGTAGCCTCTCGCAACGAGGTCGGGGATGGCCACCGACGGGGCCGTGAGGTCTCGAAGTGAATTGCGCTGCCCTCACCTCCGCCGTGCCTCCCAGGAGCTCACGAAAGTGGCGACTGTTGCGCAGTTCGGAGGTGAGGGCAGCGCGAGGCGCCTTGCGGCTCGTGGGCTCGTGGGAGGCAGCGAATATCACTTCGAGACCCGGCGGATCCCTCGCGGGCTGCGAACTGCATAATTGGCACTTTCGTGGGCTCCTGGGAGGCACGGCGGAGGTGAGGGCAACGCGGGTCACCTTGCGGCTCCACGTTCGTGGGCTCCTGGGAGGCACGGCGGAGGCGAGGGCAGCGTGAATCCAGCGAGACCTCTCGGCTCCATCGGGGGCTGCGAACTGCACAATTGTAGTCACTTCCGTGGGCTCCTTGGAGACACGGCGGGGCGAGGGTAGCGCAGATTACTTCGAGACCTTGCGGCTTCCTTGGGGGCTGCGAACTGCGCTCGCCACTCCTGGGAGGCACGGCGGAGGAGGGGGCAACGCAGATCATTCGAGACCTCGCTGCTCCGTCGGGGGCTGCGAAGTGCGCAACTGTCGCCACGTTCGTGGGCTCCTAGAGGCACGGCGAGGTGCAGGGCCACGCGGATCGAGTCGAGACCTCGCGGCTCCCTCGGGGAAACTGCGGTCTCTTTTGCGATCTGAGTTAGGCAGGTGTGAGACGCGCGTGGCCTGACATTGTTTGGCGAAGCATGTCACAATGCGCCATGTCTCGCAATATGTTCTTGTTTTGGACCTTCATAGAAATAGTCGTCTCGTTTTGAAAACGGAATCTTGGGTGTGGGACCCTCTGGGTGGGTTTTACTTCCCGGCGCCTCATCATTCGCTCCCGATGAGCAAGCGCTGTCAGTCGGTAACACCTCGCTGTCTGCCAGAGGTTCCGCGTCGTACGGGCTTCCCCTGGCACTCGGGGCTGGCTCCAACATGCAGCCCGTGAACAACTGGAAACCTGCGGGCCCAGTGATGGTGAGGTTACCGCCCATTAGGATGTCCGTGATGGTCTGAATTTGAAAAATCAATTTGGTCTGCGCTCCTGCCACGTTGCTCTCATAGTCCAGCACCGCGTTCGCCAAAGAGCGTACTAATGGAGCTGGCACCGCAGCCGCAGACACACGACCATCTACAGTGGTGGCGTCGTAACCGAATTCGAAAATAAAATCATTGACAGTACCAGTCGGAGATGCGTCTGGCACCTGTAACGTCGCCTGGAAAGAGTACATAGCAAAAGCCCTGGACTCGTACATCACTGGCGTGGGCCACAATAGCACGTTGCCCTTCCGTTGCGGGACTCCGCCTGGCAAGTTGCCAGAGAAATTGCTGTCAGCGAAATCCCATATGAAGCCATGCGGGGCAATGATACGAAGTGTCGTGCTCACGGCTTCTGGCACGCACAGGGGAGAAATCGTCACCATCGCTTTCTCCTTCGAGAGACTGTAAGGCAACATGCTAGATACGTTGACGCCTGCACAAGTCACCAGCGGGCTGTTAAGTCGGGTGCGATACATGCTGAAGCTCTCTACAGCACGGCCACCCCAATCCAAACTAGCGGCATGCGGGTCGACGAATGAGATTGTCTCCTGAGTGCCGTCGATGTGATGGCCCTCACTACTGAGCGTGTAAAGCTGGAAAGTACCGTTGAGTAGGCCAGGGCTGACGGATTCTGGGTTCACAACTGAGATGCTGAAAGCGTAACGCTCCCCAGCTAATACCTCGCCTTCGAGGCTGACCTCCACATAAGAATATGGTTCCGCGAAATGCCGGCAAGATATGATGCCTGGCAATCGCCTCGTCCTTCCGGCGCTTCCTGTGGCGTAATACATGTTTTCCAAATCTTGTGCCTCGCAAGCAGTGAAATCGAAAATATCTGGCGCGTGCAGATGCAAGCGTGAGAAGACACCGGTGGACTGCTGCGCGCGGAAAAAGAACCGCAAGTGACCTTCAGACGGCTCAAACGCATCGGGCGTCAGCGCAAAGTTCGTGGGGACCAGGGTCGCGTCCGTCACGTGGCCGAGCACAGCCATACTCTTGCTGTAGCTTGTCTTTGCGGTGGCAAACGAAACGGCTGGGAATTCAACAGTCTCGGTGCTGTGGCCCTTGGATGACAATGTTACCTGCCAGCCGTTGGTGTCGTTGTCGCGCTGGAGGGCGTGTGGCGGATTGCTGACCGTGATGCGCAACATCAACGAAGTGCCCGCGAAAATGATAGAGTTCTGCCGCAACTTGTAGGTGCAAGTGTTATCAGACACTGTCCATCCACGGGTGGCTGCATCTCTGTTGTCCGGGGCACCAATGCCCTGGGGGGTCTGGCCACCGAAAACGCCCAAATTAACCTGGTTCTTCCAACCAGACTCGCCATCCACATCATCTGGTTGCAAGCATACGTATCCCACGGGAAGGGTTATCTTCATCTGAGCATCGCCTGTTTGACTTGCTGAATAGAGTGTGGCAGCCATCACAATATTTGCGTATAGAACATTATTAGTATCTCCAGCGAACGGCTTTTCGTTTCCATCTCCAAAAAAACTCACTAATCTGCCAACCATCTGCCCTTCGTCTGGAGGTTTGTACATGAATGCGCCGACTGACTCGATATAGTGGGGCCTGGTGCCGTCGGGCTTTGATATTTCCGCACCCAATCTGGACGGGAAGAACCCCCCCCTAGGGAACTGCAAGCCGCTGAAATGCAAGGTGTGCGAGGTGGTCTCGTCTATTGTTGTCATGAAAGCCGGTAGCCTTACTTCCACATAATTTCGCTGGAAGTTCGCCACTGTGGCCAGTCCCTTGCAGGACTGTGGCGTGCCACACGGAGCCAAAGACACGTCATGAGCCTCGCAACTAACCATGCAAGTACTACCCATGTCCCATTGCGTTAATGGCCACATGAACATCCGCAATATCGAGCTGGCCTTGATACCTCCACCAGTCGTGTCCCCTCGTAGCTCCACAGAGAAAACGGCGCCTTCCGAAAACTCAATCAAACCCACGTCCGAACCGCCTGATACCGTCAAGCCCTCGCTGCTGAACATGACACCGCTGTCCCCGAATGCGCCGATTTGCCCATCCTTGCTTAACGACGCCAGCCCGCGCTCGATAGCTCGGTAGGGGTACTCGTCAGTGTCGTCCATGGTGAGAATCTCAACATACTCGCCACCCTGGACGGCCCCCTGCTGCACGACGCCAGTGAGAACCAACTGGTAATCATAGCCGCCCCTCAGTCCGTTGCGGGTGTCGAGGAGAATGTTGATCTCCCGACTGTCGCCATACACGTGGTAATAGCACCCCCGGGGCAAGGGGAAACCAAATTCCGTGTCTGAGGACCACATTTCCTTGAACAACTTTCCGCAGATGTATTGCTTGGCCTCGCTCAATTCATCCTCGCCAGCAAACTCGTCGATACTGCTACCGTCGATGAACCGTGGTTCGAGCACCGTCGTCTGGTAGAAAGTCACGCGCACACGCGTCATTCCCTGCACCTGCCCGTAGCGGGAACCAGCCTGCGCATCGTCGGTCCTGAAGCTGATGATCAGAGGTGCGTGCGGTGAGGTCTGGCCCTGCACGGTGGTAGTCAAGCTGACGTGGCTGTCGGCTAGCTCATGGGAATCGATGAGGGAGATCGTGCCAACCTGAGCTATGTACTCAGTCGGAAATGTTTGACTCCTCTGCGCGTTCTTCCAACACACCTTCATGTTCAATTTTTCCTCCGTGCCCATCACCTCCTCGGCCGTGATGGCTTTGTTGTGTCTGATCCATGTGCCTCTCTTGCCGCTGTAATAATTCACTTCGAAAGTCGGCTTCGGGTCTGGCCAACCCACTGGGATGACTACCCTCCGCGTGTCCGAAGTAGTCGTGATCGCGTGGCCCGCGATGTAGCTGTCTGGAGCATTCATGTTGTTGGTGTCCCTGTCGACCAATCGGTACTGGCCCTTCAACACGGCCAGCCTCTCAGCATTGCATACGTACTCTGGATCGTCCGAGCTGCAGACGATGTTGTCATCGATGCTGCCGATCTGCAGGTGGTCGCCATCGGAGAGAGTATGGCGGGTCTCGAACTCGACTTCAGTGTTCTGGTCGTCGAGAACGGAAATTCTACTAATGTCGTTATTATCCGCCACCGTGCCGTAGGCATTCAATAATGCGTCCACACATCACTTCGAACTCCCGATCTTGAACAGAGCAAATGCGCTTCAATGGCCCCAGGCCCCGTGTTCTGGGCGCTCTTGCGCGTTCTGTTCTCTTCGTTGAACCTCGAACGTGCTCTGAACGGCCCCAGAGGCCTGTCCTGGAGCCCTCTGGGAGGCCTTCGTAGCAGTCTTGGAGGTCTTGGGGGCCAGCCCAAGAAGCCCAAATCGTTGAGCAGCCACGAGTGTTGTCAGAGTGAGGGGGCCGAACGGTCATTCATTGTCCCTGGGTGCGTGGCTGAACTGGGGATCCGTGGTGAGGATTATGTTTTTTGCGTTGTTGTTGTTGGTGGTGTTGTAATACTGAAGAATAATTATGGTTTATCCCCCCTCCAGCGCACATTGCTTTTTCAATTGAAGTGCCCCTCCTGACGCTCGCACCCTCTTTTTAATCAGGGAAGATCGTCCTCCTCAAACTGTGCCCCTGGTCCCCGGTTTACAACAACGACGGCTCCCGCTGGATACTTCCGGTCCCCCGCTCCCGCTTGAGACTTCCTCGCATTTTACTCGAGAATCGCGCTCCCACCTGAGACTTCCTCGCAATTTGCTCAGGCGCCGCGCTCTTGCCATTCAGGAATCGCGCGTTCGCTGGGGACCTCCTCGAATCGCTCTCTCGCTGGAAATTTCCTGGCGAATCACGCAGACGTCACGATCGATCCGCCCTTTCGGCCCGCCCGTCAGGGTCATGCCCTTCGTGCCCCATGTTCGCTCGCGCCCTTTGTGCCCCATTGCTGCCCTTCGTGGCTCCTCTCCTTGCGAGTTCGAAGCTGGTCGGGAGGTCCAACGAAATTCTTCGCCTAAGGCGAAGCCCACATCCAACTCTGTTATACCGTAGCAACGATAGTCCCAAGAGCAGGAGAGAGTCGCGGGAGCGACGGGCCATGTCAAGCGATGATGTGTTCGGTCTCAATGGCAAATCGCGTGCCTCGCGATGAGGCGCAGTCATACCTTGGCGGCCGGCCACTTGAACACAAACGGCCACGGACAAACGTTCGCTAGCTTTCGCCTTTTGCCCAGCCTCTTTTAGAATCGGGGGGGGGAGACGAAGCGTGAGTCCGCCGCCAGCTATACAGCGAAGCACGATAATACACAATGTAGGCAGCAGCAGGCGGGCTCAACAAAGGCAGGTTGGCCCGCATGCAAGTTACCTCGCAGGCAAGTTACCTCGCAGGCAAGTTACCCCGCATATAACTACTCCTCAGGTGGATCAGATGGTCTCGTCTGGCCAGCCCTGTAAGGAGTCTGTCATTTCAGGTTACGCTTGAAGGATTGCACTCCTCCCATGACTTGTAGGAGCATGTCTCTGTCGATGCCCCCTTTGGTTTGGCCATCCGCGATCATATCGCGAGTGCCACACCACCGCATGCAATGCGCGATGCCTTGCTCCATCATTTGTCGCATTCAACTGATGTGTCCCAAAAGTGTGCACTCAGTCGGCTTCTTCAGGTCTTTGCTTGACAGTGACTTGAATACATCGGCGGCCAAAGTGACCTTGCTGCTCAGGCCGCCCATCTCAAGTATATCCTTTAGTTGAGTGGGTGTCAGCGGTCCTGCGTGGAGTTCGTGCAGAGTGACGAGCGTGGGAAAGCAGTCCTCCAAGTCGCGGGCTGCGGCAAGCGTTTCCGCTGAGTAGCTCGGGCGGACCTGCAACCGATGAGAGTTGCAGCGCGCGTCGGCAAGATGGGCGACGGGCTTGCTGGCATGCGTGCGTCCACGCCATAGCAAGTTTGCCCCGCGAGTGCCATGGTCTTCGGCTTCGTCATCGGCATCTCCATTCAGACGCCAGTAGCGGGAGTCGCTGCGCAGTTTAACCTCGCCCGTTGGAGGGCGGGCCTGCAACTTCCCGGAAATCGCGCTCAGTCGTCGCGCTTGCATGTTGGTCGGTTCTGGGACACGCTGTAGCGATGCCACGCCGCACTTGCGCGATAAGGGCGTAAGCCAAAGCGCCTCTGAAGACAAACATGTCAGTTGCCATCTTCGGCGCCGAGGCTTCGGCACCTGCGCCCGTGAGTTCGCGATGCTGGGTAGGGCGGAGCCGTTTTACCTGCTCGTCCTGGCCGAGAGTGGCATTGCCGTCGCTGTCCTTCGCATATCTCGCGGCGCAGTTGGTATGTGTGTTTGTTGAGAGTACACTTCCCAAACGTATCCTCTACGCACATGACGCGCTTGTCAATGGTGTCCTCGGTGCTGGCCATGTTTATGTCATCGACGTGCTCGACAGTAAGAAGGCTGGAGCTCGTCTCGAACGTCGTGGGACGTGGGTTTAAAACCAAAGCCTCCTGTGGTCTTCAAGAGCTTCAAAAAGAAGGCTCTCGGTGCATCCTTGGCAGCCAGCGTCTCGAGCCATCGCGGCGCTCGAATGCCGGGGAGGGGGGGGGGGGGGGGCGAGCGCAGATGCTGAACCAGGTGGCATGCTGAACCAGGTGGCAATGTAAAGCACGCCGCGCGCCCCTTTTCACCAGTTGCTTCAGCAAGCCCCTGATAAGTAAGCCCCCTCAGAAAAGCCAAGTAGATGTCAAGGGAAGCAATGGCCCACTGCCCCCTGCACGCCGCCGCGCTGGCGAGCAATCGCCGACTCGGCCGCCGCGCCGCCCCTGAGAGCGCTTCCACATCGAAGGCCTCGAGTCCTTGGAACCCCAAGTACCGGGCGCAATCCGATGGCACGCCCTAGCTCGCCCTTTTCGTTCTTGACGAACTTCCATGTATACACGTACCTCGAAGTCTTGATGTTTGACGCTGTGGGTATATCTTGAAGATTGAAGCACTCGTTGTCAAACCATGTCTTGAGTTCAGTATCTAGGGCCATCGACACCTTGATTGGATTCGCATGGATATCTGCCTTCGCGAGAAGGTCGCCCTCCTGAACGACTGCAGCTCGATTAGCTGCAGCGGCCACAAATACTCGCATGACGGTCACGCGGTGGAAGTCAAATATCCTGTGCTGTTGTTCGGATAAGACTACCTTTTCACACTTCTGCCGTAAAGCAGATTTCTACGCATTGCCCGTGCTTGTCAGGGTCCAACCCGTAACTGTCATTTTCGTCCGTGGATCACAATGGGACATGATATGTCTCGGTTGTGTATATGTCCTGTGGGTTACCCCACGTAGGCAGGTGCCCCCGCTGTTCTTCAGCTACTGTGACCAGCGCGCTGTTTTCAGTAACCATCTGTGTGGGTGCATTACAGAGCTTGTCTGTTGTAGTTGCCTCCAACAGTTCCCTTTCGTCTTGTAGTTCTGCGCGCCACGCTTCCATGCTGTGTGCCTCGAGTTTGCCTCTGATTCCTCATGGATGGCGGGAAGCCGTCCGTCTTCCTATGGTGGTTCGACTTCTGGGGCCACCCTGGCGTCGTTGCCTTGCGCTGGCGTGTCGGCCAGTTCTTCGAACTTCGTCATGTCTTGATCGGAGCCAGCTTGAGGTCTGGTGGACTTCAGGCACTGGATGATTCTTGAGTGTGCTGATCCAGTTGTCTTGAATGTTTAGGTCGGTGCCTTTGGCTTCGTCGTAGTGGAAACCTGGGCCCACGTCGTTGTCATAGCGCACCAAGGTACAACCGCCAGCATACATCACCGGAGGTAGCTCGTGAATGCCACTGGCCAACCTGGCTGAAATTACGCTTTCAAAAGCAAAGAAGTTCATGATGAGGTACTGAGAAGCTAAGTGTAGCTTAGAAGAGATAGTCGGCTCGTACTCGTCATCTGGAGTACTCCTCCCTTTTGGTCGGGAGCTATCCATAGGTCATAGCAGGTCGCCCCGCAGGTAGACTGGCTACGAATACCAACGCAGTCCGTAATCTGCGTTGCCCGAGCCAATCTCTCGAGTGATCACAGCTTCACTGCGCAGTGAATGTCGTGCGTCACCGCGCTGGACACGTAAATCGCAGTTCCCAGCCCCCATGAAAATTTGACCCCTGTCGGGGTCATTCCGCGCGACCGGGAAGGGTCCATTCCAGCCACCCCAGTCGTCTTTCGTAGTAGTGGGACGACGGTGGTCAACCTGATCTCCTTCGTCATAGTAATGCTGACCAGTGATGGTCGTCTTGGTCCGTAGTGCACGGTTCGCTTTCGCTATTGCAATGGCTTGAGTGATAGCCTCAATGCTTACCCGGCGGATAATATGTTCTCGAGCATGATTAGATGTCTCCGTCCGCCGTTCGTTGTCTAGAACAGGCAAGTCGGGCAATTTCGCAGGTTGTCGGCCAAACAGTGCGTTGCATGGAGGTGCCTCATTAAAGACGGTAAACGCATTGGCGGCAGACAGAGCCACATGCAAGCGCCGGGTGAACCCAAGTGATAGGTCGAACCTATTGAATTCAACCTCCATGGCGTGAAGTAGGTGTCGTAAGATGTTATTTCTTCTAGCTTCAACAGTCGTAGCGTGTTGTCCACGCGCACGCATCCTCAGCTCAGCGCCCTGCGCCTTTAGGACTGCCTTTGCGGTGCCATTATTGAAAGCACCTTCTCCGTCATAATAAAATACTTCTTCGAGGCCGAACTGCATCCAACACTGATGATGCGCATCTAAAATGCTGGTCATCGGAGGTTGAGGGGTGAGTCCGACGTGAAACGGAGACCCCCCATGCCGGGAAATCGATTTAAGTTTCGGGTTCGTGTCGCGCGTGCCGCGCGTGCGTGCGCGCGCGCGCGCGGGCGAGGCGAAGCTGCGTGGGCGGGCGAAAGGAAATTCTCCTGTGGCTGGGCCGCGGCCGGACCAAAAGTCCCTTCCACTGGCAAACGGTGGCCCGCGGTGTCTCGCTGGCGTCCCGCTGGTGCCCCGAAATCCTCCTGTGGCTGGGCCGCGGCCGGATCAAAAGTCTCTCCGCCAGCAAACAGTGGCCCGCGGTGTCCCGGGCGTCCCGCTGGTGCACCGAAATCCTCCTGTGGCCGGGCCGCGGCCGGACCAAAAGTTTCTCCGCCGGGCAAACTGTGCCCCGCGGTGTCCCGCAAGCGCCCCGCTGGTGTCCCGCCGTGGCTGCGGCGAGCTATCGAATGCAAGTCTACATGCAAGCCGACATGCAAACCGAAAGGCACATCGAAATGCACATCGACGTGCACATCCACATGCAGTTCGTAATGCGACGTGGGTTGCGCCCACGATCACAGTCACACTACTCACTAGACTGCGCGCCACAGGCATCGTCAGAACAACAGTCACTGTTGCCCATTGCCGCCCCCCCCCCCAACCGCCTTATCACCCGCAGGGTGGTCGTATAGGTAGTTGTATATTGTATCTCGGCTCCAGCGCCGCATCGAATGCAACGGCTGATTGCGTGAAAGACCTTATGCTCATGTTTGCATAGCATCAGGTTGCATTCGACCTTGCTAGACTTGCCGAGTAATGCGGTAGACGGCAGGATAGCATGTCCAGACTTGTCCTAAGCCCTGCGCTCCCGGCATGTGCCGCAGACGCAGTTGCATCCAGTTTAGCCGAACGCTGTCCAGACCAGCCTCGGCTAATATGAGACTCATCGTAGGCTCCTTGGCGTGGAACCGCCGCAGATATAGTTTTCGTAACTCGCGTGCTACCGCGCCTGGGTGAAGGCTGCGCAAGTTCTGCAAACAAATTTGCACGTCGAACCTTGACCAGTCTGGAAGCCTTAGACGGGAAGCAAGGTCACCCGCAGGTGGTGGTGGAGATGGATCACCTCCCTGTTGTCGCCCACGTCTGGCTACTATTTGTGGTAGTCGTCTATTGTCGTCCGAGCCACCGGCGCCACTTGAGGCAGGTTGCCCCGCAATCGGTGCAGCAGCATTTCTGCCTACTGTGATGTCGTGGCTGCTGGCGCCTGCTGTCGGCCAAGCCCTGGGGCCGGCCTTCGAAGCCCGTAGCCGCGCAATTTGTTTGGCGGCTGGTGCCTCGGAAGCAGCTGTCGCCGAAGGTGGTGGTGCGTCGGAAGCAGCTGCCGCCGCTGGGTGGGGCTGCCGGTGCGGCAGGGGCTGGCGGCCCCTGTCCGCGGCGGTCAGGCAGCTTCCACGGTTTGGCAAACTTGAATTTGCCAATGTAAGTAAGTGGCCAGGCTCAGCCTTGCCGTAGTCCTTTTTGCAGCTTGGACACTCCAAGTAGTAATCCTCTTTGTCGTACCACCTAGTGTTTGGGGTCTCTATCGTGTGATGGTGAGTGCATGTTGACCTTATCAACGCATGCAGGACATCCCCACCCCTCTGATGGCGGTCGCATGATGCAACCGTCAGGATGACGAAGGATAGCTGGATAATCAAAATCGAACCCAAGTGTGTTCGTGGCAAGAGCAGATGACGCATGAGGGTGATCATGGAAGGGATCACGACTAACTGCAAACATGTCGTGTGCAAATTGAACTGCATCAACGAAGAAGGGGTTGCATCTTCGGAGCGCACTGGGCTGCCCTGGCCAATTCCCCGAATCAAACCGAGGCATGTTGGCGATGGCCCGTGCACCGTTAGTTCTCGAAGGGTGCAACTAATAAACGGTGATTGGCCATTCTCTCAATAGGTTTTCGCATTGATACACCATTGGAGTCACGAGGGCCAGTGGTGCATTGGTCCACGCTGACCTTGCGAGTGCCCTTGCGCTTGGCTGGTGTCGTCCATGCTGGTATTTCATTCACCCAAGAACCCACTGGTTGTTCTCGTAGGTAGAACCGTCGGAGATCGTCTTGACGCATGGCGACCCGTCCGCAATACTTGATGCGTGGAAGGTCTTCCTTGTGATCTGCATACCACGTGTCATAGTTCACCTTTGCGTTGCAATAGGGAGGTAGTCCAGTTGTTCTGCAGTTAGGTTGTATGATAACAACCTTCACAACACATACGTCCAAGTAATGCAGTACTGCATCCTGAACTTCCTTGTTTCCAAGGTCAACGTAAGAACGCCTGTCGAGGTTGTCCCTGAGGATAAATCTCGGCTGAAGGCTAACTGCGATATCCCCCGCTACCCTCACACAACTCCAGCACGTCTACCTCGTTGTTTCGTCCGTAACACGAGGTTGGGATTATGGAAAACACATCAGCATGTGGGTCCGCAGGTAGCCCCGCTGGTAGTGTAACGAAGGTCTCCTCATCTTCATCACTGTCGGAATCCAGAGGAACGTCAGTGTAGTCTGCTCCACATCCAAGGCCCCTCAGGTCCTCGCCGCAGTCGCCGTTGCCACCTTCGACCTTCCTGGGTATACTGCGTGGTTTGATGCTGGCTTCTTTGTCAGCTTTCTGCTTTTCTTTTTGCTTTTTCCGGGCATCAGTAGGTAGTGCTGTCTGTTGTTGCTCACTGTCGGGCGTAGTAAGTGTCGGAAATTCTGGAATAGGGGGTAGCGCGCGGCCGCGCTCAATCGAGGGGAGGAGAAGACGATCTCCATCGACGGTCGCAACTCGCCTTGGGCGTGGTCGCTGCCCCTCGTTGCTGAGTAGGGCAGGGGCCGGCTGCTCCCAGTGCACTCGAGCACGGAGGTTAGTTACTCCACTCGGCAACGGTGCATTGTGGTTGCACCCGACAGGTTGGTCCTGAACCTTGATATCCTGTATGTCAGTATTGTCGTCGAGGTTCATTGTCACCCTGCGTGCCACACTGCCCCAATGAGGGCCATTCTTAAGAGACTGGACGTAAGTCCGAGCTCCTTTATCTATTCGAGTGTGTACGCTGATATGTACAGCGCCTGCACGATATCTCTGTATCTTGTGATGACCTATTTGGTCAATCAGCCGTGCAGTCATGATAGCGATCGCTTTGTTTCGCCATTACCCTCTCTGGGCGCCTTGGCCGTGAGAGTCTAAGTCATGTTCTGCTTTTTCAGCAGGCCCCCCGCAAACTGGCACGTAAATTTCCACGGATTGGCTGGAATGCGCGCGCATGTGGTTGCCGCCTGCAGGAACGAACCGCTCGGAAACGACTCGAACGATCGAACTTCAGACCGAAGTGGCAACATCGCATCCGCATGACTTGCAGGCCTAATTCTTCAATAGTATCACGCGTGGGTCCCAGTCTCCAAAAGTAACCTGGAAGTCCCATAAGCACAATATACATACGTAAGGCCCGAGCATTGACCATAATATTCTGGCTACGCTGAAGATGTGACCCCACCCCGCTTCCCAGGCAGTCGCACATGCCAGTCAGCGGGCGCTGCCACCCATAGCAGTTTATAGTCTGCCGATAACAGACCACCTCAGCACTGTGTACCCATAAAGGTCATAACCTCTGTGCGCGATACCATCATGTATCCGCAAGCTCGGACTTCAGCGCAAGCTGTTCGTATATCTTCAATGACAAGAGCACGATACTGATATTGATGAGATGAGCGATATTTTTCTGCGGCGGCCGCGTAGCCAGATCCGCCGCTGTCCCTGGCGCGCGCAGCCGGCGCCCGGGAAAAGCACGCAGGTGTCCCCGCGCCTGTAGACAGCACCTCGGTTGTCGGCCTGTCCGGGCAAGCGCGAGCGGCCGTAGCGCGCCTGCCCCCGTCACTCTTCTTCAAACGATGGGGGCGTCCAAATGCCCGTGCCATGGGCCGCGGAATCACTTCCCGAAGCGAAAATGTCAAATTTCTCGGCAATGTCGCTCGATGCAGCGGGTTGCCCGAGGTGGCAGGCTGCCCCGCATGGCCGTTGGGTGGCGTCCACTTTCTGCCCTCTTTGTAAATGGCCTGATAGATCTCCGCCTGCAGGCTCTTCGCGGCGAGGTCCTGATCCGCGGGCGTGGGCTTGCCACTATATAAGGTATGCCTGCGCCACCAAGTCTTCAGAGCGTTGTCCATCATGGACTGAACCGCATGTGCAAATGTCTCGTCATTGATGGCGTGGCCGATGCCCTTGGTGTCCTGGGACATCATATTTGCGTGGTCGTCCACCAGGGCAGGTAATCCCGCGCTGCTTGAAGCAAGTTGCCCCACAATCAGCTCCATGTCTGCAGTCTCCTTGATGAGCACGGGCGTTTCCTCGCATTGAGGATTGGCCGTGATGGTGAAAGCTGTCGCTCCATCAGCCTCCGCTGCTACACCGTACTCATCAACATTGATCGCCAGGTGTCCGGATGATGTCTTTACCAGATCAAGCACCCTAGCGCCCGTGCCAAGGAGGAGCCTGTACATGTCCGCACCTGGGATGGCCATCTTTTCGTCTCCCTTTTCAGGGATCAGCCCCGGGATGGCGGGCAAGTTCTCGCCAGACCCCATCGGCCAGGTTGGCTGAATAGGCGTCTAGCCTCGCAATAGCGGGTGTCCCCGCAGAGTTTCCTTTGCATGCGCAAGCAATTCTGCAATGCCCTGATGTCCTGCACACTGCGGCCCCTTGGCCCACTCCGGTCACGTATAATGGCTCGTTTAGGTTCCATGCCTTGATGTCGTGACCACGCGAGCGTGAAACTCGCTCGACTGCCTGCGAAGTTCTCAAACCAATGATGTTTACGTTGCTACCGATGTCCAGCAGTATCATCAACATTCGATCAATCATGGTCCCACTGTTTGCTCTAGGGCTAACTCATGTCGATCACCGAATCCGCCCGGTACAATGGACAATGTTGTGCCGCTCTGGTCCAATGTCCACTGACTGACCCCTCGTCATGGAGGTAAATTCTTTCATGTGCGCATTGTTCTCCTCCTCTGTGACTGGGTATTGCTGGATAGTCCAGACAGAAGGGTATTCATTAGACCGAAAGGGGTACTCTTGTGTAAGTGGCATGTTCTCAAAGGTGTCCTCATCGGCACGCCCTGCGTTCTGGCCTTCCGCGTTGACCATCGGCGCCGCATGCAGCGCGTCGCGCTCGGGTATAGCGCCGGCGCCACTACGTGCACTGACTGGGCTTTCAGCCCTGCGCGAGCGCGGCGGGCTTCCCCGCATTCTGCCATATGGCGTGTTGGATCCATCCATGCGCCTGAGCCATGCGTAGATTGCATGTAACCCCGCAGGTGTCGATGCAGCAAAGGTCCCTGCAATGGCGGCTGACTCGGCTATCAACGACATCTGCGTGTCTGCGGTTGGCGCCGCTGCTGCTGGAATTGGCCGCGTGCATGGAGGTGCAGAGGGCTGCCTCGCAGGAGCAGCAGGTGTCCCCGCTGGCGCCGTGGAGCCTGCCATCATGGACGTGATCTGGTTCAGTTCTTCGCGAGGGTCCCTGAGTTTATTTGCCCCTCGGAGTATCTCATCATGTCGGTTCTCCGCAGCGTGCTCTCCTGCGAAGGCGTAATGAAACTCAGCTGTGGTCAGACCTACGCCTCGGCGCACGGCGCGCAGCGCCTCGTTTGGGGCGCCCTCCAACTGTCAGCCCACGTGCGCCTGCGCAACACGGCCCCAAAAGAGCGCGTGGAAGATGTGGCCGCGTTGGGGCCTCCTTAAATCATTGAAGCATTGGGGCCTCCAGACCTTGCCGCTCAAATGTAGTTTCTCCAATTTCGTAACGGCTAGGTGGAGCTGCAGGACTCGTTGGCGCAGTAGCAGGTGGCCCCGCAGCTACCGTTCCCATAGCAAGCATTGATAGCGGGTTGCGCCGCAAATTCAGATGCAGCGGGTGCCCCCGCGCGGCTCATCACGTGGCGTGCCTGCCGCGCCTGATTGCGCTGCTGGCGTGCGAGTTGCATTGAGACATTTGCTTGCTGCGCCTCATGCGTGGCCACTATTCCAGGACGCAGCTCTCCCGGCGATGCAGGTGCAACCAGCTCTGGACCATGTGGATTCACATCTTGGTCCATAGGGGCCGCCAGGTACCCGTTGTGCGGTACCTGGCCGGGAATGCCAGCCCCGCACCCGCTCCCCTTGTGAGCTGAGACCTGTAGAAATCATCCGCTGTCGCCCTGGCGCACGGGCTTTCGGGTTTTACTTCCGACCCGAGGAACCTCTGTCGTCTGCGCGTGGTAGTCTGGGAACATGGTCGAATCTATCTGCGGTGCCACCGACCCATTGGCAGCTGTCGGATCATAGGTTGGGTGGCTGGAGAAAGCAGGTATGCATCCATATCGGTTCGGATGGCTCGGCGACGGATTTGCGTCAGGCACATGCTCCCAGGGTGGAGTCAAATTTGCGTTTGGCAGGTCGATTCCATCCCGCCCCATGCTCTCCATAGCCTCCTGCATCTGTCTGTGCATGCACTGCTGCTCTCCCAGCATACTGTCGGCCCTCTGGGCAGCCTCCGTCGTGGGCCTCATGTTGCCGCGCTGGTCCATGATCACTTGCTGCCACGTCGGCGCAGTTTGTGGCGCTGCAGCACGTGGGGATGCAGAAAGCGATGTGGCTCGTAAGGCCTGATAGGGCTGTAGGCCCACCTCGTGCTCTGGAGTCTGTCCTGTAAGCTGTTAGTGCTACGAACACTCTGTGGAATACCAAGCGGAGTTGCGGGCCCGCTCACGGGCGCAAATGCAGCGGGTTGCCCCGCGGGAGCAGGCAGCTGCTGCGGTTGATTGCGCCGCGGATGGTTGGCGAAAAGCCCATCGTTTGGCGTTGCGCCACTGGATGTGAGACCCGGCACATCGGCACTCTGGGCCTGAATCCAGGATCCATCAGAACCGCCTGCAGGTCCCCCCGCTGGATTCACCTCTTGTACCATGAATATCGAAGCATGATGCACCTCTTCTGTAGGTGAGTTCAGCGTGGGCGCACGCAGGTTGTAAAGGGTGTCTGGCATGATCCATCCCTTCAGTATGGGGGGATCGCATGCTGTTTCGTGCCACCCCTTCGGCACGCGTTTAAACTTTGGCAGGTGACCCCGCTGAGTGTCAGCGCACAAATCATTGACCCGTACCTGCCCAACTCGCCCGTGCCCACATTCGCACTTGTTGCGCTTGGTGCCGATAAGCTGGACAAGGGAACTCACCGGGATAAGGCTTTTATCCTCCGAAGTCAGGATGATATCATTGGCGGGTCGCCATACTGGGATACCATATCGAAACGATCTCTTGAAGCCCACTATCATCAGAACCTAGGAGTCCATCCGTAGGCCCAACTGGATACGCTCATCGCCAGAGTCTTTCTTAGGATTGTCTTGGCTTCGGCATGACAGACCGACGCGCAATGTACTCGAGATGTGCGCCCTTTTGTCCCCGTGTATGAAATAGCGGGGTGCTCCCGCCTCCGTCAAGTCTGTCACCCGAGAGCGCAGCGACTCTGGGCATCTCATGCCTGGACTGCTGTCCCCCTTGCTGGGCCGCAAGTAGTAAGTCGGGCGGGTGTCCCCGCAGAACTAGAGCTTCTTCACCTGGACTCGGTTCTTGTGCGTACCAGAATTGCGGTCGACCACCACGCAGATTTTCAGTACGGCTAGTGCTTGGCATGGCCCACGCCTACCCCGGAGGCATGTCTTGACGGTGCCCAGGTGCTCATGATAGAACTCATACTTCTTTGGTGGCCACTATTCCAACAAAGCACTGAGGCACACCCAGCCGTCGAACACGTCGAACGAGGTAGCAAACTCCGTTCACGGGCATATTGGCAGCTGTCGGATCATAGGTTGGTTGACTGAAGAACGCAGGTATGCATCCATATCGTCTCGGATGGTTCGGCGGCGGATTTGCGTCAGGCACATACTCCCAAGATGGAGTCCAATGTGCATTTGGCAGGTCGGTTCCATCCCGCCCCATGCTCTCCATAGCCCCCTGCATCTGTCTGTGCATGCACTGCTGTTCTCCCAGCGTGCTGTCGGCCCTCTGGGCAGCCTCTGTCGTGGGCCTCATGTTGCCGTGCTGGTCCAAAACCACCGGCTGCCACGACGGCGCAATTTGTGGCGCTGCAGCACGTGGGGATGCAAAGGGCGATGTGGCTCGCAAGGCCCGATAGAGCTGCGGGTCCACCTCATGCTCTGGCGTCTGACCTGTAGGCTGTTAGTGCTACCAGCACTCTGTGGAATGCCAACCGGAGTTGTGGGCCCGCTCACGGGCGCAGGCACCTGCTGCGCCTGATTGCGCCACGGATCGCTGGCGAAAAGCCCACCGTTTGGCGTTGCAGCACTGGGTGTGATACCCGACGCATCGGCACGCTGTGCCTGAATCCAAGATCCATCAGAGCCGTCTGCAGGCGCCCCCGCTGGATTCACCTCTTGTACCACGACTATCGAGGCATGATGTACCTCTTCTGTAGGTGAGTTCGGCGTGGGTGCTCGCCGGTTATGAGGCGTGTCAGGCCTGATCCATTCGTTCAGCGTGAAGAGGTCGCATGGTGCTTCGTACCACCCCTTCGGTACGCGCTGATTGGCAGGCTACCCCGCTGAGTGCCAGCGTGCAAATCACTGAACCATACCTGCCCCACACGGCCGTGCTCACATTTGTACTCGTTGCGCTTGATTCTGGTGAGTTGGACAAGGGAACTCACAGCGATAAGACCTTTATCACCCAAAGCGATGATGATATCATGGGCGGATCGCCATACTGGGATACCCTACCGGATCAAGTTCTTGAGGCTTACTAAGATCAGAACCTCGGAGTCCACCCGTAGGCCTGACTGGATGCGCTCATCGCCAGGCAAATTTGGGCATCCATGAATCATCTGTCTGCCAGAGCCCTTCTTAGGATTGTCTTGGCTTCGGCATGACAGACCGACACCCGACGTACTCGGGATGCGCGCCCATTTGGTCCCGTGCATGAAATAGCAGGGCGCTCCCGCCTCCGTCAAGTCTGTCTCTCGAGACCACAGTGATTCTGGGCATCTCATGCCTGGGCTGCCGCGCCCGTTGCTGGGCCGAAGTAGTAGTAAGTCGGGCGGGTGTCCCCGCAGAACTTGAGCTTATTCACCTGGAGTCGGTTCTTGTGCGTACCAGAATGGTGGTCGACCGTCTCGCAGATTTTCAATGCGGCTAGTGCTTGGCATGCTCAATGCCTACCCCAGAGGGATTTCTTGACGGAGCCCGGGTGCTTATGATGATAGAATTCAAAATTCTTTGGTGGCCAGTCTTCCAACAAATCACTGAGGCATACCCAGCCGTCGAACACGTCGAACGAAGTAACAAATCCCGCAAACTGGGACAAGGCACCATCTTTGTAAAACGGCTTGTGCCAGGTGGCTGTGGTGAGCCACTCCGAGCATTTGCGCTGGTCGTTATCTGTCAATAGCTGCGTATCCACGTCCGCACCGTAGAGTGTCCTCGATAGGTAGCCTCACTGCTGTAGTCTGGCTCTTGCCGCAACTGATTGTGGACGCGCGGGCGTTCGATGGCTTTCTCTGTCACGCGCGTTGCGTTGCGTGGGATTGGGCGCTCTACTACTCTGTATCGGCTCGAACCGTCGTCAGCATTGGCCATGCATGCTGGGTTAACCATCATCTGCTGCAAGGTGCCAAGTGTCTCCCAGTAGCGCTCGCCACCTTCATATATGTCAGGGGCAATGACAAGTTGCCCCGCATATCCAGATGCAGGCGCAGCGGGTGCCCCCGCAGAAGCCGAAGCAGCGGCGGGCTCTACGGGCGAACTTGCACTTCCAGGTGGGATATTACTCCTTTCGCGGATATCAAAGTACTGGCACCCGCTCACCTTCGGAGCTGCTCCTGGTGCCTTGCTTGGATGCAGTCTGGAGCGCCGCCCCTTCCGCATCGAGTTGCGAGGCGAGGCGCGTTGCATGGTTGCGCCGTCCAATGATGGCGGCCAGCAGGCTCCCCGGCGGGCCCTGCCAGGAGCGGGGCCGCGCTGCGCAACAGGTTCCTTCGGCGTGGGCGCGCTGCTGTCCTGGAACGCCGCCGCTGCGGCCGCCGCAGCTGGCCCTCTGGGGCATGGTATACGGGCAATTTGCCCCGCGGATCTTTGCGCGTTCTTTCCTCCGGGTTCGGCCTCTACCGGGCAGGTTCTCTTCTTCGACCTAGGTGATTTTGGAGTGCTTGCTGATGGGGCACTTGATGATGGAGATGACTATGTTTCCTTCTCAGAGCGCTTCTTCTCAGAACGCTTCGGGGGGCCCGGGAGCTCGCTCGCCCGCTTTCAGAGCGCCCCCCCCCCCCCCCCCGCACGAGCGGGCGCAGCGGGCTTCCCCGCGCCCTTGCACGAGGATCTGTCTGGCGAAGGCTTCCTGGCAAGTTTGTAAAGCGCCGCGTTTCTAAGGCCCGCCATCCTTTTACAATCCAAATTGTATCTTCAAACAAAAAAAAAAACAGCTTGCCTCGCGCCTTGGAAATTACCCGTCCAACACTCCTGGCGCGACGCGCCACTGTCGCAACTATATCGAGGTGCATGTCCTCCGTTATTGGCGCAGTGATGTCTACGTCTGGATCAGTGGTTTCGCCGCTGAAGGATTCGCGTGAAGATTCCGACCCAGACGCAGGCACCATGGGATCAACAGCTGGCGCGAGGCCAGAAGCCTCGCCCTTTTGGTCAGCCTCGGCCTCGCTGGCACCTTCGTGAGAGGAAGAGACGAGTTGCCCCGCAGACGAGGCCGCTTGCGCTTCACGCGTGGCCTCGTGGACCCCTCGATTGCACCGCTTACGTCGGTGATTATTATCGAGTTCTTTCCATCGTTGTTCAACGCATTGTGCCTGATGATCGTCTAGTGGCTGGTAGTCCTCCTTGGTCAGAAGAGCTCCTCTAAAATTGCAGGTTGGGCCCGCCCTGCGCCCAAGGCCATCCCCGTGGGGCCAGACCCGCGGGGTCCGCTCGAAGTTGGGGCCCCAGGGCGCCCCATCGGGCAGTTCGGTCTACGGTGTGCAAAATGTTCGCGTCCACAGACCTTTTTCTCGGCATCCCTTCCGATCCGCAATGACGGCTAGTTTTGCGTTCTTCCTTTCCAACGTAGCAGCGGTCTTGGTGCCGCCTCTTCTGTTGGCGCGGACAGTTTTGCCTTGGTCATCCCGCTTCTGGCCACCAATGGCGGATGTGGTGCTCGGTGCAACCCTTGTCCAGCCAATAATCCATGTCTTCGTCTGGTATATATTGGCGGGCAAGCCCGTCGTTATCTTCGCCGACAAGTCTGAGCTGCCGCGGGCCATCGGGCCCACCTGGGCTCTCTTCATCCTGACGCGGGATCCCCTGCGAACGCCCCCTCTAGGCGATTCTCGGGCCACGTGAACGAGGGCGCCGCGCGCCGCTTGAGCGGGCGCGCGAGTGCCCGCGCGAACGTGACTCCGCCGATGGTTGCATGGCGGATGGCTCTAGGCCCCCCGTTCTCCACCACCATCCGCGCGAGATGCGCGTCTCCAAACCAGGCGGCTCGAAGACCGGTCGCGCGGTACAACAGTGAAGTGAGAGCCCCCATTGCGCCCGAGTTCACATTGAACGTTGCGCGGGTTGCCCCGCAAAAGATCGTCGTCGTAAGTCCCCCATGCGCGCGGGGTTCCCAGTCACCTGCGGTCGGAGCGCCTATTGGAGCTCCTCCTCCGTAGCTGACATTGCACCACCGGAAAGCGCAGGCGCCCCCCGCCATCTCGCGATCCGAGTCGGCGGGCATACAGCAGTCCTCGATGAACTCCGCGCGCGCAGGTTGCCCCGCGATGGGAATGCCCAGACAGCTTGCGAGATCTATCTCATCGCGGCTAACGTAGATTTCCTCGACGAGCTCGTCGGCGCGCCTCTCGAGGGACAAGCTGGGGCTCAGATGCCCCTTTCAGACATGAAGTGGGCAGCAGCCGCGGGGTTGTCTTCCGATTCGGTGAGAAGAATCTCCCTATCGACATGCTGATCGGTTTAAGCCAAATTCATTGGCGGACCCCTGCCTCTCCCATCGCCCTGGGGGCATTCGCGATGAAAATGCTGGGCGCTACGGCGGGTATCACATTCCATGGTTTTACCGTTGGTATCTTTCGGATTGCTCCGAAGTCCCTCACCTTTTTCTGGAGGCGCGTCTACGGCCTCTACGTTTCCCCAGGAAGATCTCTTCAGACTGTGGCCCCGTAAGGGGTGCCAAGAATGTTCGCATGGCTCTGCCGTGTAATCTCCATCGTTTGACCGGCGCACCCGCCGGACTGCACGTCGCACTTTTCGACCTGGTTGCTTCGTAAAACGCATCCATCGGCGCTTGTGCATCTGGTGCCCTAGGGATATCCACGGCGCCTGTTGCTCTTCAGTAGCGAGATGCACAGGCATGTCGGAGTAATCCACCACTTCCCTCGTCTGATGAGGCGTCGATGTCGGCGCCGGAATCAAATTCGGACCCCGCGGTTGCCCCGCCAGGCCGACGAGGGCAACGGTTCGGGCAGGGGCCGCCGTTGCCGACGGCCCCCGACATCGAGCCCAAGAGTCTTGCGACCCCGTGGGCTGGCGACCTTGTTGGCTTAATAGAGTGGCGATCTATCTCGCGTGGCAATGGATCGCCATTCTAGGCGTTGTTGGCAGGTTGCCTTGCGCGAGAGTCGCCCTGAAAGACGCCAGCGCGGTGGCCGCGGCTGAATGCGCCGCCGACGTTGCCAGGGGTTCGCTCGGCAATATAGGCGCAAGCCCTCATGCGCTCTAGTGGGGCGTCAAACTGCTGCTGGGTCCCTGGCATTTGGTGGTTCGATGGTTGCAGTAGCTGCTGTGCGCGCGATGCGCTGACGCCTAGAGCTCTAGACAAGATGCTTGTTAGGGCCTGGAAGTTTGGGACGTTGAAGCCCGCGGTGTCGGCTTCGAAGCGTGCTATCTCGAAGCGGGCCAGCGCCCGGTCGATCCGTTCTCCCGCATGGACGCGACAATCAATGAGATCCGCCCCCGAGATGAGTCGGCGTTCTTCTCCGAGGTTTTCGAACTTAGTGCCGGGGGGGAACGCGATATAGGTGACGCCATCGGCGTGGTGACCACCGACATCAACGCCGATGTTAATTGCGGCGGGGGGGGGGGGGGGGGGGGGGGGCTCATGGCCATGGCCCTTGCGAGCCCTCCCAGATCACGCTGTAGAGCCGCGGCCTGTCGGGGGGGGGCACGGCGCCCGTGGCCGCGTTGATCTAGGCGTGGGCCTCGCGAGCGAACTCGCGGGAAGGTGCGTGACTGGCAGGGCCCCAATGGGGGTCGGCAGTGCGCGCATCGTCTCCACCGCGCTGCGCGTGTGCAACAGCGCATCCGATAGCGACTCATAGAAGGCCACTTATAATAATGCCGATCCAATAGCCTCGCGGGTCGTAGTCGGTTGCACGTTGCCGCTGCTTGCGCGGCGACGCTGCCGTCAGCTTGCGCGGGGTGGGGGCGTCGCCGCGTCGCATCGCAGGTTACCGCGCATGGTATATTCGAAGCAACTGCGAAGTAGAGTAGGTGGGTGGACTTCAGGAGCGCAGTCGCGCAGAGAGGTGGGGCTCATGTAGGGGGCCTCCGCGTGGGCAGAGGCAGCGCTGCAAGCGCCCTAGCTATAGTGCGCAGAGCCATTGCACCCTGATGTTCCACCATGCGGGTAGTCCACCAGATAATGCCGTGGATGGCGAGGAGTAGAGCGACACCACTGCCAAGTTTGAAGCTGGCCAGGAGGCCCAACCAGATGTTTGAGAGAGCGCGCCCGCAGGGCCCGAGCAAAGGGGATGGGGGGGGG